>VXBO01013334.1:250169-450081 GCA_013400135.1 Rhinoptilus africanus | reverse complement strand
AAAAAAAAAAGAGAGAAAAGTATTGCCGTTAACAGGGACAAATCCTACAGCAGCCATCCCCCACCCCCAAAGCAAACACATTTTGTGCCATCTTTATTAATATTGCTCCATTCTGTGATCAAAAATTCTTTTTCTTGCCAGGAGTGTCACTGTTTCACTCTTCCCCCCCCCGCACTTGCACATATTTTTATTACACACCTGATGAGGAACCACCACACACGGCCCAGCAACCTGTAAATGGCCAAAAGCCACCTGTTTGCTCAAGTGAAAGGGCTGCTCTTCCCTTCTGAAAAATGGGAAAACAAAGGTGGCCCTCGAAAAGAAGGTGAGTTGCTGGAGGAGAAACTTTTGGTCACGAAGAACAAACTCTGTCCCTCCTGCAGCCAGCAAAGGAGGCTTTGGGAATTCATGCCCTTTTCTACGCCGGGGGCCAGTGGGCAATGGGAGAGGAAAGGGAAAAAAGCCACAGCGAGCCCTTGTGTGTCCATGCTTCTAGGGGGATATGACAACTGTAGTGATGGGGCAGGAAAAGGTACAAAGTGAGATTTGCTACTAATGAGTGTCTCACCCCGCGATTCCTACAATGGAACAAACATGACCCATTTGTTCTTATCATTGTGACAGTGAGAGAATTATCCTCATGGAGGTCAAACATGGTATATTCCTAGCCAAGATATTGCACTGTTGCAAAAATGTGTGCAAAATACCCCTGAAACACTGAGATTTATTATCTTTTTTTTTTATTGGGAAATAAGCTCCATTCTCACCACATGCCAAGACCATGTGCATCAGAACACTGGGTTTGTTCCCAGCCATGCTTTACACTTGTCCTATGGCACCAAGTTCACTACCCCAGCACCACAAAATCTAAAGCACGGCACATCTCTCAAGTTTGAGGGGACTCAGCTACTACTTACAAAATGTTTTGAAATCCCTGACTGACAAATTATTGAAAAATGCAGTAGGATTAGTTACATGTACTTAAGAACAAGGCTTGTCAACTGGTCCTCCTGCAGGCTAGCTTTGTGCTGTTTTCAGGAGGAAACAAATAATTAAAGCAAAAGGAATTTGTAAACAGAATTTTAAGAGGGGAAAAAAAAAATCAATATTGGAGAACATCACATCAGAAGATCTCTTTTGCCCTTCCCATCATGTGTTTGCTAAACTTCAGCTCACAATGAAGAGCAGAGCTACAGAGGCAGAGAACAAATACATGAAAAATAAATTTTCTTCAACAGCCTTTTAGGTCATTCTCCACATTCAATGGGTTCAAAGGAAAAAAAAAAAACCTAACAAAAAAACCCAAACCACCAAGGAACAGAACTGTGAAGCTACACAAGAAAGTTTTTACATGTCAGAGCATCCAGCAAACTGCCTTTAAAGTGTTAGCATGTCACAACACAGCCCTGCTTTCTAGTACACGCATACAGCCACTTTTGCTTCAAGCCCAACTAATTATCTATTTTTGCCTATGCCAATGAGTCAGTGTTTGGTGCTTTAGATAAAAATATCAAGTTCTCAGTTTATAATGCAATTATGACTGGGAAGAAGAGAGCAAAAGTAGAAAGTAGAAAAAAGGGCAACAGCTGGTAACTTCAATCACTGCATTTAGAAATATAAATAAGCAGAATATTCCACAAAGATAAAAATCCCAGGGTGGGGGAGGCAGCAGTTTCTGAGATGGTGAGACGCAGCCAGAGATGAAATGACCTATTCTTTAAGCACTGATGCACACTGGTGGTGTGCACCACCTTAGGGAGGCGATTTGCACAGCATCTGAACAGGAGGAATGTCACAGGAAAAGCGAGAATCCACCTTTGATATCAGGGTATGAGCAAGAATGAAAGACAAGACAGCAATCCAGCCAAAGAGGATGAATGCATTAATGGAGGAAAACGGAGACAAGTGAATGCAAGGAAGGCATTTCTTCTTCCCTAGCACTTCAGGGGTTCAACTTTACAATGAGCAATATTTGTTTTCTGACAGAGGCCATGCTCCACATCTGGAATTCTAGATTTACTAGAAACTCAAAGTGTGAAGTTTGATGCAACTGCTGAGAGAGGGATACTAAACAGAAAGCAAAAAAAAAAAACCCAGAAACAAACAAAACCAAAGCAACTTTGCTGAATACCTTGATGGCAGCAGCCCCATACCCAGAGAGCAGGGAGGGAAGTGCCTCTGGGAAGGACAGACAGAACCTGTAAGGGAATGTCTCGAGGGGAGTCCTCAGCTCTGCCACCACCTCACCCAACAGATGCTTCGGAGCACGTTTTCCCCACATCTCTGCATCCCCGGTTCCATCTCGTGCCGTGCCACTGAGCTGTTGCTGAAGAGATTTCTACAGTCTTCAACCACATTAACTTATTAAACACACAGCACTTTACAACTATGAAGTAAATTTTCTAGCGAGAATATGTCGATACCCTAATAATTTTCAATAAGCCATACAGCTACAGCCTGAAGGGGAGGGAAATAAAAAGTAAATCACCTCCTCCACCCTGGAAACTCAGCAGAATGTTCCAGCTGAGTTTGCAAAGGTGCTTTCAGTCTCTATCTCTTCTCAAGTGCAACATAAAAATTTGCAGCCAGGTGATTACGTTTTGTTTCTTCTTTAACGTATGACCTTGGAGCAACCCACCTGTGACTCGCAGTAAATGAGAATTCACATCACCTGTGTGTCAGCTGACGAGCTGGGGCAGGGTCACCGCTGATGTGCCCTCAGGAGCAGGGGAAGAGGCAGCTGCTTCATTTTGCAGCTTGTGCAAATAAAACCACACCTGAGATGGCAGTGGAATCTGATAGGATGTACCACTGCTATGCTTAACGTATGTAATGATAAAAGGAGAATAAATGCATCTAAACCATTGGTGTATATCACAGAGAGCATTAGACACATACCACTTGTCTCTAATGCAAGTGTTCACATCTGTACAATAGATAAATAATTCAGGAGCAAGCAAGAATAGCCAACTGTAACAACAAATAAGTAATGAAATTATGTGAAGCACTTGGTAGTTGTAGTGACACAGAAGCCCCCCCCAAAAAAAAATCCAACTTGCTTTTAGCATATTTCCAACATTTATCCTTCCCCTTCTCTCAAATGAGTGCCCTAAACAAAATGGGATCTGAAAAACGAGCCAACCCACCAGGAAGAGCTGGAGTGGGGAGAAAGCTGTGACGCTGCCTGGCATTATTCAGCAATACCCACAAGCCCAGTCTGATCATACATAGAAACGCAGGGAAAAGCCTTTAACCTCAAAGCGCATCCCATTGAACTGGGCATTTCATTTTATGGCATCAAACTAAAGAAATGGCCCCTGCTGTCATAATGCAAGAAAAAGAGGAAGCTGGGGCTGAAGTGATTAATTACAATTCTCCATATAGCAAAGGTAGAAGTGGATTAAATTCCCCTTGTGGTAGCTCTCAGTTCCCAGGTACTGCGACAGCATTCTTTGGGTCTGAAGACACAGGTGTGTGTGCATGTGTCAGGAGAAAGAACAATATTGTGTTTTTCTCTCCACTGCGTACCTAACACAGAACACAAGCGACACATTCACTCTGTAGATGCTGGTGTAAAGTAATGGTGGAAGCACTCAAGGACAGGCAAGCTGCCTCACTATGCGTTCCCAGTCCCAGGCTGCACACAAAGCATGAGATGGTGTTAGCGTGTTTAAGGGTCCCCATCTTCCACAGTGTGATCCAAGACACTACTTGCTCACAGCCATTATGGCTTGATTTTGAGATGACAACACGTTTTGACAGTGGGGTCTGTATTTGGATTGCCCAAAAGTAACAGGAGTGCTTGCTGCAGCGTACAGATGTGCTCTAGACCATTACTGAAGACTAACCCCAGTTTTAGTTGTGCAGATCTTTATCACAGTCCTATATATGTCTGTTTTATAAAGCAATCCCAGAGGGCACAAGAGCAGGACTCAAAAGGAATTAGCCACATTCACGGGCCATATACACACCAGTGAATATTAAAACTAATATATTGTATAAAGTCTCCTATACTTTGTTTGCCTAAGCATCTCATAGCCCCCTCAGAGACAGGTTACAGGGCAGACAAACCATTAAAAGTCTGTCCAGCAAAGCCATTCTTATGCATCAAATATACAGAGATAATGGATGAGTGTAGCATTCCACAAGACATCATGAATATGCAGAAACACAGCTGAAGTTCAGCTTGTTCTTCTTCCTTTGCCTTCAAGTTTATGATAGTCTATAGCTGCTTCTCTGCTATTCTTCAGGGCTCTCTCCAAACAAATTCTAGAGGCGGATGTGTTAGTGAGCTTTGGATCACCTGACATTTAAAGAACACAGTCCCTTGTCCCTCCTCCTTTAAAGAATGCACTCTCCAGGCCAGCAATAAAAAACAATGGCCAGATATTAGTTCTGTCCAACCATGTCTCCATCTCTGCAACAAGATCTGCCTCAGAAGTTCTTACTAAGCATGGAATGCCTGTTTTGCAACACCCACTTTCATTGCACATACCACGCAGGCAGCTCTGTGTGCCGACAGCCTCGTGATGCCTGGGATATTCCGCGGGCAGAGAGAGCAACTTCAGGATGAGGGTCTTGCATTTCCACAACTTATAACATAGAAATTTAAAAAATAAATTAAAGAAAAATTTTACCATTTTCTTCTCTTGTGCAACATCCCTCACTCCTCTCCATAAGACTGGGAGTTCAAGGTTGCATTTCCTTTTAGACATGTCTGTATCTTTGTAAGACTTTGTAAAATCTTACAATATAATATGACCTACTACCTCAAGTACCACTAAAATATTTAGCAATATACAATACTGGATCCAGCCACATGGCACTTAGAAGCAATCCCTAGCAGACTGAGTTGCCGTAGCATCTGCTATACCGGTATTAAAACATAACATATATGTATGATGGCAATTAATCACTTGGCCACAGCCTGCATATAAGCTTTCCACAAATAATTTCATTTTCAGTTGTTTTACAGGACCTCCAGCCGTATTCTAGGAATTGAGAGTACACAGGCTAAAATCTGATCATCTACGTATTTTGAGTCCCTGCCTTGTAATTTTTGTGCACCATCGCTCACGCTGGCTTTGCAGCTCTGCATTAGGACATCTAGTGGCTGAATAATTCACTGTATATATACACATATCTGAATATATTATTTATTTAGATTTCCTGTCAGAAAGCTCATATCTACTTTTCTAAAATTTAGTAAGACTTATTTGAGAGCACCTCAGGATTTCTGCATTATTCTGCTCTGCAATATAAGCCCAACTGATTGCCGGACGGAGTGAGCTCAGTGACAGTGACAGGTATATACGCCAGTTGCTGCTTTAGTTTTCATCAGGATTCCACGGCAGCATGTTCCCCTCAGACCCACAGTGTCTTACTGCAGAGTGTCTTGTGCAAAGTCTTACTCTTTGCACTCAACTCTTTCTAACTTTAGTTAACTAAAAAAAAACTCTAAACTAACTAACTAACTCTTCTTAGCTTTAGTTTTGAAAGATTTTTCCTTAGTCTACATTTTAGTAACTTGAAATGAGAGAATGTTGTGCTCAGGTTTTGTGTTATTTTGTTTCCATATGAATAAAAAAAACTATATAAACCCTTTTACTCCAAAGGATAAACCTCAGCCTCCTCAGAGATGGAAAAAACCCCACACCTTAAAAAAAATCCCATGATGTTTCTTTAAACAATTCCATCCCACTTGCTTTAAATTGAAGTCACCATTCGAGCTGTCATAAGCCATCATTTCTGATGAGTTAAAATCCATATTATTTTTAAATTGATTAATCTAAGATGAAATACAATACAACTATTTGCATTTCCCTGTGTTCACTCATTCCAAAAATCGACAGACACCACAGAGCAAAGTTAATCTGATAAAAAGTAAAATGCTGAAGTGGTTGGCTGTGCATCAGAATAGGAAAACGTGGATTAACATGCCAAGGGGGTGATGAACATCTGAACTTCACTAATCGATTTTAAGAATCGTAAGACCCAGGCATTTAGGAAATGTCATAATCTTAATACCTAATTCACTCCTTGATTTGTAATTTGGTGAAATCAGCTGCACTTGAAATTTTACCTGCAGCATTTCCTTCAATTGGGCAAAGAAGAATTCCTACTTCAGCATTAATTAGTATTTTATTTCCATGCCCTTTTAGATTTCTCCACATAAATTAATACTCAGATCCCACCTACAGTCACTTGTCGCACATCCAGGCATTTTTGTTGTGGCTGCAGCTGGATTTCTGGCAAAGGGCAGCTATTTGATATGCCCCAGCCTCAGTGTGAAGAGCTCAGACTGCAAACAGAAAGCACGCATTGCTGGTGCTCCCCATCCTTTAAACTCACTCACAAAGTATCTACTCCAGATTTAGCATCCTGGCTCAGATCTTCCCGTCTGAACTTTTACAGGGAATGGGAAGTGCACCACAAGAAACAGATGGTGCAAGGGTGAGATGTGCATGGATTAGAAAGCGTGCTTTGAGAGCAAACAAAGAAAATCAAAAGCAGCAGGATATTAGACAAGCAACTCAGTAGCTTGGCTATTTGTAATTTGTGGTTAAGAAAAAAAGAAAAAAGGTTACACGTTCAAGCAGTAAGAGACTATTTGAGAGATTTTTCAAAACACTGCAGACATTGCTGTACAGTTCAGAGCTGGCAGGGATGCTACTGGCTGTGAACAAGAGTATAGTTAGAGGGCAAGGGACAAGAAACACCGGGCAAGTCTGCTTCTGTTCTGCCAGTACAGAAAAAAACCGAGTGACATGTCTAGCTATTTCAGTCTCAGTCAGAGGTAGTGTTGTTCTCAAAAGGCTATTACTGAGTAAGTTCAGAACCTTCTCATCAAGTGGGAAGTTACTGCCACCTTTTTTCATCCGAACTTACACAGCACTGAAAAGCAGAATTCACTAAGACCTTCCTCTGGCAATTAACCAGTGAAGGCTGAGATATATTCAGTGACTATGCACGATTGCAGTCCAGATGGACAGAATCACGGGATATAAGACAAAAGAAACAGATAAAGGAACTTTATAACTAGAGAGATGGACTTTGTCCTCACTCCTCCCTGCCAAAAGAAAAAAACCACCACTACCAAAACCCAAACCCAATCTGAAAAGCTCAGAAAACCCTCGTATGGAACCTGTCAAAGACAGGACCATCAGCTAACCAGCAAAATAAGAGGTTAATTCTCTAGACTAGGGTTAATGAGACCATTGGAGTTTCAGCCTGGATGTTGCCCCATGCTTCCTGTGAAGCCTGAGGTGCTCCGGGAAAGATGGTGAAGCAGGCACCAGTCATTTAAATTGCAAACATGTTTGGCTTGATTAGGGACACTTCACCCTGCTTTGATTTGCTGAATGTACTGGACTCATTGCACCCAGTTCCTGTCTCCCCTTTTTGCTAAACAGTGCACCGAAGCCTCACAGTGAGTCATGAGAAATAGGAGATTATTTTTACCATAATTAAGTACAATTTTATCAGGACTGGAAATACGCAGGTGTCACTATTAAGTCACCTAATTGTGCCTTTGAAATGGCCACATAATAATGGCTTTTCAGTTACAAGAGGAAAAGGGGGAAGTGAAATCTTTGCTTTATTATTTTCATTTTAAACTCCAGTGCAAAAGCAGAGGGCAACCACCTAATAACTACAGTTCTGAATTATTCATAATTAGTCACACATCATGAAATGCAACTGCTTGATGATCTCAGGTGTGAAAGACAACAAGTAGTTGAGTAGTTCCTAAACTATTAGAACTTTATTTCAGCTACAAGGCAGAGACAATAGAAGTACACTTCGGTGCAAGTGATAGGATTTTCTGAAAAGTGCCAGTTAACGTGTATCAACCCAGTACCAAACAGCTAGCTGAGCTGGTTTTCCCATTTAATGCGATTAGAAGGCAGAGAACCCAGTTACTGACAGCTCCCACCAAGAAGCGTGCTTGCTAACCTCTCGCCACTCCCCGAATCCTGCCCTGGGAGGTGACCGCATTGGTTCCTGCTGCTGCGTACACGTCCCTGAGGCTGTTTGCCAGGCAGGAAGGGCAGGAGCTGCCTGTGCACCACCCCTCTGGGGACGGCAGCAGGAACATACAACACCCGACACATCTTATTCCCAGATGCAGGTCACTGCACCAGAGAAACCATCACCCTGTAGCACGTCCTGCCATGGAGCCAACAGGGCTCTGCTACGATACATAGGTCTTGCCAGGAAGATCTGTTCCAACTCAGTCACATACACAGCGATGGAGAAGCAAGTTGTACGAACGTAACGTTGCACAGGTCTAGAAGGGTGGCAGATCCACTGGCCATCCACTCGCTTCTACAATTGTTTGAGGATTTTGAAGAAAAACAAGAGAGAGACTCAAGGATCTCAAGGGCATTAATTAAAAAAAGAACTAAGTATCTCTCAGGTGCCTGTAATTTAAGAAGCACATCAAAGGATCTGTACGACTCCACTGTAAAGATGAACAAGTGCTGTGTGGCAGAGATGAGCTACTGTTGCAACACGTACAAGAGACTTTAAGGAACTTACTACAGCTGAGCAAGTGATGCAATCGTGCGGAGAGATAGCAGCTATACAGCCACTGCAACCAGTTCCTGAATTTAGAGGAAATCCCTGCGAGAAAAGCTATTCAGATATTAGCTTGTCCCATTTGTAAGAAAACATCCCCTCTGGTAATAGACACATACTCATCAATCACTTATTACTATGTTTCAGCTTTGTAATTCTGAGCTAATGAGTCTGTCCAGACTCACACCTTGTTTACTTTCTCAGAGACAGAACTGTTGCAAGGTAGAAAAACAAACCAAACCAAACAAAACCCCCCCATATGGTTAAGATTGCTCATGTCATGGGATGATTCCTTCTACCTTAAAAAAGAAATGATACTAGACCCTCTTAAGCTGGGCATAAACATCTTTTTCTCCCTACCCTGGGTCATCTTCAGCATCCCATTTGATCTGGAAATCTCTCAGAAATTAAGTTAACGTACTCAAGCAGTTTACAAAAGAAATTCTGCATATAGACATAAAAAAGAAAATGACATCAATTGGTTTAATAGGCGGTGGTGATAGCGTTCACATTTTCAACTTAACCCAATGTTCCTCACCTCCTGCGTGCAATGCTATCAATACTGTTAAGAATAACAGCACTCTGACACTAAAGCTAGCAAACCTGTCACATGACTTCATCGTCTAATTTGTCTTGGGTCCACTTTACTAGATTTGTGCAATTTAGCTAAAGTGAAGATGAATCCCACCGCATACACCCTAACAGCCTGCTATGTTTGGAGCCTGCTTACTGGAACGAACTCTTCCTATTGTTTCCAGTAGGTGTGGACAAGTGAAAAACACTATTCTATACTTGAATTGGATAATAACTAGCACAATGTTTAGCGTACGTTTTGCAGTTATACAGAACCAACCTAAAGGTAGGGATGGAGAAAAAAACCTGTCCGTTCAGAATTTCAATAATTCTTTCACCATCAAGAAAAACACTGCTTCTTTTTCAGATGAATTAACCTATTCCACCTGTCAAAAACAGGCCATATAAATGCCCCTCTGAGGTTTGACATACACATTACAGTGAAAATGGATAAAAGGAGGTGGCTGCAGAGAATTCAGTAAACCCTCCCGCAAGTGGTACCAAGCTCTAGGTGTTTTTTCACCACCTCCAAAAGATTTCTCAAGTTAGTAATATCACAGTGACATACAGCAGATTGAAACACAACTGGTGTGATGCGAGCAGTCCGTATAGGCACTATATATACAAACCCTCCCAAGTGACAGTAAAGGCCAGCAAAATCTGCCTCCATGGCGTGCAGACCTAGTGGTTCCCAATTCAGAGCCTAGGCTACATCAGAATGTCACCGACAGGAACATTAAGTGTCACTAAGTGACATAAAACACTGCACCCCCCAAGCCAGACCTGTATCAACAGGACCGTTCCTGGGAAGTTTCCAGTTGCGGTGGAATCAAAAGCTAACGAAGCACTGTTAAGAGACAGCCACGGCAGTTTTGAATCTGGTGCAGCACCCAGCTTGGACCAGACCGCCTCCCTGTGCTATACAGGTAACCCTCGAATCCACCCCTGTTATCTGCCTCTGAACGGTGGTGTCCCTCTGCAAGCCAGGATTTATGGGAGACAGCCAGGCAATTCCAGTGCTATGCAGCAGAGGGAAGCAGCAAGCACTGTTACATTGACTAGCCACTCGACTGTCACGCACTAAAGACTTAATTATGTTCTCAAACAAAATACAATGAACTCTGTCATAAGTAATCACACAAGAGACCATGAAGTCAGCAGCTTAGCGGAAGTGGCCTTCTATGAAAGATGAAGTAGAATTTTCTCTGGCTTTAGGGAAAACTTATTGAACTCTGAAAAGGAAAAAGTAAACTGCCATGCAGGGGTTTTTTTTGCTTTACTTACCAAGACCTGAGTTTACGTGCTGGTGTTTTACCAGGAAAACTTACTAGAAAATAGAAAAATTTCCTCTAATCTTGAAGGTACCAAGGATTTACAATTACATCTGCTTTAGTAAATGAAAATACATCCCCATAGTCAAGTGTTGGCAGATAAACAAAGGAGGAAATATTTTGCTTACAATGTATTTGTAGTATTTAAAGCGTGGACATTTTATGTTTTATTTGGGTGCAATTTACCTCTGCACAGGAACTAAGCATTGTGCAAAACACACCTTTGGTATGATTTGAGCCCTTTTCTCCCATAGTTCAGGTATTTGTCATTGCAAAAAAAATTAGAAGAATCAAATGCATTTAATCACACACAATTCTTCTTTCACTTTTATAGCAGGCATAGATCCTACAGAAGTGTTTCTTACAAGGGGATTACAACACACAAACAGGTAACAAAGACAATGTGACACTGAAAATTCTATTTCAACCTAAACAAAAGAAAATTTAACTCTCCTGCTCCAACTCCACTTCTTGAAGAATGCTTCAAGTTCAAACATTCCCTCAAAATTCATAGATACACTATCCAAGGTCATCACTGGTGTATTTTTTTACTCCTCATTACAATAAATTAAAGGAAGGAAAAACAGTAGGACACTAGTTGGGGCTGCAGGAAACCATTAACTTGGATGAAGACTTCAGGACAGGTCAATTCACTCCTCCAAGTTACATCTCCCCTCTCATTTTTGAGGCTCCGTTACGTATTTAAAGCACGGTGCACTTGTGTCTGGCATCATCTCTCACTTTGCATAATTCCTACAAAGTGAGACTCCAACTTTTGCTTGAAGAATCCAAGTGTGACAGTAACATAAGTTCAGAGAATGGGATAATTGGATCATATCAATTCACATACGACTTTTCATTGCAAAAAAAAAAAAAAGGTAACACAACAAAAAAACAGAGCAGATACATAATTTTGAAAGGCACAGCACTTACCATGGAGTTTTTGCTTCAGTCTCCAGCCAGAGCACTTCATGCTTTGAGCCTTCTTTATGTTTCCAACACAAGCAGCTGAAGTAGACAATTCCTTGATCACACTATAAAGAAGATTTGTGAAGGAGTCAGAAGACCAGGTAACAATAATTATGAAGTTATTAGAAGTACACATCATATGATAAAAACTTAAAAGTAAATTGCTTTGAAATACAGATTTTTACTTTCCTCAACACTTAAGATAAAATACTACTAAGTAACTGCTGCCTCAAGTTAGAACTAAAGGTTAAAGGATAGCAATTACTGATTATTTAAAGCGGAGCTGTAATGAACTAAGATAAAAAGACAGGTCGCATTTCTAAGCCAGATACTGTATTTTAACCTGGGAATGTGACTCTAGCCAAGTATTACCAGGAGACTCCACTTCGATTAGAAGCAAAGCTGTGACTTGCACTGAAGTTCTTCCAGTAACAGAAAGCGCTTCAGTTGATAGCACTATTTGCACTCTCTGGATCAGAACACAGATGTTTTTTAATAGGAAGTTTTTATTTCATATGTACTTAAACACATACATTTTAATAAATCCATGAGTTTTGCAGAGTATGACATAAAACCAATTCTTCCAGTATTGTGTAAGTGAAATCTGCACTGTAAGTGAAATTACCTCGATATGAAAAAATTTTAAACCAAATCAAATTCTTGTGTATTACATTATATCCTCAAAAAGCAGACCATCACATCTGGCTTTTAGAACACGATACCTAGGCAAGGGAATAAACTCTATAAATTCAGCAAGAGAACTACGCTGAGTGATTGTCTTTAACCTCTGATTTTAAAGCCAATAATGTCAGTATATAAATGACTCTCATTCAGCTTTCAAAAACTACAAAATATGTACAGAGGAATAAAACAAAGCAAGAAAAGCACTAAGATTAATAAGAAAAATCCCTTCCCTTAGAGGTTTCTATCAGGCAATACAATGATTCAAAAATATTAACTTCAGCCTTGCTGAGTAAAAGTAATTATCTTCCCTTAAGTCAGCTGATTTCTGTTGCCTTTTCATCCATTGTCATCTCTTGTTATTTAGAACATAATATAACTAGCCTTGATTGTGTTATGGTGTTAAGAGAATGAAATTCCAATTTAGAAGATGCTTAGTACTCAAAAACCTTCAGTATGTCAACTTGCTTAAAGGTAGATGCCTACTTTGATGTGTTGCTGTGTCACAGTTACACCTTCAAAGACTGAAAACTTCCAGAAGTTAGAGATGACTGCACCTAGTTAGCAACTTTGAAAATTAGGTTTAACACTGAGTTCTGCCTAAGCACAGTGTCTTCTAGAACTTCTGGGGCCCCTTGCTCATTAGAAAGCTGGAGTCACAACGAACCAACCTTTTCTAGAGGGAAATTGTTATTGAACAATTTCCTCTTCTTTCATCAGCCATCAACATTATCACTATCTCAGTAAGTTCTGTAACCACCAGTACAACACGGTCTCCTATTGATCTGTGATGGAGAGGGTGAGGAAGAACAGGCTGTTGTCAATATGAAACTGAATTGGGGAGTAGGAACAAGGACTGCGGAGTTCTTAAGGTGGCAGACAGGAAGAGGAGCTGAGGCTCTGCACATTGCAGTTTTTGATAGCCATCCTTCTGCTACAGATAAGGCAGGACTCACTCTCCCTTGCCCGATTTCTCTAGCAGCAAGCATTAAGTAGCACAAAGATAAGGAACCTTTGCCTGGCTGGGGGTTACTATTGATTTTTGAATTCTGATACGTGAACTTTAAAGAAGCTGGAGCTCTGACTCTGCATGGGGCATAGAAGAGTATGTTCAGAGAGCTGCCAAAAGCTTCTCATCTACCTAAGCACTCAGTACCAGCACAAATCTGATGTAAGGCATCGAAGAACTAGCTTAAAGTTACACATTTCTTTGTGCAGAATGCACTGTATGGTGCACAGAATGTCTCCCACCCCCTCCCCCAGTTTATTCAGATGCAGGCAACATCAGTCTTTCATAATCTCTGAATTTCAAAGTTTATGAACTGTAGAGGATACTGCTTGTGTTTTCCAAATCATCCTGCTACCTTAGAACTGCTGCTTACAAAACTTATTTCTCTTGTAATAGCAAGCACAAGCTTGAACCAAATCACCTATTACGTAGCCCAAACACAGCAGATCTTGTACCCCTATTAAGAAACAGCCACAGACTTGCAGGGAACGCCAAAAATCTTGTATTTTGCATCACAAGACCTGATGTTCCCATCTCTAGCGGCTGAAGAGAAAGGTGTAAACCCTGCCATTTCAGTTTTAGCCTATTTGGGGATTCATCAGCAGAGTCTATACTTACAGCACGCCTTCACAGCCAGCTTACCTTAGAACCTTCAAGTGCAGTAACTCCAGACAATAGATGATTAATATGTCAGCAAAATAGTTCTCTACCTTCTCTCTCATACCAGACGAAAAGACATTTATTACCCTGTCCCTTTCCAGTCTGATGTTACAGAGATACCAGACTAGAGAATCTAACCTCAGCTGTCCCATATTGTCATTTTAATTAAAGCCATATCCTGTAAAATGTTATATGCTGCTGAAGCCCTGATAAGATCCTATTATCAGAAAGGAGCAAATTTGTGATGCTATCTGGGCCAGCCCATGATTATCTGCCAGAACAAAAGGAATGTTATTAAACAAATTCTGTTAGATCGCCGTGGGAGGATAGGATGAAAACCACGCTCCAGTGCAATCCCTTATCTCTCGAGGGTCACACCTGCAGCACGAATCACTGAAATCACTGAATCTGCTGAAAGCTAGAGCAGACAGACAGAAAGAGAAGGAGTTGCCGGCTCCTGTTTCACCGTGGAAAGTTTTTTTTCCTTTCCTGCAATTTATTAGTAGGAGAAATACCAACTTCAATATCAATTAACTTCTGGAGATGATAGGTTCTTAGGTACATTTTCAACGTCTCTTTAAAAAAAAAAAAGTGATCATCTTTGGTGTTCTAAATACAGCCATTACTTTTTTGGACAGAAGGAAGAAAGGGTTACAATGTCTCTCTTAAAACCTTTAAGGTTTAATGATCTCCTGTGGATCAAAAGCGGTGGGAGGGAATTGCCACACTGCGGTTTCTTTACCTTCACTTCATTCTTTCACTTCCCCGACTCAGACGAGAAACATGTCAGGCCTCTTCAGGTGGATCCTGCTCTTCGTGCAGCCGGAACTAACAGTCAGCAATTCCAGACCAGGCAGAGCTGTGTCACAGCCCTGGATTCTTTCAGGTTTCTTGGTGTTACAGGCACCAAAACCAACCTTTTACTTTTCAGATAACTAACTACACACATGCACAGGCCATATTTCTGTTCTTCCAAGCAAGCACAAAGCTAATGTAACAGAGCAAGCTGGAGTCCACATCCCATTCTGAAAAGCCGTGTTCAGCTTCTCTGATTTCACAGCTCATAATAGACACATTCTGAATCAAAAAAACCCGAAGTGCAGCCTGAGTATCTTTCTGATTTTTAATTACTCTGTCGGTTACTACATGAGCAGCAAGAACATCCCTACCACGCTACTCAGCTAATTAATTATCCCCCTCTGCCAGAGAACCTAAACAAAGAGGTTAAACCACTTCGGGAGTGGTGTTATCTAGGGTCTGTACAGATGATCACCAACAGCTGAAGCACTGGCTTCATTAGTTCCCATTCATGAGCTGAGCTGCATTAACTCCCATCTCCAGGCTCTCCCACCCCCCCAGCGAAGAGAATGCATTATTTTACCCCTATCAGGTGGCTCGATGCACACAGCTGCCTCTGCTTCACTACTGCGGTGGGTGGGAAGCACCTGTGGGCCCTCCCCGTGCCTCCGCTGGAGAACTGCAGTGCCCTGTGTGTGTACTGCACATCCTGCTTCTGCTTAGCCTAAGATAAAGAAATAAAACTCCCTTTTCCGTAAATGCCGCCCCTCCTACTAACTTACGGGAACTATATAGACTAGAAATAGCACTTCCATTAGTAAGAAAAGGCTACTAAGAAGAATGAAGTAAGACCCCAAATAAGTTTTGGACAGAAGTTGTAAGAGAGAATACAGTTTCCTGGTCAAATGTTAGATTCAAGGCCATCAGTAGCTGCTCTAAAATGCACTGGTTTATCTCAAAAAAATTCCTGAAAGAAAAATCACTGAAGGGAGTTGGCAGCTGATAAAAAGGATATTCACAATAAACTAAAGAACAGTAGTAGGTATATTATATCAATTCATCAGAACTGAATGAACTGATCTTTAAAAAAAAGTTTTATCTTCCTCATCCATATGCATTTGATAGGATAACAAATACAGATACAAATTAAAATGAGTGCCGCTTCTATTTGATGTGCTTTGATATTTCATTCTGATGGCAGGAAAAGCCCGAAGCCGAGCGAGGCCCTCCATCAGGGACTTCAGGGATCTGCGCTGTAGCAGCTCCACCTATGGCTGGAGAGGAGGGAGATGTTCAGAGCAGCCCGTTGCTGAGGGGACAAGGCTACTTTGCGCCTGCCAGCGAGGCCCTGAGTGTCTCTCAGAATGGAAGTGCTGTGGTTTTGTTTAAACTAGATCGTATTGTAACACCAGAGCCTTTGACATCACCTATGGGGGAGTGAGAAAGGGGAATCCCTGCTTCTTTGCCTGCCGGATCTCTGCTGGGCCTCCTGCTCAGACCCTGATGTTTTCTTGATGTTTTTTCAAGTTTACGGAAATAGGAAACAGCTTTAAACTACCAAACCCCGAAAGTATTGCGGCTATCCTGCAGCTGGCTTTGCCAATCCTTGTAGCTGAGGCAGCAAGAGGTGCTTTTTGAACCCATATAATTTAGATTGTGATAAGTTTTCTGAAGAAGTTTTCATCAGTGCCTGATGCAAAGACATTAGTGTTTGCCTCCTGGTGGTTCAAGGATGAATTGGGAAAGGCTGCTTTTGAATTTAACCCAGGAATATTTGTACAGAGTAGTTGTTGGTAGCATTTGTTCTCTATACCATATCTGAGAAGCAAAGATCTATTACAGTGACCCAATTCTGCTTGCAGAGATGCGGTCATTACTGAAATAAACTTGTGAGAGGCTGTACAAGCCTTGCAGTTCTATTTTACTTAAATCGTTTGCCATTCTTCCTAAAATTGATTTTGATCTAAATAGATTTTTTGTTCACAGAGTCTTGGCTCTGGTATCTTTCCATTCACTGATATATGATGCTATTTGACCGATTTAACCTTTACTTCTCTGTCATCTAAACAGTGAATGCTTTCCAATACACATCTTCCAGTCGTGAATGTTATCCTTCCACATGTGTATTTGGCTTCAGATCCCATACACACAATTCTAGTTTATTCATGTTAGCATGCTAGCTCCTGTCACTAGTATATCAGCGTTTTGTTCTTAATGATCAGGTTGGGAAGACAGAAACATAAAGCCTTAACATTAATATGCAACACTTGCATCTGCAGACACTCCTCATTTTCAAACCATCTCAAAATGTGTGTAAATCAATTTACAGATAGGGCAGCTGAGTTCACAGATAGCCAGAAACCTGGAAAGTGCCTAGAAAAAAACCTCGTTGGCAGCATATTGGTGGGCTGTAGACAGTGTCAGCTGCATCAGAGAAAGGTATGAACGCTTCAGATTCCATTTCAACTTTACACATTAATTTCTTACAGTAATGCTCTGTTTCTTTTGCCTTGTCCCCTAAATTTATATTGTAGAGAAAATGCAAACAAGCCAAAGAAAGTATATTTTCTAATTTTCTCTTAGGCTCCTCCTAAATAATATTGAATTTTATTTAATACAAATATTGAAACTGAATTTCCAATAGAGAAACACTTCTACATTTCAAACAGCTTTAAACACACACTTTTTTGTCAAAATCGTCAACAAAAGCTTAGTACTGACCCAAACATCAAGCATTTCTGTATATTAAACTTCATCTGCTAGGGAAAGGTGAGAATTCTGCTTGTGCTAAGCCCTAAAAAGACCAGTCACTTTTATTTTAGAAGTTTAAAAAAACCCCACAGCTACCTCAAACAAAAGAAAAGGAAAACACAGACCGATAAAACGTAATTGCATACAGAATAATTAGCCAGGATATTCAGAATAATATCTCCTCTTCCAAAAAGTACCAGGGGACCTCAGCAACTTACACCATCTGCTTTTGCTGTTGCAGTTGGCATGTGTGCACCTGGTTTAGAGCTAAATAAGACAAGGATTTACAAGTATATCAGTAATAGCTCCTATAGAGAATTGTACTTCAAAAGGTGGAAATAAAGAGTTAACAAAGAGAAACAGGCAGAATGATATTTCCTCGCCCTACCTCTTTAACTAACTGACTCTAGGATGGATTTGCATGCAGGCAGTTACTCATTTCAGCCAGGATCTCATCCTGTTGAAAGAACCGATACTCTCATTGGATGGCTCATGCATGAAGCTGACATTTCCTAACCATGGAACATTGTGTCACTTGCACAAGACAGCAGTAAAACAAGAAGCTCAGCAACAACGACAATCTGCCAGCTCTACTCTGAAAATAACAAGACTTTATCCCTTCCCCCCCACTGAAGCCAGCAGAGCTGTTCTTAGCTCGTAGCGTGGATTTCCCCAGGTGAAATGCAGATGGACAGAGTACCATCCAAACCATAGCAAGCCTAGGAGATAATTACCCACTGCACAGACCAGAAGCAGCCCAGTTAATTCAAAACTACTTCCCAATTCCACTATCAGAAATAAATAAATAAAGCATAAGCTGCTCCAATTCATTACTGTTTATTCATCCTTTGAGTGCACTACACACAGCTGTTAAACGGCCAATAAATTCTCCCCGTTGCAGCGAGCAGTCCTCAAACTCGGAGGAGTGCCTTGGCAGCTTCTTTGGCAACACCTCATGTCAGGCTGGTTTTGCACAGAGGAACTGCTGCTTTGGACTGAGCTCATGATACAATTCATCCCATCTCCTTTTCCCAGGAAAGGTATGTTCCAGCTACTATGGAGTAACCAGAAAACAAGGAAAACTTACTATTGTCTTGGCAGTTGTTCATGCCAAGAAATGTGAAGGCCCATATGCCTTTTAACGTGGTTGCTCTTGTTTAAATACAGTAAGGATCATTTTAATAAGCATATCCAACATGTCCTTGTGAGACTGGTTATTGACAGAAAGCATATTTTAATGCAATCTTAAGGACATATTTGCTTTTTCTCATGAAGACATTTCAGAACTGTCAGCGGGTCTTTTAGGCATGCACAAAGCATGAATTTAATTTTATTGTACACCCTGTGAAAAAATTCGTCTGATAATTACGTTTGAAGAAAGAAAAGAGGTCATAAGCAAGCAAAGAATTGAGCATTTTCTTCATATTTTTAAAAAGGCTGTCTATCAACAGAAAGCATAATAAACATCCCACAAACCAAGGGTTCTGGAACAGACAGTGTTCTTTAAAGCAAAGGCTTGCTCTCCTTTTGATTTCACCTTTTGAAGCAGTAATAAATGAGGGGAACAAATGTATTCCAAAACCAAAATGAAACAAATGAGTCCAAAATTAAATTTAGAAGTCACAACATTCAAAAAGTTAATGAATAATCCCCTCATGATTTCCTGAGGGGAACACATGGCCCCAGTTACTGCATCAAAAAATGTTTACGTTCTACCTGACTGCAGCAAGTCCTGCTCTTGAAATGGAAAAACTAAGGAATAGTCTTTGTGCTGATTCCCCATAGCTTCCTGTGAGTTCAAGGGACTGAACACACTTGCTGGCAGCAGTGTCTATCTGCTGGATTTATGCATAAGACTTCTGCATCAGACTTATTTACAAGCGTTCTAATTTCTCTACTGAAAACACAAACTCAGGCCGCAGCTGCTCCAGCATTGGGAACGCTAATCCAGACAACCTGCTGGCTCCTTTATCTCTGTCCCTATCACTCCATCAGTTTGTTCAGAGTCGAATCAACAGCATTAGGAATGCTAGAGGCCTCCTTCAGCAGCGCTGTCAGAGCTGCTAGCGCTGACATTGTTGAATGTGGGGATACGACAGTAGTGCATTTTTAGAACATTTTCATGTCCTGGCTGGCTGAAAAGTTGGCTATAAAAATTCCAAGGAAAATTAAGTGGTTTTTTTAATAAAACATGATAGTAATAAGTTTTTTTCATTTGTGCATGCATGCACATACACAAAAGTTTAAACCAGTTATATTTAAAGTGGCATCAATATTACAAGTCTGTGCCCCCTCCCTGCAAAAAACAAATTCTTATCAATTTTGGCAGTCATCTCTCTGTATGCTTCAGAAAACTCTTTTCCACTTTGCCTTTTAATCACCTTTTGTGGTCTTTACAGATGCTACGCTGAAGGATGCCAAGCTGAAGAACCAACGTCCTTATGAGAATTCCACTGACACTGATATGGGATGCAGCAAGATGGACAGTACCATCAAATTTCAGTATTACCTGTCCTCCGCTTATCTAGTACTAAACATCATCAGGTGTCAAGCATTGCAGAATGAGAGGGAAAGTCTTCCACTTTTTTTAAAAAAGCTCAGATGCAATTTGGTGTCAAATAACATTTAAATGCAACTTTTTAATTTTTTCAAATATAAAATTCATCAAACTATCTCTGCGAAGTCTGTTCGGGAAGCTAAGAACTTAATGTGTGAGAGGCAGAGCATTGTCATGATTAAAAGATGGCTACAGTACAGAAGACAAGGAGTAGAAATAAAAGGTCAATTTTCATCACAACCAAGGATTAGGAGTTAGATGCCACTAAGTGCACATTTTGTTTAATATACTTATAAATGAACTTTTGGAAGGGACTCAGAAGAAATGATGCATATCAGTCATTGGAGACTTCTAAACTGGTTCTTAGCATACTTTTTGTTTACCTAGACATGGATGTGGGCTTTTAATTGCCGTTTATGCTTTTTTCCTTTAGTCTGTCTGATTTAAGATTTTAACTTTAGAACATCAGAAGCCCACCCAATATGAAGTCTTGAACTTACCAAAACAACTGACACAGCTGCTTATGAAATATCTGCATAAACAGTCTAATTATGTCTAAAAAGGCAAGCCCACAAAAGGGAGAAGAAAAGCAGAGAGATCGATTAACAGTGCTAAACAAGATCAACAGCCAGGATTTAGAAAATATGGGTAGAGAAAAAACCGGATAGTTGCACTTGCTATAGTTACCACCATGACTCAGAGTCTAGAAGCAGGAACAGATGTTCTGAAAAAGAATCAATTTTACCCACTAATTTAAATGAACCCCTCTCTGGAGGGAAATTCACCAACTCGTTTAGGCTCTGCACCAGTTGGCTATTTAGTGAAGGAGATGACATGCATTTTTCATGAAATCCATCTTGTGACTGCTAAGGCGTCTCTTAGTATGAATAGCTGAAAAGGGTGGGACAGTTTAAAAGACAAACCAGAGACCCTTGTATTCGTCCACAGAATAAATAATACTAAAACCCCAGACTGATTTCTGTCAGAGCCCACATTAATTCTGTCTGTTACCTCATCCCGAAATAGCCCAGCATTCTGGCACTCTCGCAACGCAGGAGATAAAGTGTGCCCTGCTCATTCACACTCACAGCAAGCACCATGTGTTTCATTTAAGACTCTTAAATGAAACAGTAAGCCCTTCACTAAACGTAGTTATTCTGGTAAGTTAAGAGAGCAAAAACATTAAGCAGGGTTAAACACAGCCATGTGTTGAGCACAGTACCAGTGTCAGTGTAAATCAGAGAGGCTCCACTGATTTCTATGGAACTATACACTCATTTCTTATTTCAGTGCAAAACTAACCAACAGAAATACCAATAAATTCAGACAACAGAAAACTGTAATGTAAGTCAGGAGTAACTCCTGTGATATTCATCAATTCAGCTTTCCAAAGTTTTGTGTTTCAGGTAGAATTAGTAGCAATTTTCCTTCCAATTGACAGTCATACATGCAAGGGACTGGGAGAACAGAATCTCAGTTATTTCAGTATAAAACTTCAGATTAAATCAGATCACATCTTGAATTCATTACGGTTCACATTTTTCCTGGATAAATATCACTGCATTTGCTGTAAGAACCAATAAACACAGTTTATCTTTTTAGGCACAAATGCAAATACCCAAACCCCAGTCATTATTCCAGCATAGGTGGTATGAGACACCTGCAAATTCATCTGTTACTAGTACTGTACATGGAAGGCATGTGAATTTTTTTTTTACTATTCTCTTAAGCCATACTTTTCTACTGATTCTCAAAGGAAAAAAGGTAGCAGGTAGCCATTTCTAACTGTGAGTCTCTAGAAATACAAATTGACTCTTGAGATTTCCCTTTAAGTGTTCAGTAACATAGGGAGTAGGCTGTCTTTAATTGCTCAGCATCTCATTTTAATAAAGCACAATCATGAGATTATAATCATGAGAGTGAGAATGGATGCTAATTCTTCACCTATTATCAAACCACATATTTTGTTGTATGAGAAAGAGATGAAGTGGTGAAAAACGAGTATTGTCAAGGTCTGAAAATCACGATTCCCTAATAAACTAAAACTTCAGAATTCAAGAATCCATTTAGCTTGAGCTGAAGGATAAAGTAAAACAGCTGAATGTCATTAAGGAGAGTGCAGGAAATAACCAGCCTAGAGATTCAGCTATGAGGAATTTCAGTTTTTAGTATCTGCATATATCCTAAATGTATAATGTAACATATATGGAGCAAAATCTTAAATCTTGATGCATCAGCACTCAGTGCTTTGCTCATCTAATATTATCTTTTGCACCAGAGCATTTTGTGCAAGAAAGATTTTAATTTTCCATTGAACACAGATGTAATGCTACATGGAGTGATAATGAAAGAGGCATAAAACCAAAGGAGCAAGACCAGTTCACTCTACACGTCCTAATGCCCTCCCCTTTCATTCCCTTTCTCCCAAAAAGATTTGATTTCTATCTATTCCATTCCATTCCACTGAAATGAAACCCAGAGAATTAGAAATAACCAACTTTATGCACTAGCACATTACCGCATAGAAATAATTCAATTAAACTTCGATAATAACAGCTTGTTGACATGGTTAGCCACTCTGAGGATCAAAACCTATGCTTTGGGAGTGAAGATGTGCTTTTGGGGTCATTCTTACTACGGCAAGGAACTGTTTTTTTCCCTTTTACACATGAATGCATATAAACCTTTGGGGAATGTTAAACCCTGTCAAAACAAAGGCATGTAGATTTTTAAGAAACAGTTGTGTGAGCAAGTAGGACAAAATTTATAAAGAGTAAGGTAAGAAAATTCAGTTTGTGTTATAAAACGGAGTCAGAAAGAAGTCATGGATAGTGCAGGAAGGATGCTGCAGACATGGGAAAACGCTTATAAATAGCCTCATAAATCCAACACAGGATCCCAGGGTTGACACCTGGGAAGGTTCGAAACAGAATACTTCAGGGTTTATTCACCTCTAGGCTTGGGCAATGGTTAAGGAAAAGAAATCAGAATTTCACTTCAGAATTTAGCTACATAATTTTTCCAAGTCCAATCTTAGGTTACTAAGTTCATAGTTAGACAGGAATGAATCAAATAGCCAGCACATTGACAATTACTAAAGGTAGCATCAGCCAGCAGCATGAAAAGATAAAGAGTTTTCCCTAATTGCTGTCCTCAAAGGAACAAATCACTTTCCTATTCCATTTCTCTGACCAAAAAACTCCCTAAGGGTGTAAATACACTGATGAAAACAAAAAACTAGAAATAAAGTCCAGGCACTGCCCTCCACATCCAGCCCTGCTGACCCTTCAACTGACATCTGCACTTTCCACTCCACTTATTTCATCTGTGATTTCTTCTATGTGCTGACTCCCACCCTATTCGATAAAACAGGCATGAACAAATACCCCTATGTAAAACAACACAGCATGATCAAGAGAGTTTTAAAGTGCTTTTCTTTGACATAAAGTAAAACAAAACAAGAGAGACTTCACAAACTATTCAAACATCTTTCATTAGTAAAGCGTGACTGACTTCTGGCAAAACTTGCTCTTACAGCAGTGTACGCTATGCAAGGTGATCTGCTTAATGAAGTGCTGCTGGGCAATTTGCTTGTCAGAGTCAGTTGACTATAAAAGTACTGTGTTACTTTCCACTGCCTTTTATTTTGGTACATTTGCTTCCCATTTACAAATAATATAGTGGAAACAGATCTTTTGCCCAGTTAGTGTAGGAACACCAAAGCTCTGGAACCACAGTAAACCACACTTTCATAGCCAGGCTGCTATTTGAGCTGTCTATGTTAAGAAGCTCACCCTAGAGAGACTCATCCCCATCCAATTGGAGGCGCAGGTACGGTAGAGACCAGCACACGGGGCTGCTCCCAAGAGCTCAGGCATTAAGAGCACTGTTTCCATACCAACTACAGGGGGGCTCCCATGCTCAGAGCCTCTTCCGGAGAGCAATACCATACCCATCACAGAAGGGACAGCTCATTTCCAGTGGCTGGAAAGATCTCATCTCCTGATGACTCTGCATCCGCATCAGTAACAACTCCAGTAACATTCCCCCCTGCTCAAACCTGAGATATGCTGGCAGGGCTAATAAGGAATTTCAGATGGAGAGAGAAGACAGGGCATTTGTAGTACGGCTACTTGCTCTTGGTCCACAGCCGAGATAGATACAGTCTACGCTTTTTAGAGCTGCCTATTTGGAGTCATTAGCTATGCCTGACTTCCTGCAGACACATTCTCCGAAACTGAGATGATACATATTTCCCTATCACGATGGAGTGTCAATACTGTAAAGTTCCATGAGGCAGCTTTTGATAGCAGACAAGCTTATTCATAAATTTTTCAGTAGCTATCATCAAAATTAAAACCAGTGTGGAATAATTTCAGAGGCATGAGAACTTCGGATTTTTTTCCTGGATAGGATAAAGCAAAAGTGCCACAGGAGATGCTTCTGACATCAGCAGGCATTTTAATTGCATGAGTGTCTGTGGCATATTAAAAATATTATATGAGAATGATAATACTTAAGAGTCTGCAAAAGACATTTCTCCCAGGGTTATATAACTCTAGATTGTAAATTAAACCCATCGTTGGAGTGAGCTGAAGATAAACCCATAAAATAAACCCATAAAGACATTTATATATCTCATGGAGTCAGTGATAGGCCAGGTCTTGTTTCTCATATATCATGAACAGTTACATTTACCGAAAGGTAGATTCTTCACAGAAAGCAGGAAAATATTGTCTTTTGGGGACATTCTGAATGTTTCAACTGGTTACCCTTTGGCATTGTCAAATGAACCATTTACTGACAAATAGTTTGCTGTGATGGGGACACAGCCAGAGGATGCTCCAGCTCCGTTACAGTCCCACCACCAAGAATCCCTTCCCGTTGAAAGAAGGTGCAGAGGCGGGTTGGTATCCACCTCGGTTCCAGCTGTGTAGGGGTCAGGCCAAGACCCTGAACAGCACTCCTGGATCACACAATCCAGGCATGGACTATGGTCAGAGACCAATAAGCAACTACTGGAAATTGACAGTGAACAACAAAGCAATGGATCCTGGATAAAAGCAACCAAGGCTCATCGTCTTCCTGGCTCCTTCCAGATGGGAGCATCTCCCAGCCATAACTGCACAGGCGAGCTCTGAAGAGCAATATCATCATATCAGTGATTTAGAAATCTCTGTCTAATTTTAATTTAACAAGACAGAAAGGCTGGAAATTTCATAGTGAAAAACACTTCAAAAGATCAAGTGCTGAAAACCCTTTAGTAAGCACAACCATTTACTAAGGAAAAAACCCCCCAAATATTCAGAATACATAACCCAACAAAGAATCTACATCAGGTTGGACATTCTACCTATTACAGAACACAGGAATCTTACAGTTAAATTCCTTTTGGCTTGTACAGCTTTCCCTCTATAACTTTTAAACCCCTGAAAGAACATAAAGTTAAAATTTTAATGGCATTTCAGCAGAACCTCTTTGAATTTTGTATTAGATCTCAATTTAGCCTCCGGTAAAGCCTTTAGAAAAAAAAATTCTGATGCTTAAAAATGTAATAATCATACAGGAACCTTCCAAAGTCAGCATCAAATAGAATAAAATATATTTTATTAATGATACAATTCACAAAATTACTAGTCCTGCCATCTCTGCCCACAAGAGATACTTCCTCTGCTGTACTATATTGCATACACATTAGCTACTAATGTTTGCTTTGTATGATTTAACCTCCTAATTGCTTTGAATGCTTAATGAACTAGGGTGCTTTCACTAATGATTAAAGAGACACTGGCCATAATAAGGACATTCTGGTCAGGGGTCTCCTCTGTAGAGTCAGGAAGAGATCATTCCTCCTGAGGTCAGCTCTAGGCTGGACTAACCTAGATCCAAAGGGTAAAACCGACAGAGCGCGGGCCGGACACTTGATTTCAGCTGAGCCTGTTGATGCACAGAGGAGCAGACTTCACCGGTACTGAACTGCAGCGCCAGCTGGGGCTTGAAAACCTTTTAATAAAAATATTTTATAAAGGCCAACTGACTGACATATGAAGTAGGCTTTTAAATGGTTTAGGGAAATGTGTAAAGAAATAACTAACTACACTGCAATACATTTTCCCTAATCAACATACTCTTTTAACATGGATTCTTCCTGCAAGTGGCAACAACAATAAAGAGCCCTGTAAGAACAACTCACATTGATGATGAAATATTAAGCCCTTTTATAAATACGTTTCATAGAAAATGGCATTTTGCAGAATATGGCTGATACTCTTTACTGGCCAAACAGCTTTTGGGTTACTAAGCAGTGATGTCTGCCTTTTCTCTGCCCTCTGACAGGAGAATACAGCCTTCCCAAGCTAGATTTTCCTAGTCAAACGTATCTTGGGTCCTACTCCAGCAGAACTGACTTACTCTATATTGGATGCTGTCCATGCTGAGATTTATCATTTAATTATAACTAGTAACACTGAGTAAATCCCAGTTGCTTGGGGAAATTACTTAACAGAAATGCTGGATTCTCAATAAAACACTAGGAACTTACTACTTAGACATCATCTCAAGGGCTCCCCCTCCTTCCTTAGCTTTCTGTTTTCCCAGCAGAAGACAGGCCCTAATTATGAGGAGCATAATACATGTCAGAGGAAGTCTGAGAAACATGCTAGGAACACACAAAGGGCAAAGGCATTAGAAAGGTTTCTAACGTCTTCTGATTATTAGAAAGGGAGACTATTTGCTACAGTTTTTCAGCTATTCTTTCTGTACCTGTATTTGGCCACGGCTAGGCAGGCCTCTGCCATACCAGACCACTTGAAATATCAGCCTGAAATATGTGGAATATATTTACCATTCTTCATGGCTTCTGCACCACTGAAAAAGAATTGTCCTGAAGAGGTAACTTTTAACACATTCATTGTTGTAAGGGAGGACACAGCATGTCACAACATAAAATGCAAAACACTTCAGATATATTCTATTTGCTTTCAGGAACTCTCTTTCACCTGTGGGAAGGACCGAGAACCTAAGTGATTCCTGTTTCTACCCTGAAAATCCCAATATCAAAGGCAGGCAATTATGACTTCTTCATTTAGAACTCTTGTCAAATCTTGGATAAGAATGACTAACCACACCATGTTTCCTCAAGGTTTCTAAGGGCAGAACTGAGCCATGGGCAACTTCTGTCTATGAAGTTCTGAAGAACAGAAAAATGCAAAAACAAAGACTGAGTTTTAACAAGCATGAGAGCAATCAAGTGCCCAACGGGATGAAATATTCTAAATTTTCCCCAAGGTTCACAAGTCAGAAAGACACGGTGCTACCATGGGAGGGATTCTGAGCAGTTTCTGACTGTTGCACACCCTGGTTATCATACGCATTAACAGCCTGCAAACATTCTCAGTGCACGATTAGGGCAAACAAACAAAAAAGAAATTAGAAAAGAAAAAGACAGATTTACAAACATTTACACACTGAATGTCAAATTTGAGAGAATAAGGAAGCCTTTTCTTTCCCTCATGAATACTTACAAAGCAGCAATTACATGCAATTGCAGTTTATAATATCTTTTCCATTGTCTATTTTTTCAGGCATCCCATTCTATGGGTTTGCAAACAGCGCTACAAAAAATAATTTAAGGAGCTATAAAGTATGAGAATAATTTATCACAGCAAATACGCCAAAAACACAATTAAGAGAATTTGTTGTTAATTTAAAGCATGACTGCAACCAGGTCAATACAAGAGACTGCAGTTAAATATTTGCCCCTAGTTTCTGCATCTCACAGCTGCAGAGTCAAAGGGCCTCCTACAGTTCTTAAAAGCATCATCTGATAGACCAGAATCGTAGACCCTTCCAATCATTTACTTTAGGAGGGACCTCTGGAAGTCACCTTGTCCAATCCTCTGCTCCAAGCAGGACCAAAACACGAGGAGATCATATGAAAATCATCATATCAAACCTAAGTGGTGATCATAGGAAAATTAGGCTGATTGCATGGTTTGACCTCAAGATACAACAGTTTGGAGGAATTTTATGTCTCTTATTCTTGTAGCTTCCAATATCAAAGAAGAAATTAGAGTTTGTTGTTAAAAAGTTCGAATGATTCTTCTGAGAATTGCAGGCACTGAATGTATATAAGAAACAGCAAAAATTTTCCATTCCTCTCTTCAGCAAGTGGACAAGAATATAGGATTAAGAAAAGGAATGGAAGTTCACAGGGCCAGAGGGGAGAAGGAAATAATTCCAAAGTAAGCCTCCAAGTAAGCTAGTTCTTCATGCTGCTAGAGCAAAGAGGCATCAAGACACAGAAGAGTCAGTCTCAAATTGCAAAGATCTAGCAGACTTAATGCATTCCTATTCCACATGTGCTCTCTGCATGCTTCTCACTTCATCAGTAATGCTTCTATGAAAGGCAAGGCCACATGATGGTAAGTCTGAGAGTATCTTCTATTAGTTAGGGCTGCAGGAACACTTCAAAGCAACTGGGGTGCTTGATGACTAAGTAGATTTGGCTGAAGAAAACATGTTCCTTTTAACTTTATTGTGATAACCTAATATAGCTCAAGAAAGATCTCTATTGAAAACCTTACAGTAAATAGTAGGCAATTCACGAATACAATTAATTTACCATCGAACACATGCCTCAGTGGGCAATGTTCTTCCTGGCTTAGAATTCAGCTTGTTGGAAGTACTCCCTTGTGTAGCGATACCTTTACTTGCTTTGCTAAGCCTTAAATAATGCATTTACTCTTTTGGAAAAGAGACATAAATCAGCAGGTAGAATAAACAGACCAGCCTAACAGCCAGAGATTTACCTTATGGCTTTAGTTAACCAAGAAGTGACTTTCAGACAAGACGACACATGGAGCAGGTGAACTTGCGTTCAATTTCTTGCTTTGTCTTACTGCAAAATAAATCAGAAATTCAAGCCATATTCAGGGAAAACTTCATTGACTCCAATACAAATCTTCAACGGTAAACTCTGCTCTCACAAGCTGCCTTGCATGTGGTAGACCCTAATCCTTCATTCAGAGAAGCTCTGCAAGGTCAAAGGCACAGATGAGATTACAAGGTCAAGGCTCTTCGTGAGCTCAGTCTGAAAGACAGTCAACTTGAAGCAGATGGTTCTGTGTAAAGACCAAGTGAGATAAAGGGCAGTATTGGAAAATAAATGCTTATTATCATTCAAGTAAACAGATGGGTAGGTCTTTGACGGATCAGGGCCACTTGTAAAACATTCTGGAATTTTATAGTTGTAAAGTCTGAATTTTGCATGATACAATGAAACACTAAATACCTTTTAGAATAACAGAGCTAAAAGGAAATGTTCTTCACACAGCTTATTAAGCAACAAAGATGGTAAGATAAAAATAATACTTATTGTACTGGAAGGAAGAGTGTTTTGCAAAAAATTACAAGTTCATTTCGATTTTGGTCCTTGAATTTGATGGCCCATGCAGTGTGACATCCAGCACAACTTCTACATGCAAACTGCCCCAATCCTCATCCAGGCACTTGTCAAAAATGAGTTTGACAAGTTCCTTTTCTTTCCAGAATGCTGTTCTGATTTTCACACTTAATTCATTGCTCACGGTGTCTACTAGAGAAGATTTAACACACACAAATGTCAAATTGTGCTGCTATTTAAATAGAAGGAAGAAACCTAAATGTGTCATGTAAAGCATTGACTATTTATTAGCTGCCATGATCCACCATTAATACAATGTCACTGTAATTGAGTTATTTTTTTCTCTTCCTTTAAAACAGAAGAAAAGTGATCCAGATTTGGATGAATTGAAGCAATTCCATTCCGTGAGAATAATTCCACTCAAGTCTAAGTGCAGATGTGGAATTTTAAGTGGGAAATCGAGATCTCACATAAATTTCCCTCAATGCAGTCAGAGCCCATCTTAGATAATTAAGATGTGGACCTTACTATTTTCTTCTAAAAGACACAGAGGCAGTGTTATACATTTTAGCTGGAATTAATTTTAAACCTAAATGTAATGTAAAAATGTTTCAGACTGACAGATTTTAGATGTAGAGCCATGTTCCGAGCCCCTTTTTCTGAAGACTGGCTACCGTACATTTTAAAAGCTGGTAAATTCAACTGTTTGTAGCTGACCTGGAGAGTCTTGCACTTTCAAGCAGTTTCCCATCACATATTGATTATCAAAGAGTATTACAGATCATCATTCAGCAAAGTTTCCATTCAGTGAAATAATAAATCCCATCCATTGATTCCCTTTTAATGATTAAAACACTACTATGTGTACCTACCGGCCTGGAGCAAAAATGACAAAAAACTCCAAAGGTGCTTAATTAGGCATGATTGTGCTTGTAGCTCAATAAAAACACACAAGCAAGGAGCAAATATCATTATGGGCTTTTCTTTTCACAATTTCCTTTCTGTAAAAAATACTGGCAACCCAGGCCCTGTGTGGGCTTATTAAGAGTATGTGGTTAAAATAACAAGCTACATTTATTTAGAGGACTCCTGTACCTGATTACAGGGAACTGGGCTGTTCCTGAAGACATTCATGTGGGTGGGCAGTTACAACTCTGAATTTCAAAGGAAACATACAGGAGCCGGGCTACAAAAGGACTGACAGAATAAAACATTGACTTGTGTTTTGTGAAACAACTATGCTTAACTCCTCTATCCCGTTTTAATCTGTAAAAGGTTTTGACCTGTTTTACGGCTGTATCACTTCCCATCCAAGGTATCTACATGGTCTCATTACCATAGTAATCTGCACACCTGGAGTTTTTAATGTATTTATCTTTGCATACTGAGAGAGAGAGGTGCTAGTATCACCCACACTCCTTATCCAGCGATTGAATTATTTCTTTCAGATAAAAGAGGGAAACAACAGCACAGGAGGACACTGAAACCACGTGTTCCAAGTGCCAGGTTCCAATCCCTTTGTGGGGTTGGAAAGGAGAAATGAGAGAGGAAGAGGTCAAGCTGAAGTGTTCTCAGTGTGTTCACCAACACTTGACATTGGTCATAAAGCTGGAAAAAAGAGACTCAGATTATTTGACTTTGCTTGCTGTCTAGGACCACTGGACTGCACTGCCTCATATATAGTATGATTGAATCCAGTCAGCATATACCAACTCTGCAGCTTACCTGTTCATCAGTTGTTTCATGCCATCTTCAGAAAGCAACTTTTCAGTGTAAAACATTTTCTCCTAGTCCATATAGTTAAGATTTTCCAGCTCTACCTCTTTTATTTTACAAGAAATAATCTGAGAAATGTAGAAGGCTTAAAAATGAATCTCTGGATGGTTGACTAGCTTAGAAATGAATGATTAAAGGGAGAGATTTCAGAGTTAATTTTTTCCAGCTCCCTTAAAGGTTAGTGTCTAGGTTAGTCTCCCATTCCTAGACACGTTTAGTATATTTCATTTATATATCTATAAAATACTCATCCATTTGGGAGTGTTTGCTGCTAGAGAGAATATAAGTTGAATGTAAACTGGATTTATACATCTCCTTTCACATTTAAGATGTTCTTATCCACTTTGTATTTGGTGCCATCAGCATGAGGCACATACATGCAAACCAGGAAAGCACATAGGCACAGACAGCATTGCATAAAGTCCTGAGCTCTAGATAACTCCTTTAACTGGAGGCAAAATATATACGAAAGGCCACAGTGCTGTAATCTCTACACAGACTATTACATTGTTCATTCCTTGGTGTGATATCAACAGTAAAGGGCTTCTTCCAGTTCTTTATGTTTGGGTGCATCCCTCAGAAGAAGCATCATCTTCTGTTGTTGATGGAACTGGGAAATTCAGAACTGGCTTCATGTCCTGAATCTGTCACTGATTCATGGTGTGAATTTAGGCATTTCACCTAATCTCTATTCCTTCTTTCCGAACTTCTCATTTCATTACAAAAGAATCCTTTTTCTCCAGGACTCTTGAAAACAGTTAATCAATTGAATTTTTGGAGCACCATCCAGTTTTCCTCTTATCTCATGTCTGCATCCAGCTGTTGGCAGCTGGCTTACACTTACTCTAAGCTTTTTTGAGGTTAAAACCACGGTTTGGTTACGAGTTTGCAGTCAGTTTGTTGAGTAAAGAAATTCCTTGGCAGTATTACAAATCATAACACTACCGCCAAGATTTAATAAGCGTCTGCAGACAACAAATCTTGGCTCCAGACCAGAGCTAAAGTAATTTATTATTAACAATATACAGTGGCATGGCTTGACACAACAAATATTATCCTCTAGTTAGCTGTTCCTCTACATTCCCTTTTCTTTCGCACCTTGAGAACCTGAGCTTAAGTCAGAGGAGCACTGAAAAGGTGATGTATCCTTGCTGATAAGTAGGGGTAAACCTGAATATAACATCAACCCCTAAGTCTACATCCATTCTTTCAATAAAGGACAAAGCTTTTTACTTATTATTTTCATTTCTGAGATACAAAATGAAGTCTCTTTTGCTGTTCAGCTAATCCTTACACTGTCTTGGAGAAGAGATATGTTTTTGTCACTTCCTCATGCTGATAAGACTTGTATCAAAGTTGTGGGGGAATGAATTGCAATTTTTCAATTTAAGAGACTGCTCATATCAGCCAGAGTCTTAGTTAAACAAATCCCCTGTGAAACAAGAGATAAGGTGCAACATACTTGTGTATTAAATAGAAGACTTGTTTCCTGTACTATATGCTGCAAATAAATATATTAAAATTTCTCCCAGTGTTCATTGTTAATAACTTCCTAAATAGTACAATTAATGTGATATCCAGACAATTAGGCTGAATCAACTATTTGCTTTGGTCTGCACTTAACATTGATGATAAGTTGACAAAGATGTCTCAAGCACTATCTCTAGAGCAATTACTTGATCTCCACACCGTAATACTTTGCTGTCAGTATCTGTCAGGTTTGAGTCCTGCCTACATTAATAGAGACACAGGGAACCACCATAGAGCGTAGTAGTCACAGCATCCATGCGGTTTTATGGAATTCACACGGGTATCCATTTACTGGATTATACTTGTCTCAAATCTGTTTTTATATCAGTGTGTTATATCTTTGTATGAGTTTGTCTAGCCTGCTGCAAATTAGTTTAAAAAAGGACAGATTACTTCTAATTGAGTGTAGCTGAAGAACTTGATGTTACTGTTTGTCAAAAAGATTTAGACAGAATCTGTTTTCCCTTACCAAGGTAAACAAGGTGTTTACCCTGCTATTGAGGACAGGATTCCAGGGTTCTGTTCCCAACTCGACTTCTTATTTCATGTATTACAGTGGAATGTTACGATTGATCATTTTTTTAAAAAAAGAAAATAAAAATTGTGTTAGACTTAAGGGGAATAAAGTTTAAAGGTAAAGTTAAAAATTTTGTGTCACTACCACATGCTACTAGAATACTCCTGTTTCTTCACTGTCATCAGCAGTCAGGAAGAGAAGTCAACTGTATGATATGACAACAAGTGGCTTACCTGCATGCTTTGTATTGGCTGGGGACAAGGAAATTATTACAGCTTCTTTGTGAAGCATCCAGCATTGTCTGCTGTCAGAGACCAGGCACAGGGGCACACAAATCATTGTTCTGTTTCATTCTATTTCCCTTTATAGCACTTGGTTTCTCAGTAATAGTCAGGCTCTTCCATTTGAGTCTGAAATGAGAGCCTCCAAAGCAGTGAAGTATGTCAGGAAATTGTCAAAGGGGATGGACAGAAACGGTGTAGGTGCCTTCGTAAGGTACAGCCAGGGCAAGAAGACGTGCAAATTCAAGTATCGTTCCTTTTGAATGCTACGTGGACAATTTTACTTTAATCCGTATGTTAGCGATCAGAGGTTTCTGTGACCTTGAGAGCAAAATATTAGAGCACTGCAAACAGTAGTCTGCAGTGCACACATGCTGAATGAAAATCTGTAAAACGTACCTCTGGCCTCTCCCTAAATCAATAATCAAAGCCAGCTATTGATGGCTTCGGACCACTGAGTACATAGGGCAGAAGGCTATTTCCAGGATTTACCTTCTCAGAATTTAGTGTTTTAAGAAAAAGAAGGGTTAAGAGAAAAACAAGAGCTAAGCATTGTTCTCTTCCACCTAACAGTCTCACTGGGTGAAATAGGCAACACAGTGATAATTTTGTAGACTACCAGCAGTTTTCATCATCCAGTTATTCTGAATACTGGCAAATAGTTAGCTGGAGTTGTGACATTTCAGAACCTGTCGCTCTCTAGTTATAAGCTGGCTGGTCCTCAGCTCAGAGGGTAGTCACATAACCTTGTGCGCTCATCTGGAGAAAAGGACTTTGATCCTGACGGAGCAGAACTCACAGGCTTTCAGTTCCACACTTGTGGTACAAATACAGCAGAGCAGCAACAGCCAAACTGCTCTCTTCCTTTGGAAAATGTGATTAAGTGTTTCCACCAGGGTTTTTTAGAGGAAGAAAGAACTAACGAAAAGGAGTCGCAATGACATTAATGCTTCAGTTGATGAGTTTGTAAACGTGCTGAACAAGTCTTAGGCAAGAGGGACAAAGCGTTCACTGAATACTTACAGAAGACTACCTAGAAAAACACCTGTTAGATAAGAGCAAGCTCCAGCTGTGTCCAGAGGACTAGCATAAGACTTAAACCCCACTTAACACCCAGGTCAGTCTCCAGAATACAGCTAGAAAATGTGCATTGGCCTGTTGTATGGAAAAACTGAAGCTTAATCTGTAGTTTCCAGCAAGTCCCTGAAACACCAGCAGACAAACCACCCTACAGAAATCACACAACCTGGCAAGTCTCCCCTCTGCCATGCAATATACGAGGGTGACACTCAGGACTCCAGGCCCATGTATAGGGCTGCTTTTAAGTGCTTATCAAGTGAGGCCATACTAAACTACATTGGTTTGTGTGCATCTGTACAAGGTTAATAGACTGGTCCAGTACACACTTAAGATGGAGAACAAGATCTACAATAATTGGAATTTTTGAACTTTTTATTAATACGGACATCCTAGAAAAAATTATTTAAAGTAATTTCTGAAGAAAACATAGCATATCCGGTATGAGGAAATCATACTACTTTTCTCTGCATTCTAGTCCTGTTTAGCCACATCCATAACAGTATCTTGTGAAATGCAGTACTGTAAGGTTTTATTATCATTCCATGCTGCTGTTTTTTCTCAGAAAGTAAAGTTAAATTTTGAAGTACAGGTGCATCTGAACAAGGCGCAAAAACACTAATGGAAGTGATCTGATACTCAGAGTTCATCACATCACTGGGAGCTGAAGGAGGAAACTTTAGGGTTGTTTCTCTAATCATAATTATAACACTCATTAGAGAAAAGTAAGTAGTAGTGGAAGGAACTATGAAAAGAGAAATAATAGAGCAAATATTTTCATTACCCTGTTGGCTTCCAAACACAAAGATTTCAGCAGGTATAACCTTAACTTCTAGTGAAATGGAACTGCGTTATCCATATTATCTTATTGCATTAAGTCTCCTGCAGATATCCATTGTGACCTTTAATAGTCTGATAATCCGTGCCAGCGAATGACACATCATCCATCAGTTTCCTAGGAAATGCTGATCTTGCAAATGTGAACAGGCAGATGATGCCTCTGGCCTGAACCTTTTTTCACGTCACAAAAAAAGAAACCCCACAGCAACACCCGGCAACACTGGTGAAATGGCTTACCATGCTGGGAAGTATTACTGCCGTCACGTTGTTCAACGTGTCTCCAATATTGGTGGCGGGGACAATGAGTTCACAGAATAAATGAATGCTGTCCCCAGCTGGTTTGAAGATCAAAAGATCTTCTGGGCTGGGCCTGCATGGATGTTCAAACCTAGCTGCAACTAATGCCATGTACGTACCCTGCACAAGAGACCCTGCAGAGCCTTTTGCACCATTAAGTTGACAGTGCACAGATCATGTATATCAAGTTCTGCTGTCAGGGTCGCTTCCAGCTTTTATCTCCTCACATTCACAATCACAACAAGTATAAGCAAGAGCTTCTCTCACTGAACAGAAAGTTGGCTTTGCTTCACCCCAAAGCAGGATGTAAGTACAAATCTGACCATTTATATTCTTATTAACGCTTAACCTGTCATTTACTCCCTTGTTACCTCTTAAGTTCAGTGGCAATTCTTTTGTAAATGTTTTTTAGTTGTTCTAGCCCAAAGCTGTTCAGAACTGAATGTAATACTTCAGGTTTCATGAATGCAGTGACTTCTGTATTATAAACAATTGAAAGGGCTGCGTTATTTTCTTTAAGTCATTTTGGCGTGGCTCAATTTATTTATATGAATGACTGCTGTATTGTTGAAGGGCTGGATTTTTTTTTTAAGATTTACACTTTGTTTTTTACAGATTAAATCTTTCACAGTTACCCCAGTGTTATTTTTATTTATTTATATTTTCTTTTCATTTCCTGGCTATTTAGAATAAACTGCTTTCCACAATCCCAGGAGAAAATCCATCAAAGCTAATGACCTTGTTAAAGGTTCACTCATCACAGTAAAATGTCAAACAAGGTACTTTAAGGTAGTAGAACTGGATAGCAAATACATCTTTATGTTATTATTTAGACAAAAAAAAAAATCCAACAAACTCACACCTAGAGGTAGGTCTGTCGATTCCATGCATTTAAATGTCATTCATGTCCATTTCTTGGCACTTTATGTCAGGTTGAATATAACAGGGACTCTACCAACATAAGTTAATGGAGCTGCTTCTGGAACTAAATACTGTTTTCCCCTGGAATAATGTGCAAATGTAGACATTTTTTGTGAAAAATCCTCAGGATTAAGGTTTTAGTTTATTTTTATATAACTACTCATGTCTCAGGGGACACATCTCAGCTAGCTAGTGTAATTATTAGTTTTCCCACCTAATGACCCAACGAGACCTAGACATACAAATATCTATTCCAACACCCACCTATGCTTGACAACTAACTTTCTGGTGTGCAAGCAGCCAGCCGTACCTGTCTCCAGGCATACATGCATATACTCACACAACGCTGCCTTTAAAATGGGGTGAAAAACCAAAGTCCTTATGGACCTCTAAGGATTTTATGACATTCTTTGTAAGAGTTTAATTTTAATCCTAATAAAAGGTTATATATAAACATATATGTTTATGTTTTAATTATAACGTAAGAACACCCAAGAAAGGGCTCTGAGGACACACGAGACAGAAGCTTGAGGGCACCTTTGCTTGGAGGAGACAGGAAAAAGCCTGCTTTTTATTTGGCCTGGCAAAACTACAAAATCTGTTGATGTCACCACGATATCATAAGTTTCCTTCTATGGTAAGAACATTCAAATGATTTAGATTTTGTAAATTTTACAACAATTTTTGGGCTCACTCATGAGAGTTGCCTCAGATCACCTGAGTCTTATGCCCAACTTACATTCTACCTTGCAGCCTACATCCACACCAGAGCTCTGCTCTGGTACAGCCTTCTAACAGCAGTGACATACAGAAATTGTCTCCCATCTTCTCCCTTTTCAGACTTACCACCAGTTACAGGCTACAGAGACTGGACGACAGGAACCTCAGAGCCCAATGTAACATGGCACATCTAAACTCAGACAGAATTGTGACCAGGCAGCGTTACACAAAGAGGTTTTCAGTGGGCATGGTTTGGGAGAAAAAAAAGGAGGGATGGCAAAGCAGGGCTTTACAAATCCTCTGTTCTATGCTGACACTATTGGACTGTTAAGAGTACAGCTATTCATGTAATTTTGATGGCAAACAACTATGGATCCAAACACATTTACACTTTGCAAATCTTCAGAGTCAGAACTTTGTTACTTGAATCATCTCCAGAGCTGAACGTAATTGAAGTTAGGTAGTAATTAAATTCCTCAGCATTGCATGCAAGTGTAATATGTTAATAAAAAAGTAATTGCACCTTCATTGTTTCAGCAGGTTTGGCTTAATTACATGGCAGTTATATTTCTCCCTACTTATTCACTCTCAGCGAGGGCTCTCCTTACCATCTGCTGATATTTAATTAATATATGCTAAATGTCCTACTATATTATTAAATCTCATTTAGAAGTGTCCTTAGTATCTTGGTATAGGACTGCCTATATTGCAGGAGAATGAGCAGGGACCTTGCCTTGTATTTAAATAATTCAGATAAAAGAAGGCTCATTAATGAAAGAGAGGTGTTATCTTTCCCTCTAGAAATGAGCAAAAGGGGAGGACAATTATTCCAGAAATGTAATGAAAACCTGGAGATTTCCCAGAGGTAAAATTTATCTAAAAATCCTTATACACTACCAGATCTGACAGTCCTTCTGGCTGATGCAAGGCAACCCCGCTAATAGTAATATTTGTGTTGCTCTACATCATGGGAGAAAACAACAGATTCAATTTGGGGTTTGTGAATAAAACGAGATAAGTCTTTTTACTCTCAAGGAACAAAAGATTTGCACTGGGACAGAACATAAAGTAAGTCGGCCAGGATAAAGCCTGTATTTCAGAAGATCACTTCCCTGACAGCTTTATTTTTTTCCCTTTGCAAAATATCACCAAGGAGATTTTACATATATTATTGCATAACTCAGCACGTCAGTTAAAATATCACTCCAAATGAAAAATGCATAACAAATAGCGAGGTATAAACAGGACAGAATCAGGAAATAATCTTATGCCTCAGAAATAAACACAATGGCCAAGATTTTCAAAATTGTCCATGGGTGAGAGGAAGAAAAGGAACTGGGCATCTAATCATATCTGAAGAGAAAGGGGAATCTGAAGTCAATTAATTTCACTGCTTTCACTGCTTCCTCACAAACCCGTGTTTCTGAGGCAGAGGTCCAGCTGTCTCCATCAGAACCAGGATTTCAAACATCAAAAGCCTCTGCAATAGCATCTCAGTTTATTGTCCAAGCAAATAGGTTATTTGTCATTACCAGGTAAGACCATGACTCAGTTCTATCGTACTAAATGTTTCTTTGCCCGACAAACTGCCTAAGCAGAACAGTGGCAGAATAAAGATAAGGGGACAAGACAATAATTTAAACTTCCTCAGAATAGAATAAGAATGAACTTTTGCAAAACTAGAATTTAAATCAGAAACAGTATCAAACTCAAAACCAGCTCCAATAACCTACCTACTTCACAATTTCCCTTTGGGACAGCGTTTAACAGAAGATATTAAAACCTGGAAGAGTTACGAATGCAAACGCATTAACTTACAAAATTATCCATATTCCAAAATTCCATCTTTAAAAACACTGACTCTAGCCTTTTTTAATAACTGCAGATTTGCCTCATACTGTTTTGCCAAAGCTATTGTGTAGCGTATTTCATGCTGAATAAAAAAGAAGGAAAATACTCCTAACCAGTAAATATCATCTTGTACATGAAAACAACTAAGAGGATTTGAAGTTGCTGCAACTTGTATCTTAAAGGTCTGATGCAAGTCAGTGAGATGAACAGAAAAATTTCCACTGACTTCAGAAGGCTTCAGTTATCTCTGTATAAATAAATATAATTCCCAGTGTTTCATTTCCCCTTGAATGATTACACTTTTAATAAGTCATGCATTTAAAAAGGAAGGATGCAGAATTTGAGTAAGTAACTTTTCTCAGTGCACCTTATGAAGAATGTAATTAAACCTATTAATAGCTATACTACAAAGTATTGACAAACGAAATGTCCATTCAGACCACGATAGTTCCCTACTAACAGACTACAGAAAGTTAGTGCTCTTCAGTGTTCACAACAGAAGTGAATTCCACTTTGTTTGCATTTTAGCCAAACAGCAGTGGCTCTAGCAGCTCAACCATGCTAATGCTGCCTAACCTTACATGGATATTTATAGTCTTACCTCTGTAGAATTCTTTCTAAACAGGTTTTGAAGCAGCTTCCACTCTCCTGAGGCAAATTACAAATGAAATCCATGAAGAATTGGCAAGCAGCTTCCTACAACTCTGAACAACTAATTACGTTACAATACCTTTCAGATGGCTTACACAAAATAATCTCTCTGATATTCAAGGAGTAGAGGCTTGGTAGAATTTCCCTGATGAGCTTCACTTGATATGCTTTGGGAGTCTCCTACATTGCACATTAATGCCGGAAACAGTTGTTGGTTTTTGTACTGCTTAATTCATTACTTTGTTTTGCTTATGCACCTCCTACTCTCTAGTAGTACAGAAATGTTTCATTTACAGGTTTAAACCCTGGGTATTGGTGGCTGCTACCGTCAGTAAGCGGGCATTAATGCTAGCAAGAGAGACTTAGTGTACAGAAATATTGGCATATTTAATTAAATCTTAACTCCTGCTGGTATCACAAAGTTCTCTTACGAAACAGTGGACAAATAACCAAGAAGTAGTAGGATGATACTGTATATAAACCACTGAAGAGGGATTCAGATTTCCATTCTAGTCTTGGTATTGCTACAGACTAAATAGCCCAGAACCACATAGTTAAAAGAGAAGAAATTTAAAAGTACCTAAGAGCCTTATTCCAATGCTAACAGTGACTCAGACATTTCAGAGATTATGCCTTTTTTTCTATTTACTGACTTAGCCCATCAAATGCAGAACAGGGTATCAGATTTCAGTAGCCTCTAATACCTTGTGACGTTACAGCAAAAGACAACTTGGATCGCATGCCAATGTCACCTGAAGGTTAAGGATGTGCAAAAATGAAAAGATAATTTGCTTTTACCTGCACTGTACAGTGCATATATGTCCATAGCTCCAAGGTTTTCTGATATATCTCAACTGTGATCAGGGCAAATACCACAAACAGGTTTTGGTGACTGCAGAAGCCATAAGGCAGATTAACATACAAGCAAAACTTATTTTATTGGTATTATCTACAGTAACAAAACCTGGGGGAAGAAAAAGTGCAACATAAACGTAATTATATCTAACAAGGTTTTTCATATTTGTCTATGGGGATTCAATGCATATTTAATTCTGGTTGTGTAATTTGTTTATTGCTATTTTTGACAAGTATTTTCATTTACCAAAAATCTACTTAAAAGTTATTGGGGGTGATCTACTACTACCAAAGCCATTAATTTTTTTATCTGTCTTTATGGATAAAAATAAGAACACAGAGCAAAAATGTTAAAAGGTGAAAACAGCCTACCAGAAACCTGGCATTTTCCATTCCCTCAGAAAATAGCTAACAATGCATTTCGATCCTGTACACCACCACACACCGATCCATCCAAACAAACTTAACACAGAAGTTTCCCTAACGTATCTTACAGTCCTCTGCAACACCTATCAATCATTGTTTCAGATGTGTTACTCTGCTGCTGTCTCTTATGCAGCTTTCCATGGTTTTGTTTACAGAGACTACTTTGATATTCCTCTCCATTCTCCCCATCTTCCTCCTTTCTTGATGAATGGCTCCACTCAGCAAACTCGTCCCTACAGTTTTTCTATGCCACGTACGGCTCTTTATAGAGCAGTTCAGCTAGCCAACCTGGTTTTTGCTCATGAGAACTAAATTTAATTCAAGGTGCCAAAATATTCTACATCTTTAGATGGCTGCAACAATCCTCCTGTTCTGAGTTGACTGGAAAAGTACTGACAGAAACATTTCAAGACACTATTCATCTTTTTAATAACTCATTTTCATTCTGGAGCTTTGCCATTTTTCAGCAGTCCCTTTCAGAAGTATAAGACTAATACATTTACTTTGCTTTTGATGACCTTTGATTGTGCTATACTTAGTAAAACAACTGGGGTATTTACAGTCCCTGTTTTGCCTTGGTAACACCCTGTCACATAGACCTAATGCTTTTAGAATGGCCTCTGTTTCCTCTTTTTCACCTACTCCTTCATCTCCTCCTTAAAAGGTTCACAACAATCCCATATTGTTCCACAGCTCATCCAAAAAGTGATTCCCTAGCAATGAAGTTTCAAAATTGCCCATAGTACGTAATGAAGAAAGAAGACATTTCATAAATAGCCTGTCGTAATAATGTTAAATAAAAGACACAGAACAGTTCCCAAAAGAAAAAGATTCCATTTATGACATTTCACAGACATTCTTAGCCATTTTCATAAGGATCACCAGTTTTCAGGGAACACTTAAAAATAATAATCTTGATTTAATTATCTAATGTGAACGAAGAGATGAGGATTAGCAGCTCATTAAAATGCTTGCAGAAAATAGTTATGATTAAGTGAAGTAATCCTTCAAGAAACCTAAGGCTGCATCAGATAAATTTTGCTATAGAGATTGCACCCAAGTATTCAGCAAGGCTTCTTGCACCGTTTTTTCAAGAGCACAGATTTATTTAGGAATCCAATGAGATCTGACCTGCACTCACACAAAATAATAGTCTAGAGGACAAAATAAGATCCATTCCCCAGTTCTCTCCTCCAATATTTAATAACAGAGTGTAGACATTTAAGAGCCTTTGCATCTGCAATTGCAATGCAGAATTTTCCATAAGATATTTTATTAATTAATCTCTTTTACTGACTCACTGAGCAACTGCCCTCTACCTTGCCCTATTCCAGCATTAAGAGCAGCTTCACAAAGTTATTAGAATTTATACATTTTCTATTGCCCTTTCCCTGTATTTTCTTCATTACTCTGAGCAGACACAGAGACACTCTGTAGGGTGCTCCATGATGGGAATATTTCCCTGCTGCACAGACACTTTCATAATTGGAATATTATTCCAGGAAAGTAAGCGATGAAATGCTACATTCTGAATGCAAGAAAGGCTGCCTTATTCCTGTTTGAACCTTGGTTACAAGCTGACCAGCAGATTTTACTGTCTGGCACCTCCTCAGAATTCTGTGGCATTTCTCTGGTTCCCAGGTCACAGAGAGGTTTATGTTGCAAACACCTAAGATGGCTTAAGGCACTGCTTGTTCTTACCTTCATACCCAAACTGCCATAACGTAAGCCCTCTTCACCTACTTCAGGGTCATACAAATTAACAGCAAATGCAGATGAAAGTGATTTTTGCTCATTTGGATTATTTTGTGCCCTGGCAGCTAAGTGGGTACTGTTCTGCTGGCTATCCTGTGGAAGGGAGTCAGAAGCCCCCCTGCTGACAGCCAGCAATAATCTGCTGGGCACTTTAATACCTTAGCTCTGGAAAAGAACATGTCCACTCAACTTGGCAAACAGTCGCTACACAATCCCTTCCTTGGATACAATGGAATTCATTTTGAAGCCCCACACCGGACTGAATCCCATGATGCCACACACCAAATATGATATGAACACCTAATATGGTTCAATATCTGCCTTCAAGGAGTTTGCAACCTAAGCAGACATGACAGACAACCAATGAGAGAGAAAAAAAATACGTTCATATACATATAAAGAAGAAATCCTTAAAGAACATAACTGACTTGCCCAGTGCCACAGTGACCTAGAAAGTCAGGCTGGACATTTAGCTTGCATTTTCCAACTGCCACCCTACTGGATAGAAAATATGAACATCGGGTACAAAATACTGCCATTCTAGCTTGATAAGGGTTTTCAGGGAATTGTCTGAGGGCAAGGGATATTGACATGCACTTTGCACTGGTGAAGATAAACCAGAGGATACAAAGCAATAAACAGCCAGACTCTTACTTTTAGCATCATGTTGCTGCTGTTAAGTTGCAGAGAGAGGCAAATGAGAAAAACAAAACAACTCTCATGGTAAAAGTCCTGTATAACTTGGTAGGATTGAAGCTGACGTGTGACAATGGAAACTACTCACAGAAAAAATTGCTTTCTTTTAACACTAAAGAAAATATATTACAGTAAGGAAACCAGTATTCCTCCATGAAACAACTCTTCCATTTCACTGTAGCATTTTAGCCTTCAAACTTCCCCAGCCTGAACTAAGCAAATTTTTTTGTCCAAACAAACTGATTTTGTTTAGAGAAAGGAGGAAATTCAGCAGTATTTCTCGCATCTTTTCATGCTTTTTCCAGTCATTACAGTTCTTCTCTTCTCTCATTTCTCCTGTTTCACTTCCTATTGCAATCATGTTTTCATAAAAGTTCATAATGAGGTTTTCACTTGAAGAAACTTGGGACTTCTGTAGATTTCAACCTTCTGAAGAATCTTGTAAAATGTATTATAAATGCAGGTAGAAAATTTTATTCCTAGTAAATAACTCTCTCTAGTCCTTCCTATTTCCTTATAGAATACTTGTTCTCAGTTAAGTTTTATACGACTCTTGCACAGGAGAAGGGTTTAGTTTTAATTTGGCATCTCCAACACCAGCCTCACTGCGTAAGATGCCAGTTCAAATCCATCGTCTTTTATTAAGCTTAGCCAAAGCCCTAAAGAGCTTGTAAGTGCACCAATGGGTCCCTTGAGAAATGGGACGATGTTATTTGAATATAATTCAGAGAGTCAGACAATCAGCCTCTCTGTCACTAGGCAAACAGTTTAGCTGTGAGTGATGCTCATGAACAGCAATAATTTAATTGCATGCTGAAATCCATGCTTTCAATGTTCCAGTCCTCCTGATTTGAACTACTATGAAGCAGGGCTGCAGCCAACGTGAGAACCATGCTTGGGCTTCCTTGTATGGTTGAATGTCAGAAGAACTCAGAACAAAGAAGATGCTGCAGGCAATGCTCAGGGTAGAAAGCCCAGTGTAAACAGAGAATTAGTTTCTATAGGAATGTCTTGCAGCGCTTGCAGTAAGCGGTCAACCTAATGCAGGGTTCTCCTGGCAACATTCTCTTCACATTCGGCATCAGAACCTCACTGGGAGTGTCTGAGTTGCAGAGCTACGCCAGTAAGGCTTTCTGCCTACCTTGGATCACATCTGCATGTGCAGGTGAAGGGACTGCATAGTTGGGATTACCGAGTCCAGTTTGGAGACTGAATGTGCCCTTACAGACCGTATCTGAAGTGCACTGCTACCAACTGAACCGTTCTCCAGCCTGTATATCCCCAGCCTTAATTTATCTTAATGCAATTTGAAAGATGCTTTTAACATCAAATGTATTGAACTTGCACTTAATATCTTCACTCAATCGCATGAGGAGGTAGCAGTGTACTCATCTGTGCGAAATCCCAGGATCAAGGCCCCAGTTTATATGACACCTCGAGTCCTTGCTACCCATGTAGAACCAACAGCATTCACAAAGCTGGCATAGCACTCATCCTTTTTTTATGTTGCAAATTAAATAGACACGCTTCACTGCTGTAGCTCAGCAAGCTGGAGTGAAAATTCACCCTTGAATGTACAAATCAATTTTGGTTTATATTTTGCTCCTGGATGCTGGGCTATGACACTGACAAACACAGAGATGCCTGACAAGTACCTTTTAGAAAAGGGGAAGGATAAAATATGATGGAGGGGGGAGAGGCAATTCCTCTGTGTTTTCATTTACAAGCTGTTTACTAAAACATCTAACATCTCCAGCATGCTCTGGTGATTGGCATTATCTGCAATATGCGCAGAGCAGCTGGGCAGAGATGGTGCCTTCCCTTTAGCCCCTCCTCATTTCTATTTCCTTGTAGATGGCAAGCAAATGTCTTCCCTTTCAAAGAGTATTAAAAATCAGTAATGTAAGGGAGAAGAAAGACTAGCAGGCTGGCCATTCATTCCCTATGAATCATCCTGCAATTTCTTAGTTTGACAATTGTGCCTCATATATTTTAATATTGGTTTTGAAAGAAGAAAGCAAGTCAATTCATTCCTTAACAGCTCCCTGTAATTTCGGCTCGCTCTTTACTTATGTATGAAACTGACTTGGGTGAAAAAGGTTAGAGGCAGATGAATTTCAATTTTCAGAACTCAGGAAAGGCAAATAAAACGTGCAATAATCTTAATGTTTTGGTTTCACTGAGCTGCAAACACCTTTTATATTAACTGATAAAACACCACTAATGTTGCAACAGATGCTTTGAGTTTTAAGGAGATTTCCTGAACTCCTCTGCAAAATTTGAGTTACCCGGCTACAAAACCTTCAATAACCTCTTGGAAAGTACCAGCACTGGAAGGCATAGCTGCAGAAGCTTTATCTGTCAAGCACAGGATGCCTCTTGGTCCTCCAGCTATAACAGAACATATGAATTCTAAGAACTGGTAAGAGTGAAAAAATTCTTCAGTTTTTCTTGTTTCAGACCAGTTCCTGACCATGATAGGTTCTGTTTCTTATGAAACAGCTCTTTTCCAGAAAAAAAAAAGGATTTAGTTACACCAGAGAATGAAAGAGTGACTTGCCTGGACCGAGCATGCTGGCATTTCCATAATATCTAGGGTTATTTAATACTCCTACACTAAGCACTCAAATGCGTAACTCCTCTGAGAGGCCTAGTGTAAAAAGACTGCTCAACAAGTCTACTACCCCATTGTAACACTCAGTTCAATACAAAGTACAGGAAAATTTGGTATTAAAGCCAGGATGAATTACTTTGAGGTTTTTCCATGAGACAGTCAGATATGTATTTTGGACCAGACCTCCTGCTGATAAGTCAGCATAACTGAGCTAAACTCAATACAATTACATCCATTTACTCTTGGAGAATACCTGAGGCATGAATCTCTCAAAGGCACTGAGCTAGCAGTATTTACATTTGCACAGTTATGGCGCAGTTCCTCCTGATTATCATTTGTGAAATTTAAGTCATAATGAATTTGGCACAATATTTTGTTATTTTTCTCTCCTAAAGTTAAAACAAAAGCTCTCAGCCACTATGTGGCTGAGCGCAAAATTGTTGTAAGGAATAAAGGAAGGGGTTTTGCTGATTTCAGTGCTCTCCAAAGCAGACTAATGTCATTTGGATTAAATGAACCAGAAGCTTTGTTTCTCCTACTTGCCTGCATTTATGCCATCATCCTGCGTTTTTCATGTTCCCGCACCATTCTGAGTATCTCAATCTCAATGTACCACCATAAGTAACATTTATCATCTGCAAAGTCATTCCTTGATTTGAATTCTTATGCAAATGCACAGATAAAAGTATCTAATACAGGGTTAAGATGTACCCCTCCTTTCCTCTCCTTCCCACCCATCACCTCCCACAGTTACTTTACATGCTCCATTCAGCATCAATGGGCCTGAGGAGCAGCACTGCCAATCCTACCACCATGAGGCTTTTCAATGGATCATAGAGTGCTGTAACAACAAAAAAACAGCTCCCAGGAAGAGAGGGGGAGAGTTATGGAGGTGGTGGAGATAGAGATTCTCTCTCCTGTGAATTGCCAGCCACACTGCCCTGCCCTGCCCATAAAGCAGGACATAAGAAGAATATCAAACATACCTGAGAGAACGGAGACTCTCTTTTGATTCCGTACTTACACAATCAATTCAGAGATTAGAACACAGATGTGAATTGTTTTTCACACTGCAGGATTTTTGCAAACAGATCAGAAGAGGAAAATTACCAATATTAAATGCTACCTCTTAAGCAGGCTGAGCTCATTCATTGCCAAGCTACTAGCAATTCAGTTCAATGCCTGCAAGAGAGCTATCAATCACAAAAACACTTGCTTTTGTATCTGTGCTAAAATCCATATACTTCCACTCTATTTTCTGTTTTATTATATTTGAAGCCATAGTTCCATAGATCATCTGGATGTCTTTAGTGCAGCCATCATCATTTCATGAGATGAAATTACATATATAAAATCTCTACTCGGACTGCTCATCTGCTGCAGTTATCTTACACACAGATTCACCTGGTAGGACAAAACTAGAGTCGGACCAGGCTGGAACCCTCTCCCTTTCTCTCTCTCCTCTTGGCCCCCACTAGCACCAGCTGGCACTCTGTCCTTGCTACCACATCATGTGGTCCAATGGTGGCAGTGCACATTATCGCACTATCCCTTCCCGGTTTTAATGTGAGATGTAGCCATTCACAACCAACGGCTGCTGTGTGGCTGCATCTGGTCAGTATCTGATGGAGGCATGTGGAGCCCTCAGCTCCTGGACAGAATACGCACCCCAGGTTTTCTTCAATGAGGAATGTATTTCTAATCCTTATTACTTCACAGAAGTATTTAAAACACCGGCTGAGAACAACCAGTCCACAATCTGAGAAAGCAAGCAAGAATTTAGCACTTGAAAACAACATACATAAAGTTCATAAACCATGACTTTAAAATATCAGAGCTTGGTTAATACTTCAGCCGTCATTAATTCAAATTTAGTGCAGATCAGACAATTTAATAAATAACAGCTGATAATTACCACAATCACTCCCTCTCCTGTGTCTTTTAAGCTGAATTTGCATTGGAAAGTTCCATATCACAGGGGCTTTTTTCATTCTTCCTGAGGCATACTCATGAGTGGGAAGGAGCTCAGAAGGATGACGTGGTGCCGAAACAGATTGCTAATACCTGTATTTTAGGAAACTGGAACCTTCAAACAATACATCAATTTGGAACTGTCCACAGACAGCCAAAACTTTAATTCATCATCTCCTTCCTCGGGAAGAAAGAGTTTTCAAGTCAGACAATTATGGATGAGCACAAGTAGTTGGTAATTGGGGTTAAAGATTGTGCAGGCAATTTGTTACCTACAAGTCTCTCTCCAGAGCTGATTATAATTGGAGCTGTGTGAAATATTCTTGTCTCCTGAATTTATTGGATCTTTATTTTGGATTCAGAGGAGAAGGCTTCATCTAGGATGTACATATAGATAAGAAAGCGTAGTTGGACTCTGCATTTTGAAAGCTCAGATTCTCAACAAACCACAGAAAACAAATATTTTAAAACAACCTCAAATAAGTTTGCACCCTCTTTACTTTGAAAGTCTATAACCCATCTCTTCTTGATTACTGAAAAATGAAAGGTCACAGTAATTATTCCCATTTACAGGGAAAGCAAGCTTACACAGAGATAATACCTGAGATTGCACACTACTCTGGGATAGAAACAGAACTTGTGACTCTCAGTATGGGAATTCCACCACGAAGGCACAGTGCCCCTCTTAAATTTGATCTGTGAGCAAGGCTACACTGACTTCTCACTTTAATTTTATAATTCTTCTTGTGCTACATTTTGCATGGAAGTGCATTTCATGGATTTAATGCATTCTGGCAGAGCTCATTTCTCCCAGTGATGACAACACTGAGCATCAGGAATGAGCATCACTGATAAAACACTCTTTCTGCCCTAGCATATTGTTGGGGTGCTGCATCTGGCCTGTGTGAATGGCATTCATTATAGCTGGTACACCAAGATAATGATATGCTGCAGCCAATTATGTCATTCACTTGCTTTCTTGCCAATTAGCTCTGCCTGTCTAGCTGGTTCCAGTAAGGACTGTTGCCAAGACTGAGAAAAGAAAAATTCTTTAGCCTTTGAGAATATGCATAATGCAGTTTTAGTCAGTTTTCAGCCACCTTCAGGAATCTCAGGGCATAGACAGATGATCACAATCAACAAGACCAAACTTCTTTTGAAAGCAGCAGCTGAAGTGCATTTTATTTAAAGCAAGTTGGTGCTTTTAAAAGTAATTTGGTGCTATACTGCAGAGCTAAAAATTTTTATTTAAATAGAGACTCCTTCATTTTCTCATGGCTATATTCTGAAATGGACATATATTTCTTTTGCAGTCAAAGTGTTTTCTAGATACATTGTTAACAACAACTCCTTGGTACTATGATCATTTATAACCCCTGTGAAGGCAGTTGCCAGCCAAGGCTCTGTCCCAGTATTGCTTAAACCATCTGGAGTGCAAACAGAAATTCAGAAAATATCTCACACACGTTTACAACTTACCACCACAGGAACACGCCAGATACATTTCTTCCATAACAAACTGACGGCAGCTATACAACAACAGTTACCTTCTTACATAGCTACACATAATGCCCTATTCAAAAACATATATACGCTTGGGGACACACAGATGTATATACATGAAAAAAAGAAAAGGAACAGATATAATTAGTGTACTCCATAACTTAATGACCATTAATTGCTTTTATAGCTGTGTGAGATAAATTAATACCACAGGCAGCCATAATTAAGCTTTGCAAGCAAATGACCGACCGCGGATGCTGAAAGGGAATCTCACTCGCTGCTCCCCAAGTTACAATAGCACACAACCCATGGTGGGGAATAGATTCTGAGGCTTTACATGGAAGTTACACATATAGTCAAGATTAGGCAAGTATTCTTGTACTCAAAACAGATCACAACAATCCTGTAAATACATCTTCCTGATGTAAAATCTTTGCATCTCAGTTATGTCCATCTGTAAAATGGGAATTAAAATACATTTCTTTTTTCTACTCAATCTTCTCTCCTCTCCCCCTAATTCCTTCACTAATCTCTCACTAGAGAATTCATTGCTCTTGCAAACTCTTTAGCATGAGAACTTTTTCTTAATGTATACTTGAATGTATTAAAAGAACAGAGCTGTAAGGCTCACAGGAATACAAATAATAAAATTATGGTACAAAACATGGAGAATTCTTGGTTTGAATCGTTCTTAGAAACCAGATAAAACAGTGACATGACAATTCAGATATTCCTCTTATGACAGCAAAAAAATGGCTGTAGACATACTCTAAAGGATTAGCTGTGGTCAAACAATAATTTCCAGATCAATAAGCCTAATGCAATATTTATGCACGCTCTATACTTTAATTATGCTAAGATTGTAAGTTTAATTTAATATTATTCCTGCTGCGGGTGTTCAGAGGTAGGCAGTTAAAAGAGTAAGTGTCCCTTTCAATCAGAGCTTTTAGAAAAAGGACTCAATTTACTGCTGCATAGCATAGTGACTGGGACATAAAAGCAGTATGACTTAAGTTATTTTAAAGGTTCAGTAAAATTTCAAAAGGGTGGCTAGGAATATCTATATTTCAGTAGCATTTGTCAAAATCTAACTTTGTTTCTAACGTAACTGCTTTTTTGCCTCTCATTTTCTTCCTTCAGAAAATATTATGGTTACATAAGCTTATTTTTATTTTTCTCTACAGAGATACGTATAAAACACCCAACTTTTCCACTGACATTGTGTGAAACCGACCCTCATCCTTGAGAACTGTACAAAACCTAAGCAGCACTTGACCTCCCCTAGACAGCTGTTGAGTAGAATGTTAATAGTTCACAGCATTAAATTTCACAAACTAGAATTTCTACCAGTTTTCATGCTGGCAGCTGCTTCCTAATACTGTTTTTTTGGATGGCAGTACTACAATCCCTTCCCCGACAGTTTTGATGAAACTCTATGACAGCTCTAGATGTACTGATGAAAGGTACCTGTGGAATGATGGGCGAAATTGAGGAAGAGAAGGGGAAAGGATATAAAGCAAAGGTGGGTAAAGGTGAGGCTTACCCTAAAGATAACTGCAGGGAAGATGTATTTTAAGAGGTAGAACGTAACTATAATAAACATCACAAATTCCATTAGCAGCAGAGCAGTAGTGAATATACATGGCCCGCTTATTTAACCTTAGTTTGGTAGAGAGAGGAAGGTCTGAGGGGCAGGTTGTATGAGATACCATGTTCTTTGTGATCCTTCATGAAGGAATAGAAAGAGATAGAGACACACAGAAGGGCTGTAGACAGAGAGATGTGAATAGGCACCATGAATAGAGAAAAAGACAACATGGACAGATAGAAAAACCCCCAAATACTTATAATGAGAACAGTGTGAAAAATAGAAATTACAATATGCAAAATTCCAAATCAGTCCTTCACAACCTTAACCTCAGCGTGTCAGTGTATGTATTTACTGAACTCCCATTGCCATGAAACGCCTTACTCCCCAGAAGCAAAACCCAGTTAGGCATCTCTTCACAGTACTGTCTCATCTGCTGCAGTATAAAAGTAGCGATAACAATGTACGCACAGGGGAAAAAAAGAGAGATGAGTAATTGCAGTGGATGGAAAATTACAGACAGATTAGGAAGATCACAGCAAGAGCAATCATTTCTGTCACCAACAGAGAGAATTTTTTCAGGCAAAAGGATAACAGGAGTTACTACCTCTGTCACTGTTCTCTTCAGCAGGACACTGTTACCTGTCTTAAGGCACCAAGAGTCTACCAGCATTTGAAAGTTATGTGCAATACATCTTTTTAAACTAATCAAGCTTCACGGCTCCAGCAATACGTTAAAGCATTTAAAGTCTGCCCAGAGTCAATAGTAATTACAGAAATTCATCATGGTTGCCAATCATGCAGTTCCAACCCAGGGTGCTTGTTATTGCTAAACTACAGTTTGTCAGCCTTGATTTATTTCTATAGGACACCAGCCCCTTGACAGCTGGAAGTGGGACTGCCTACGAGATTGGACAAGAGGCGTTCCATGTGCTAGGAAACATTTCAGTCAGGTTTGGCTTTCTAAACAGGCACTGGGACCATTTTCAGATTCTGATTTTCTGCTACACAGGGGAGGATGCTAACGGGTCCTCTTAACCAAATACTGTGTGCAGAATAACCTTCAATGCATCTTCACTAGATAGCAGATGTTAAATGAATGCCTCAGGTTACAGGAATTTCATTAAACGTGAGAATCGCACCTCTCTCTTATCAATATGAGCTCTGCCAATAAAAAGACAAGTTCTCCTAAGGGAAAATTCAGCCCCTGCTTGGCCAGGACTTTATCCTTCTCTTGACTCTCCCCTCAAGCCTTCAGACCAAATGCAGCAAGAATGACACAAAGAAAGCGATACAAATCTCTGAGCATCCGTAAGGAAGGAAGGACAGAAATGAGGCATAAGGATGTGGGCAAAGGCACTTAAAATAAATTAGAGCACTTCCCTAGAATCTTTTCTTTCATATTTCACAAGGCAATGCTCTTGAGCTTAGGTTTCTGTAGCACCTTCATTTTCACATGGGGCTCAGTAACTTTATCTACCAGTTTATAAACCGCGTGCCTGATTCCGACCCTGTGCCAGCTTTATCGTTCTGTATGCTGACATGCGGTGTGAATGTCCCATGCTCAGCGCTGACAGAAAAAAACGCAGGGGCATGAGCACTGAAAAGCCAGAAGAAAGGGAGCTGAAGAGTACTGGGTATTTTGAAGCTCTGGCTAATAGTAAAGTGAAAAATAAGATGACCCAGGCAATTCAGAAGGAGTAACTGCCTCTTTCAACTTCTATGTCAATAGTTGGAAAGCAAGACAAATGCTTCTGAACTGATCTTCTGTACAAATATTTCCACTGAAATAGGGTAAACATAAAAACAGTTTTTAGCAGACGATCATTTACCTGCTTAGCATAGTTCATTGGGATATTTTTCATGTAAAGACAGCTTTTTAACTCAGCAATATTTTATGAAAATGTTTCCATTTTCTTCTGAATTTTAAGCATTTAGATGAAGCAGTGGAAACAAAACCATGAAATTGTTCATCCTTAGACCAACTGGGAATCTAAGTTCCCTATACTGCTGAAAATACACTTTCATGACATTAAGATTCGTAGATTCTCAAAGTTGAAAGGCAGCAGCATAATCATCTGGACAGATGTGTGGAATTAACACAGGTCATTAAAAGCTTCATTCATTAATTTTTGTTTCTAGCTCAAAACTGCAGCGTGAGCTAAAGTTTTCTTAGAAAAATACAAAGTCTTAATTTAAAAACCAAAAATTGTGGATAATTGTCCTTGGCCCTATATAAAACTTTATCTCTGGTGACTGAAGTTCCATTCTTATTTCTTTTTGTTTTATTTTAATAAATTCAAGGCGCATTTTAAGTAGTTGCTGATATTTCCCCTCCTTTGTAATTAGATGCAATTAGGAATTACCCTCCTTTGTAAGGAGATGTAATTATGGTTCCTGTGATAGTATAACACCCAAGGCAATCTTCCTCTCACCCCTCTGTGTTTACAAGGTAAATTTTTTCTGACTATTGCAGCTAAGGGCTGTGGACCTTCTAAGGTCCTGCTGCAATTAGCTGTAAATGGCTGTGAACGAGGCACACTCAGGAACATGTATAATGACTAACCTTCCAAAGGCTCATAAAATATTCAGCAACTCAGTATTGCTTCAGGTAGTTATATTAATCCAAGTGCGCATCTGTTTGTGTGTGTCTGCAGGCCCATACAAGTACACAAATAGAAATGATGTGGGAAGGATAAAGCATATTTTTATAAAGCTAAAAGCATATTTATAACAAATTGGGCAACTACTTCTTTGCAAAATTCAAAATGTGTTTGAGAAGAGTGCGATGTAGCATGTACATTTCCATGGACATTTTTAATCTCCCAATTTGCTGAAGCCCACAAGTGTTTTGCAGTTAATGCAAGTAATGCAAGACTGGGTTAGAGAAAGCCTGTAAAGAACACAATCATTTCCATGAGGCAGCTCCATGCTTTAGGATACTCTCTTCAAATATGTGCTAGCAATTTTACACCAATGAAGAGCAGCAAATTCCCACAAAATACGTACGCAATGATATAAAATGGCAGAAATCATACCTTTTTATACACAAACCACAACACAGAAAAAAAAAGCTCATCTAGTGGTATTTTGTGTTCTTATTCTGTCCTTATTTTTGTGGTATCTGAATACGTTTCATGAATTCGGAAGATGCATTAATAAATAAGGTAACAGAGCTATTAGGATCTATCATGGAAGTGTCATTCTTTGTTTTATTCTCTGTTATGTTTAGGAAAAGAGACTAGCATGGAAAAAAACCCCAGTTTTGGGAAAGGTACAAAGAAAGTAGTAAACAGGGAAGGCCTGCAGGACTCAAGCTGTAAGCAGGGGTGCTGCACAAAGCCTTGCTGAAAGAGGGGCGATAATTTGAGAGTGTGATATCTGGTATGCACCAGAGTTCACAAGATTATTGTATACGATTTATTTTAATCAATGTATGATAGAGATTGAACATGAATAGGAGAGGAATTTTATTTAATTGTGAATATTATTGCATGAATTCAGGATACCAATTTAGTCCAAAGTTCTTTTCTGAGTAAAATCCCTCCTCAGAGGCATTTCTTCTGGTTGCTGCTTCTTCTGTAGAACAGACTGGCATGATTAATCCAAACAAGAGGGATTAATTGGACAACCTTCTGTGTCCTGCAAGCAGCTCAGGGAATTGGCAAACTATTATCTGCTCAGATCCTCTATTTCATCACATGAATCACCCTGCCTTGAGCATCACTCTATATAAAGCAAAAATGGAGAGGCTGCGAAGTGTCTCTCCTTTTTATTTATCGTGAGCACTTCTCAAAATATGTATCCACTTTATTATTTTTTCCTTTCCAGTCCAATTAGTCTATGTTCTCACAGCTGATTTTTCTTTGTAATTCACTTATTTTTAATTGGTGTGGAGTTCTGAGCTGCACCAGTTTTGCAGAAATGAAATATTTGAAGAGCAGTTGAACTGTGTCTCTTTACACCTCTATAATTTCTCTCACTTTGGAAAAAAAAAAAATGGTGCTTACTGCCACAGATCAGTGGATGTGAAATGCCTTGAAATTGCTGGGACAAAACCAAATGCCATTTCTTATCTATGCATTTAAGCCAAGGGGTTAAATTCTGGTTTACACTATCTAAATTTGGAGCAATACCAGTTCTGACATTCTGACTGTAAAGTTACCAAATTGCGCAGGTGTGGGCAAATATTTGTGTACAGTCACAGAAAGACAACAGCTTTCTAATGTTAAAACTCTTTAATTTTTTTGTTTGTTGTTTGTTATGCCTTGGTATGGATTCACTGGTCAAACTCTATTAATGACCACTGCTAGAAAGACCGTGTATAATATTTCAGCTAAACACGAAATTTACCCCTTTCATCTCTGCAGTTCTGCTGTTATGAAAATTTACTGTGTGACTTTTTGAAGTCTGGTCCAAAAAGGCTTGCTCTAATGTCCAATAGAATTAGCTGGAACCATTCTGCTTACTTTAGCGGGCATTACATCAGGCCGTTAATCACATTCCCCCCAGTCACCAGAAATCCCATTTACCCTCCTGATTCCTTTTCCTCAGTAGGTGAAGATACAGTCAATAGCATTATCTGCAAAGTGCATATTGTGTACATTAATCCAACTGCCAATGTTGCAAAAGGGTCAACTGCTTCGGAGAGAGCAAAGAATAAAGTAGTACACCATGGGCACAATTCTTTGGATTGCCAGCTCTATGCAATAGATCACAGGGGATTTTCTGTAACTAGCCTGAAAAAGATACTGAACAGGAGGCAGAGTCCATTACTGACAGAAGAAAAGGCCTGTCAGAAAACCCCAGGCAGCAAGGATGTAGCTAAGATCAGTACAAGAGAAAGTTTCTGCAATCCATCAAGAGAACTGTGTGCAGGTGACCCACGAATCACCTCACACCATTGTACTTTGCAGCAGGCAGTCCTTGTTGGAATTGCCCCTCTGGGCGATGAAAGCACTCTATGTGACACCTGCGAATTTGCCCTTTACTGCTGCAAACCCAAGCTGCTAAATATCATGCTCTTTTGGCTGTGATTTACTCTATTTATGGCCCTCCTTCCACCCAACCTTTCCTTATCACAAGGGATCAATTCTGGACATACAACAAAAGGCAACAATGGTTTTAATAAAAAACAGAAGGACGGGAAAGATTGATTTCACCAATGAAGACAGGCTGTAGCAATGGAGAAAAAGAAAGCAGGCAAACAAGAAAGAATAATATCAATAAAAAAGCACATTGGTGGCTATACCAACCCATAGGCACATTTATAGTAGATGAAACCAGCTGTGTTTTCTTAATGTCCCCTGTTTCCTCTGTACTCAACAACTCTTCTAAATTAAAGGTGGGTACCAAGAATGTTCCAGCGGTTCTTCCATTTGACAAGCAAGGACTTCAAGGAAAAAGTATAGTCCTGTAAGACCTATATGTCTTGATGCAGAAAAGCTAATTTCTCTTGTGACCTTGTGAAAGTCTTATTAAGCTTCTGTGTTACTCTGCTTTAGATAAAATTCCAAACCTGGCAAAGTGCTATCAAAATAAGGTCCACTCAGAACTGTGATTTTTTTTTTTAGACCACACATTAACAAAAAGCATTCAAGTACAGCATGTAAGTAGTCAAAAAAAGAGTACTTTGCATTAGAATTCATAAAATCTCTGATAATTTTCTTTGACTTTTCATATATAATGTCATTTTCTTGTAATCAGAAATATGCTTAATAGTTTCAGGTATTTAAGGTCTTCTCTGTGCAACATGTAAGCAGAAAAGGAATTTTGTTCTGATGAAAATAATCTCCATGAAGTATTTTGCAACATCGGTGGAAAAGATGTATTACGTCTAATGAGAAGTGACAAATATGGAAAAGAGCTCTGTTTAAAACATGACTTTAAGGTAATCAGACAAACTTCATGTTGACTTTTCAAAAAGTGGTAACATCACAAGTATTAAGTTACCATAACCTTAAATTACCATAAATAAACTGGTAAGCATTACCTGTGAAATGCAATCATCTTTCAGCTGCTGATTGTTCAGAAGGCCTGCAACAGCATGCAAGTGGAAATCAAGGTTGTTTTTATTTTTTCACGTCTATCAGGTAGCTCATCAGGACCACACTGTACTGTCTCCAGTGCCAGTATTCAGCCTCCTTGCCATTTGTAATCATCTGCAAAACCAAAACACGTTCTCAAGCCAAATAAATCTTTAATAGTTGGAGTCAGAGATGTCATCTCAATGTGCACAGAACTATGTCTGGCACGCTCAGAGACCAGCGCTAGAAAACTGTAGAGAAGACTGTAAAGTCAGACTTGGAATTTGCCACCATTCAAGTGAAACAAATGTGTTGGTCTGCAACCTCAACATCAACGTGATTTTAAAAACAGCCCATGGCAAAATTTTCAAGAAAAATTAAACCAACTACCATATAAAGCTGCCTTTGGCAGGAGGCTTTTGATTTCATGTCTTTGAAAGAGCATTACATTCAATGGAAGAGAAAGATCGTGCCAAAAAGGACAGTATCCTTGTTCCTTCCTCACAAACTCCATACATATGCACGAATTCATCAAAGGATGCATCTTAATAAAACAATTTCATCAGCTCTAAAGAGGTTGTGTTTGATTAATAAAAATAGGTTTATTTGAATTTTCTTTGCACAGAAGCAGAAGGGTCTAAGGGTTTCATCAAGAAAATCTTAAATGTTTTTTATGCTGTATATATTCTTGCAGACTTTAATTTCTTCTGAAGAAGATGGTGGAGTACTGATTGTTCAGGCAGTATAGATGACATTCAGTTTTGTTGCAGAAAGGAAGTGAAGCTATGACCCTAAAAAGGCACATAAAAATGGAGTTTGCTCTCTTTAATGGAGGTAGATTTCATCAACTGGAGTGCAGGTTCTTAAAAGCAAGGATACAGGATGTGTATTTGTGCATAAAACACCAATATTTCCACTTCCAAGGTTCTGTAAAAATATTAATTAGCATCATTTAAATGGTAAAAGTAACCCTAGGATTGCTTGGAAAGGAAAAAATTTATAGAAGCTACACTGACTTACAATAAGATTTGGCTAATATTTTTTTGTACAAAGCCAATAGTTTATTCTGAATGAAATGCCAACTTGGAAAAGAATGTATTTTTTCAGTTGCAAGACAAAACTGCATCCTTCCTTTCAGTTATTGACTGACAACTTTTATACAAAATGGAACTTTATATGAGGCACAATAGTTTATTTATTGGAATGGTGTCTAGTACTGCAAATAGTGACACAATATTTTTCCTGCCCGTCTTTATGGTTAGGGTCAAGTCCTCCTCTTAGTTGTACCACTAAATGCTACTTTAGTTCCAGTGGTTTTTAAAAGAATATTCCAGATTTGTATCAGTGAGTTTAAAAGGGAGCATGGCCTCTTCTCACTTGAGCATACATCAGTGATTTAGAAATTAATTTTCTATGAAATACAATCCATTGTAATATCAAATGTTGTACAATACAGAACACTAGGATGGGAAAGCAGTTTTAACAAGTGAAATTTAGAATTAATATTATAATTGGGGAATATAAATGAAGTGTGATCCAGTCACTAAGGAATGATTTTGGTAGACACTGTATAACTATCTACATCTCTCTATTGCCTAGTTACAAAGTACAAACTCTGAAGGACTCAAAGCCTTTTTAGAAAACCAATTTGTGTAAAAGCAAGGTAGAAAAGCTTAAAGAAACCCTTACTATTCAAAGCATGAATGTCCCCTCAACCTAGTACTTCTATTGAATTTATAGACTGTTCTTATGAATACATGTCGGTCACTCTGGCACGCTGCTAGGTTAAGGGTTCTCCCATCTATTGATCTCAGCACAATAAGGAGTAATCAGAGCCACTGAAATTTGATTTTTATGTGATGGAAATGTGCTGAATCATAGCTTATTGTTATACCCGTGTGTTTCAGAAACATTTATAAAACAGAGGTGGGTGGAGGGCTAAATCAAATCACATTCAATGCATGTAGGATAGATGTCTTTAGAAGACATTGAAGGGTCATCAAAAGCCTCTATGGAGAAAGGAGCCCTAAAATAAAAACCAAAACCCGTGGGAATAGCAGAAAGACAGTTAAAATCATGGAAACGAAAGCCTAATTTTCAATTAAAATTTCTAAGACACTCATAGAGTTATAAATGTATATGCAAGTGATATTGTCTCAAGAAGACACAATTACCTGTTTTAGCGTTACAGTTGTTTACAGTGATAAATATGGTTTAAGTCCCATTCTAGAAAGGGGTTGTGACCTCAGCTCTCACTGCTACAAAAAAAGAGCTTAAGGTGTCTGGCAATTTGCAAACTCAGGCCAAAGAGAGAGAGAATAATTGATGGCAATGCTTGAGACAAAGAACTTACTAGCGTAAGACTGGAACAGCAGCTTATGGAGTGAATGCCACTGCACAATGAGGAAGACAAGTTTCAATCAAACTTCAAGCAAATTTCAAACAAAACTATGAAAAAAATTCATATCTGTTCCTACTGTGGTAAATGCTACACATATGCTAGTAAATCGTGCACATAGTAGATTAGATACAATTCAAACAAGAGAGAGTTTTCATTGATATTGGGACTACATAAAATCTATCCAAAGCCCTCTGCATAAAGGTTTCAGAAGCTGAATACAAATCATTGAAACATTAGAGGACAGGTGACATCATCAGAGAAGAGGTGACGAATTTGTAAGACACTCTATGTATTTCATAATGTAAAGAAATTAGCAAGTGGCCAAGCAGCCAGGCATACCGGGGTGTGTTTATGAATACACATACAGACCTGCATGTATATAGGAGACGGGCACCTATATAGGAGAAAGGCATGTGATAGTTTGTCTATGCATATAGAGATAGTTACAGGTAGAAAACAAATATAAGTCACTAACAAAATCAGATCAGTGTGAAAAAACATAAGCAAATGCAGAATCTCACCAAGACTAAATGAGTCTCAGTTTTGTGTGACAACTAAGTTTTTCTTTTCCTTTAAGAACTTAAAAATTTGCATAGTTTTTAAAACAAGTTCTCTCTTTTTAAAATGTAGAAGTACAAATAGTACCTGATTCTTCGTTACTTACCCATTGCTTCTGTTTCTTTCCCTGAGCTGGCTTAGGGTGTATAAATACTTCATGAGAATTGTACAGTCTCAAATAAAGTGAAGCTTCAAAACCAAAAATATCAACTCTGGGATCCTCTGGTATAGTAATTGTTTGCCTGTAAGTATAAAAGTTAGTTGAAAAGTACATAAATATATTATAAAATACAATTCAAGTTAAAATGAAAAATTTAGATTTTAAAAGTTGAAGGCAAGCATACTGAAAAAAGCAATAAGCTCAGTCACGTCTAAGAATAACAAAAATAATGTTGGCTTTCCTTTCTGCCCAAAAGGCTGACAAACGTGATCCACTATAGCAGGATTTGAAAAACATTCTGGGTGACAGAGAAGATTAATATTATTGTTAATATTGTTGTTGTTGTGATTATGTATTAGTGGAGGTATCACAATGACACTCTGTAAATTAAGTTCTATTAATTAGCTGCTATATTTCACCCTTGAGATGGCATCATTTCAGAAATTGCTAACAAGAAAACTAATTAATGTCAGTTTATCTTAGATGATGGCTTCTGTGGTCTGCATATCTAGACCACAGGGCTAGATTTGGAGGGGCTAAATCTGGACCACCCAAGTCATTTCAAAAAGGTCATGTATTCATTTAGTTCTTAATATTCAAGGGGTAAAGGAAAACACACCAAGGTCACGTCACACAGATCTCCCACCACTGTTACTCACCTCACACTAAAAAACAGCCCTGAACTTCTGGCACAATTAGAAGTGCCATATATTTTGCAGTCTCATGAGCGCTGCTCTTTGTCACATTGCTCCTCGGATCAAACCAAAGAAAGTGTGAAAGTCAATCAGGGAAGCCACCACAGCGAGCGGGTGGGCTGAAGTCCTGGGAAGGGAAGAAAAGGGCAGGAAATTCAGAGGACTGACACTTGGCCAGCAACACAGAGCCACCGTCTTCCACTAGCAACCCCTTGTAATGTCCATGATTAGCATAATAACTCATTTCTCTAAGTCCATTATTAACTCTGAGGAAGACAAGTAAAGCATGCTATCAGCACACTGCCTTGGCTTTGGCTGCGTTTCTAGCGAGGAATAAAACAGCAGAGTGGGTGAGATAAACCTGACAGACATCCCGAGCTCACCAGCAGGAATCCAAACCCGCAGCTCATACTGGCAGCGTACCCAGATGCTCTTGTATCCCTAATCCAAACCACAGTCCAGGCAGTTCGGCTACATCGGTTCCTATTGAACAGGGTGGCCAAGGTCTGCAAGCCAGCTGGATCATGTCCTTTAATTAACACTGTATACCTTTTCTATAGAAAAGTACTCCTTGCTATTTCTTAAGAGTATTTGCTCTATATTTTGTGAGATTACAACCCCAACACAAAAACATCAGTCCATTTCATTTCTTGGAGGGATATAATGAACACAGCTGCTAAAATAGCTCAAAATTAAAAGAGGTGGGTGTTGACATTTTTGTCTCTTACAAAACGATTATGAAATTAAGCCTGTTATTTGATAACACACAGACAATACCTTGCAAGGTGAATGTGAATATGGCTCGGAGTAAAGACAGACTCTCTATGGATTTGACTATAAAACTAATAAATGTAAGATGGAGTAGACTTCTGTGCAGATCAACCCTCCCTGTTCACTGCAGGGAGGGAGCAGCCTGAGGGGAAATCCATACAACAGCCCAAGGGATGGATGCAGCCTGGAGATCACTTCTAAGCCAGCCTTAAACTACTACGTTGTTAGCAAGAATGATGCAAACTCAGAATAAATCATCGCATTCTTCCCTCTTTTATCCCCCAAACACAAAACCATCGCCCCACTGTGCTCCTGGTGAGCTCTGAACCTGCTGTTGCTGTTGGAAGCCCACTATTCCCAGCCAGCAGAGCCACAGCGGCACAGAAAAGCACTGAAGCCTAAAGCACCCAACTAACTCTGAGGGGAAAAAAAAGTAATAATAGGATTTTCTGGCCTACAGGGTCCCCTGGGGATTCCCTTTGCTTCGGGGAGGTGAACACAGCTCAAGACAGGGACCCCAGGCTTGCCTAGGCAGCTGAGAGGAGACGGCGGCCACGGCAGAAGCTTCTGGAACCGAGGGTGTGAGGAGAACCTGAGGCGAGGCCAGCCCCACCCGCCTGAAGGCAGGAAAGGCTCCATCCCAATTGGCTGGGAGAAGGCGGGGTTCATCCCCATTGGCTGGGGCAGGCCGGGAGGCGGGGTCAAGCTGTGCCTCATATCCCTGAGTGCTGAGGGCTCATGGCAGCCTCTGCCTCTTCCAGCTCTCAAACAGCAGCGACTTCACGCTCAGTGCAGTCTGTTCAACCATCCTCATGTTTAACGTGCTGTTCCCTTCAAAAGCCCACCATTAACTTCTAAAAACCGGCTGATGTTTTTATAATGACTGTTCTCTTTTCCAGCTGCACTTGGTGCAAGGCATTAACACCAGCGCCAGAGATGGCACCGCCCGGCCGAGCACTCCTCTACTTTGTTTTCATGAGATTAGATAATTGATTGTGCTCTTCCTGGGAGTGAGTCAGAGCCCGCCAAGACAATTGCTCGAGCTTCAAAGGGCTTTGTAGAAAGAAATCCCATGTATTGATTTGTTCAGCAAAACAGGGCTTTCAGCACTGAGAGCTGCAGATTTCCTGAACAATTTTCAAAGGGACAAGAGAACAGACCGACTTTGAAGGCATTTGCGGAAAGGCTGCTGTTCCAGTAGTCCCAGTTTTCAGTCAGTTTTGCAAAATTTCCTTTTGAGTTTATTCCTTAGAAGAAGCAAGAAATGCTCCTTCCCATCCTTTTGGAAATAGCACTTATTAAGTAGGTTACAACTGTATTAATAAACCAATAATGATAATATAAATAGCAAATATTTGTTATTTTGTTGCCTTATAGGGAAAAAAAGCAGAAAACATTACTTATTCTTGCCTGTTTATCTGGGGAATATGTAGCACTAGACTCTAGTAAATGTCAGCATTTACTTAAGCCACGATTTTGCCAGTCTACCTCTTCATACACCTGTACCACGAGAAAAGCAACAGAAGTTTCTCAAACAAACGTGTGAAAGACAAACATTACATACCTTCTCCTTTGTTAGGCATTAAAATTCATTCCTATTCAGAGCCCAGAACACATCTGTATGGCATCGTTATTACCAAGATCACATGAACTTCATTCTTTGGACTAAGCCCTTTGCAAAGCATTGAATTTCACTTCGGGTTGCCAAACAGGGTTAAGTACATTCTTGGTTTTTATTTTCAAACAATCTTGTTTGTATTTTCTTTCTTGAGAGCCTACAAGCTGATCTCTGGCATGCTGCGTGCACCCGGAGAGAACATAGGTGGTTCTGTACTCATAGGAAACAACTGGAAACCCTTAATTCAATTGTCTCTAGTATAACTGTTTTCCTTTAAAAATGAAGTTGGCCGGAATCATGCAGTAAATGGATGTAAATTATTTAATTCCTATTTTAATCTCTGTTTTCTTAAATTTGCAGTGTTCTCTTCCCCCCTCAACACCTCCTTAAAAAAAAAAAAGCACACAACAACAAAAAAAACCAAGTAGGTATCAAGACTGTTAATAATTGATGAAGCATTTGTAAACCCTTAGCAAATGAGCAGTCAAGTGACACATGAATAAAACATTTGGAAAAAAAGTCTCCGTCTGACAGCTAACAACATTCTGAAGCGAAGCGTAAAATATACAGGTATTATTTTAAAGCAGCACGCGTGCAATGTGAAAAACAAGGCTGGGGAAAGCGCCGGGCCTTTGCTTCGGCTGTATGCGTTGTGTAGGGCAGGTTGTGTGGAAGGTGCTGACTCCAGCACCCCTTCCCCAGGTTTCAGCAGTCGGTGTTGGTATCTCAGCCCTTCAGGAACAGCCCCCCGGTATGAACTTTCTGCACTGCTGTTTCTTAATAGTTGCTGCATGATTAATACATTCCCTAGCACTGCTGTTATACTGATACAAAGCCTCTTTTATTGACATTATTTGCTACTCGTAATTTACTGAAGTAACATTATGACACTAGTACTATTACAGAATCACAGAATGGTAGGGGTTATTTCATCAAAATACTATTTCATCATAACACTTTTGCATTTCCATACAGGCACAAATCTCTACGTCTGCTTCTTCCTACCACGCCACAGTAAGTGTAAAAGACGCAATGAAAATAGTGCACAAAATACAGAATGCGGTGACGAACAACAAGGTCTGGAGTTGACATGAACCATACTTCACTTCAGCATTATCCTACAAAAAAATCAGGCCTTGCTTATTCCTTCCATCAAAAGAATGAGACATTCCACTGCATCAGATTCTAAACAAAAAGATAAGAGGAAGCATCAGCTCTCAGAAAACGGCATTAAGATTTCATCATGCTGTCAACAAGAGAAGATTTAATTGAACTGTTTTACCTGTCTCAGCTCATACTACACAAACATAAGAGGATTTTTAGTGAAGAATATTAAATATGGAGTTTTTAAAAGAAATTACTGCATAATGTCAACCACGCTTCCTGCAATGGATAGAGGTCAATCAAAAATTCTAAACTCCTCCATTCCTAAGTTCAGAGAACCAAAGGATGATGAAATGCATGTTTAAGGCAGAAAACTAGTGGCTTTACAACAGAAAGATGCGCCACACAGGAATTATGATGCTACATTACTCAATATAAAGGCATCTTTTGGTTGACTTTTTTAAAATGGCTAATAATGATATTTAGGTGTAGCCTGCAGAGTATAAAAAAAAGTGCTGTGAGATCCACTCACATGTATCTGTTGAGAATCTCTGCGGCCTTGCAGCACATGATTATCACTGCTGTTTCCTCTAAAAGGTCATCAGAAGCTCACAAGGTGGTGCTTCCATTACACACCAGCTACACTCCTTCCTTTTTGCATTTCCATTTGCAAGTTATAGATTTCCTATACATTTCAATTACAGTCCACCCCCCCACCTCAGTTAAATACGTTGCTGGGGTAACAAAGGTTTAACGGAGCGACAGCAGAAATAATTGCTTATTTGATAAGTAGTGTCTTTCAGTGGGGGCATTAGATCTGATTCTTATAGGTCAGGCTTTGCAAAGGAAAGGGAGATGTGGGGAGGGAAAGGGGGAAGAACTGCCTGAGCTCTCGTGCAGTTTTGATCCCAAGTCAGAAACCATGTTCAGCTGTCAAAGGCGCTCTTAGGGAAAGTTACCACAAAGGAATAAAAGGATGGAAGAAGAAAAGAATCTCCCTTGCTCAGCAATGTTTGTACATTTTAAATGGCAGTTTGAAATCTTACACAGAAAACGCTTGACTGAATCTTGCATTATTTTTTTTTTTACTTCAGTTCTAGTACAAAAGGGCTGGTGAGGAGAACGTCCTGATGATCCTGTCTTTAGAGTCACTGGATCACACACTTAAAGACTTGTCATTCTAATAAAGAACAGCTAGAGACAGAGGATAAGAAATATCTACCACTCAGTTCTGCTTTTTAAAGCACTCAAGTACATTTTTCATGTAGATTTTATTGTTTAATATCAAGTTGGGAGAAAGGTTACACACCATTAAACAAGCAGATCCTGACAGTTTTTTTAACTGGGTAGACTGAAGCCAGATTCCCAGTTCTGACAAAGGAACTGATTTAAGTAGACAGTTAATAGCAGGGCTCTATTAATAAGAAGTAACTGAAGTTCCACAAACTAACTGTAAGCAAACTTTTTTCCCCACTTTTTTTATTGTAGTTACGGATCTTGCCAAACTTTGTTATATTGCATAGCACCTCACAACACCCCGAGAGAAGGAGAGGCAGTGTTAATAGTGCAGTATTATGATATTTTTCTAGTTGTATGATGGCAGCACAAGGACATGGTTTTCTATGCTAATTCCTAGATGCTACTGCAACACAAATGAACGCTACAATAATCCCAAGAACTTCACAAAAGGATCATATTATGTGTTAAATTAATACATGGCAGTAGCATGATTTCCTAAAGAGACTTCTAAAAACTTCATGGTTAGTTTTTTAAACTGATCAGGAATTTCAGGATTTTAGCCAGTGTATGTAGCACGGAGCCTTTCAACACACAGTTGATGTGGGACTGCTCACAGACCTTTGCAGGAATGTGGATTTCCCTCTGTGTGTACTTCATCACCCAAAGCACACTGTATACTCCCTGCTCTTGATTTCATTTTTTTCATTCCCCCTTCACAGGCATTGAATGCTACTGGGTTTTGAATTAGCATTTTAGTTCAGATAAGGAGTGTACTTTTGAAGTAAGCTGCCCAATCATCCCTATTTCCTGTGCTTTGGTTGACACGTGGAGTGGTCTCAGAGTGTCTAAACTAGATTGGTTACAAAAGCCTTCCCGTTCCATCTGGGAAGACTGGAGATAAGATGCACTTTATAGATTTAGAAAGGCTAGAGTTAGACCATTATGAACCAGACAGTCTGACTTCTATAAAACAGGCCAGCAAACATCACGAGACAGTTTCCCTGTAAACCAGATAACTTTCTGATGAACTGCCTCTGAGAGAGACATATCCTTTCTATTTAAAGAATGCAGGTACCAATTAACCACACCTTCTCTACATAAATTATTCAAGTCAGTCATTATCGTCACTGTTAAAAGAAAAAAAAAAGCCATTGATCCCACAGATTATTTCTGCAGGATTGGGAGTAAGGGCAGTTCCACCATCCCTGTACCTTGGCCCCATATGCAGAGTTTGTGGCCATTTCCAGCTGGGCACATCCAGTGTGGTCCCACTGATGTCCCTGAAGTTCCTGTGCATTTACCCTCTGTGTAACTGAGCAAACTCCAGCCCCAAACCTCAGCACCACCAAGAGTGCAAGTCCCTCCCCAGGCAGTTTCTCAGTGCACATTTACTAACACAATATTTTACAATTAGCAGTTGTCCTGTTACATATTCAGAAAAGGCAGTAAGCAGGTGTAAATCTCTGGTTTCATCTCCATCAATATTTCTGTCCCTGTCTGTCTCTTTAATTGCTATTGACTGCAGAAGGTATTTTTTCATTGAGGCATGAGATAAAGTGATATTGATTACAGTAAATGAACTTTTCTGTAGTCTGAGTCAATTGGGAAGGTGCAGAGAGGAAACTGCAAGAATGTTTACCTTGCACATGAGTAAAATTCCTCTTTGCAAACTCTCTGCTTGACTAAATGACTGTGTGGAGTAAACCCACATTTCTACTGTTTAATGCAAAAAAGTCAAGCTGCTGTGACTTTGGACAGAATGAAAATCAGCTTCATTTGCTTGATGTATTGAAACAGAAGAGAAGGAAATTAGAACAAAGACAGATTTAACTTTTAATCCCTCATGTAAGGAGCTTTTGCCATGTTATTTTTTATCACAACTGCACGTATTTCATTCTGGGGAAATAATGGTAAGAAAACAAAGAAACCCCTATCAGCAACATACTTGATTTTATGTATCTGTTGGGACCTACTGCCACATTCAACTTTGTTTGTGACTGACGAAGTGCAAGGATGTAGGCACCTGCCACAATTCACCGCTGGGTTTGAAACATTCAGGATGCAGAGAATGTTGCTTCCCATTTCAATGCACTTAAGATGTATGGCCACATCACTCCCCTCACAGCTGCACATAAGCCTCATTAATTTAAGCTTTTTGTAAACTAGAAACCAGCATTCCTTGGATCAAAAGTAACATGAAATAGTAATTTATTTAACAGCACCATCTAAACATCCTAGGTGAGGGCTTCATTCTGTTGTGTACTATACAAACTCATAATAAAAGCTTACAGCCAAACGGCAGAAAGAAAAGCAACTCCTCCCTTTCTCACATTAGCTAAAGTAAATAGGAAAAGTGATGTAATTCAGTAGCCATGAAAAGATGTTCTCTGTCATGATTGTGCACCTAAATCTGTGTGTGTGGCTGTCGATCTGTATCTTGAGTTGGCCGTGGTCTCACAAGTCCTGTGGCTACCCCAAGGGTTTCTGGGCACATACAATCCATCTTAACTTGCAAGGCTTATTTCAGGAAAGTCACCGAAGTTCACTCTTTACACATTTAATTAAGTCTCATCTTTCTAGAATTGTGCCGATACACTCAATAAACACTCCTCATAGTTTTACCTTAATCCCTGTGAAGCTATTTGCTGAAACAGTGGCTTAATTCATGGCTTTAAGTGCCCTCTATTTTATTTTTCTCAGAGACTGTTTTCAATAGCACCTTTTGCTTTCTGATTAATTATTGTATTTCATTGCAGAATCCATAGTATAGATGTAGGAATGGGAAAAACCCATCTTCATCACAATACGTACTTGCTATAGTAATTTACTGTAAAACAGTAATTCAGGCAATGAGATTAGTCCACATAATTAAACAAATCCTTATAATCCTATTGCATTGTTATACAGCACGTGCTGCCACATGTCAAGATAGCAACAACTGACGCACTCTGTATTTCATTTATATTCCAAGTTCTTCAGGCAGCATCTCTTTTGTGTAGCTCCCACCATGCCTTAATAGATAAAAACGTAACAATAATCAACACAAGTAACTATCAGTCAAGACTCAAATAATCCTTTTCAGATAAACTAAGCACAAGTCAGAACAGCTGCCCTCAAGGTTTTCCAGAATTCTCCTTCAAAACTGTAATGCACAAAGTTCTGGAAGAGGGATTTACTTGAATCACTTCTCAGTTTTCTAAGGAATACTTAACTAGTGTATAAATATAATATTAGGAGAGCAAATCTATTTGTTGTCATTCTTTTCAGTTCAATTTTACCTTTTACAGGCATGAGACAGGCAGTTCTGCAGCAGGAGAACCAGAGAGTCTAAGAAGCCATCTAGATCTATCTGCCTGGCAATTTCCTTATTTAAGTAAGGAAAGCTAAGATCACATGTACATTCGAATTCTTGTAAAGAGCATGTGGCTAATACACTTCTAAAAAGAAATCAGGAATTCTAGAGGCTTTCCAGCTTCCCCCCTCCCATTGTGTTGACACTGGGCTGGGACATAATTTTTTTCACGTAAGTGGCAGCCTCTGAACTGCTCATTTCCTCACATTTGTGGGGAGCAAAACCAGGGAGAAAGAAGGGGAGACACACACCACACCCCCTTATTTTGCGAGTGATGATAGCTGGTGGGAATCAGTCTCCCAGGCTTCACATTTTTTACGAATCAAATCACTTCCTTTCCCTAATAGATGACAGTCCACCTTGATCAGGCTCCTGTATTTACATGCAATGACACACTCTCCTTCCAAAGGCTCTGTGGAGACTTTCTTTTTTTTATGGAAACATCAATAGTTTCCACCTCTCTCCGGACTCATTTAGTCTGTTTACAAAACACTATCAAATGTCGGTATCTCATCTGTGATTCATTTCCTGACATTTAATTATTGTTCCATAAATCACTTATCTGAAGAGAAGAAAAAGTGTAAGGAGATTTTTAAAATAGTGGTGACATTATAATTATTTTCCACTTAATATTATGAAATTCTTTGGTGCTGTCAAAGAAAACCTGAACAGAAAGCACTACAAATACATCTCTTACATGTTTTCTGCAGCTAGAGGAATGGAGGATTTATAAGGAGGCTTAGAAGTATGTTTATATGGAAGGTACTAATCGTACAATTATATTTTATAATGTCTTTCATCCACGTGGATCTTACTGCACCGTGAAGATGATACCTTGAATTCACCAGTCTCTTTGTTCCTTATGTACTCTTTATACTGTTGCGGAATGAAGAGCGTGTGAGTGACAAATAAGACACTTTCAGATAAATATAAGCCCTTAAAGAATTGGCCAAAGCCTGTTTCCTTTATTGCTTTCCTAAACTGGAAAATGCAGGATTCTATTTTGGTATTTTGGTCTTCACTGTGTGCTTATTTTGCGTGGGGAAAATAGAGTGAATCACCAGTTTGGGCATAAACGATGGACTCATCTTCCCAAGCTGTAATGCAGGTGGAGAGCAGTACGCTTGCCTGGCTGATGATATTACAGAATTATTCGGGAGGAAGGGAGTAGACTGACATCCTCATTTGTAAATAGGGGAAATTAAAGGCACTCTGACAAGCAGCAACTGTTGCTGTTGGTACCATTAACTCACGTGAAAACTGTGATGGAATTTTCAATGAGAAAAAAACTCAGTTTGAGTGAAACTCATTTTTTCATAATGACTCAGAAATTCACACTGGCTACTTAATATTTAGCACTTACAGATTAATTTCAAAGTGTATTGTTATTTTTCTCAGTTTTCTATGCTCACATCTAAGTGCTCTGGTTTTCTTGCAAACACATAGATTAGAAAAATTATGCAAGTGTCATGTTGATTCAGCAGGAATTATTTTAGTGCCTGGGAAATATGGAAGGACAAGGAAATTGCTACCCAATTTTTATTTTTAATCTTGATAATCTAGAGGACATCCAAAGTTGAAACGTTTACCTGCCTGTCTGCAGCCTCAGGATGTCATCTCACTGAAAAACCAGGAGAACCATCAGAGTAAGGGATACAGCTACAGGAAGGTACCATATTGTGAGTTGTCTTTTCAGAAATCAAAGTCCAGGATAAACTACTGGATATTTTCTTCCCTTCTGTCCTTTCTGCATTCATCAAGGGCTGCAGACCGAGTATAAAGAACTAGCCTTTAGGGCATAATTATACAAAGAAAACCAAACATTAGGAAAAGTAGTTTGCAGGGGTTTTTTCCTTATTTGACTATCATTAAGTGAAGTGAGAGTGAAAGATGTAAATAACTTGACTAATTTATAATCACTATGAAAATTCAGTGCCGGAAGGAAAATTCCTTTGAGAGTGTGTTTCAATATGATGTCAAATTATGTTTTGAGCCCAATATTAGGGTTTTCAATTATTCCTAGAAGGGCAGAGAGACAAGATAGCTTGTAAACATGCAAACCACACCATCCCGTCAATATAACTACCACCATCTGTAGGGATTAAGTCTGTCCTCACCTATCATAAGTTGAATACTCCAGCTACAGGCAAACTTCAATCACTCCTCAAATTTTTTCCTTCAAAATATTTCACTTACAATGATATTTGCTCTTCTGTGATACCTTTCATCTAAGATCTCAAAGTGCTTTGCAGGCATTAATTAATTAAGTCTCAAACCACACCTGGGAATCAGGAAAGCCTTTACAATCATTTCATGGAGCAGTTAGATGGTTTGTACAAAGTCACACAGAATCATTCCAGCTGCGGCTCCGTGGTCATTAACACTGAATGGATGCTCTGTCAGATGAACCACTGGCATTATTTTTATTTGGATCAGTTGTGACGCATCTTCAAAACATCAGAGTATGTAATGCAGAGTTTATGCCAGCTATATACTTTTTGGGACAGCTTTATGCCATTCGCAAGATGACTGACTGTACTTGATCCAGCATAAAGCATTTTGGGAACAGAGGGAAGAGCCTTCTCTTATGTAGTGGAAGGTTCATATCCAATGTGCACAGCAAATCAAGGGTCTCATTTCCTTCCCTCTACTGAGCTTTACAAAGCGAGGGCTCAGAAAATGGCAATGTAATGACTGCGCTGGATCCACAGCCCCTAAAGGCCATGGAAACATGGATTTTAAAAGCTACAGTGCCCAGACATCACATGGGCCCCACGCACAACTTGTTATGAGAAAAGGTTATAAGAAAGGAGCTTACATCCCTAGTCTTTTATCACACAACGTATGGATACATAGAGGAAAAGTATAGAGCAGAGCTATGCATCTTGCTTCAAATTTTAAATCTGAAATTGAATTTTTTTCAAGTCTCTTACGCTATTTCTAGAAAACTGTAACTTGAAAAGAGGAGCGACAGTATCATTCTAACACGGTATAAATCTAAAGCAAATCAGTTGGCTTCATCATCTCCACAAGCAATAGTTAAACAGAGGCACCTAATTTGATATAACCCAAGCTAAGTCCGAGCACCGGTGAGAGCGCTCGAACTGCATGTGATGGTACAAACTGTGTTAATTCAAATTATCAAGGTTGTCTCAGGACAGGTAGTTCAGTAAGTTGAGTGAATATACAGACAAGCTGTAAAAACAAGCCAGGCTGGATTGGTTACTAAAAACACAGTAAATTTCTACAGAATAAATTGACCTCTCCCTTCTCCTTTCCTAGGTTTTATATGGACATATCCGTTAATGTGGACACCACCTTTTGCTAAAAACCTGACCTGCAATAACACACACAAGCAAATTAAGGTAAAACATGAGTTTAGCAAGCCTTACGCTACTGGAATGTTCAGTATCCCAGCACAGATCAGATTGTTCCCCTGCCAGTCAGTAAGTCTTTTATCCAAAACTTTGCAATGTGACTCCAAATGCACTGACAATTTCCAAGTGATCTGCTGGAATTAGTGCAACATGTTGTACATGCAAATCTGGCTTTCAAAGGTTTAATTTTTGCTTTAATCACCAGCACCAAAAGGACCTAGTGTTTCCCTTTCATCTGGCAGCAAATTAATTATAAAAGCTATATGGTAATATTAATATTGTCTTACTGTAGATCAATGGATTTATTACCTTTGATTCTACTATTACGCACTTGATGACAAAACCTAGAGATATATATATCCAAAAATTTCAGAGTGATAAACTCAGGTAAAGATTTAAATAGAAACGTTTTCTTTTAATCTGTTGACTCAGTTTAAGGTTCAAAAATATAATCAACTTTGGTTTGCTATTAGGAAAATAATTTTAAAGAATCCTAAAGATACATTTGCAGGTTTTTAACTTGCATTCAGAACTAAAGGAGGGTAAAAGTTTCTGTGGTCTGGGTACCTCCCCAACAGGGGCTAAGTTTGGAGGGGCCACACCTGGATCCTCCAACGGTCACATATTCACTTAGTTCTCAATATTCAAGGGGTAAAGGAAAACACACCAAGGTCACGTCACACAGATCTCCCACCACTGTTACTCACCTCACACTAAAAAACAGCCCTGAACTTCTGGCACAATTAGAAATACCGTATATTTTGCAGTCTGATGAGTTAGGGCAGGAAATTCAGAGGACTGCCACTTGGCCAGCAACACAGAGCCACCGTCTTCCCCTAGCAACCCCTTGTAATGTCCATGATTAGTGTTTCATGTCTCCATCATTTCTCTAAGTCCATTATTAACTCTGAGGAAGACAAGTAAAGCATGCTATCAGCACACTGCCTTGGCTTTGGCTGAGTTTCTAGCGAGTAATAAAACAGCAGAGTGGGTGAGATAAACCTGACAGACATCCCAAGCTCACCAGCAGGAATCCAAACCCGCAGCTCGTACTGGCAGCGTACCCAGATGCTCTCGTGTCCCTAATCCAAACCACACTCCAGGCAGCTCGGCTACAACGGTTCCTTCCTATAGCTCTTCTATAAAGAATTACTTCCTTTGACATTTGTTTGGGTTATTTTGTGAGATATGTGCAAATGCTTTAGCCTTTAGGATGAGGCTCTTCTTTATTTTGGGGCCTTCTTGATTCAAGTCTTTTATGACGATATTTTGGTGGCTACCTTCTTCTCTCTTGCCTCTGCTCATTTATTTCTACCCATGTTCTCCTTCCCCTCACTCTTCTCTGAGTGTCTGCTCTTTTAACCCAGCAACAACCCAGAACAGAGATAGCTGTGTTTCCTTGTCCCCGTTTCCACTGGTTCAAACAGCAGACTGGCTCCACAGGGACTGATCGGATTCTCATGACAAGACAACCCAAGTACCCCTGAAAGGCACATTTCTGAGCACAGAGCACAGTCTCAGAAACATCTGTCTCTCTGTACCTTTGCCAAGCATATTTCTTCCTTCTGACTCAACTCTTAAGTGATAAAATGGGGGTGATCTTATTTCTATTTTGCCTCAAGTCACTATTTATCACCAGCAATAGAAACGGGGACATTCTAGTACGTGTGTATACACACACACATACGTGTGTACACACATACACGCTGAGTGTGAGTCATCTTTTTCACACCTTTAATTCTGCTGTACCCCACTGTTCACACATTATCTCTGAATACATACTCATTTCAAAGAGCATCTGTTGTTCTTTGAGTTTAATTCTTTTTACCAGGGGTCTGGGAAGGCTGGGGTGGGGGTTTGCATCAGACTAGAAGAGGAATAATGAAATCTTTTATTGTTACCTTCTTGTAATGCAACTTTAATGAGTTGTTTTTTTTTTTTTTTGCACAACAGCGTAATAACAAAGCTGGGCTGTGGACTGTGCAGCTCCTGATCTCACTCTGGGAGCTTTTTCCTTTGATGTGAGTGTTAGAAACACCTTGAGCTGGTAGTGACAGTTAATGTTAAAGCTCTGTAGTGCTCTGCTTGTAGATGTCTGATGGAAGTTAGTCATCTTGCAGCAATAAAGGCAAACCACTATATTTAGGGCACTCTAATTACCTATCTGTATGCTGGATATGGCCTTGTAAACTAAGGCCCCCGCCCCTTCTTCATTTAATTATTATTTTGTTCTTAACAAGACAGAGATTAAATTGAATTCTCCAGATCAAGGCAGAGAAAATGACTGTTTTAGTGTACCTTGAGCCATGGCTTTAGGAAAACATGATTATGGGAGGGTTTTATCTGCTGCAGTGTGGGAAATCAACTGCGGAGTAAATACGCTCATGGAAGCCTATGTCCATCTCATGGCTTGTGGATCACTTTCCTAATCATCACTTCCTAAATAGCAAACAATGGATGACAATACGAAGAACAGTAATAAAATACACCTCCTGTCCTTTCAGATTGTTTATGCTATCTGCTACTCTGCATCTCTCCTGTCTGAACTCAGATTTCCATGCCATGCTGCCACCTTTTCCCTCCATGCAGATTTTCACCCGATAACCGTGGCCTCATGCGACACCGCGTTAGGCACTGTACAAACCTGAGGTGAAAAAATTATCCTTGAGCGGAAGAGCTGGCAGACTAAATATAGGATAAAAGACCCTCGCTGGATGCAGCACGTAATTGAGGGTAAAAAAGATCAGAATCAGAGAGCTGTGTTTATAAGCAATAGTCTTAACATCCAGGTAATCTAAATTGCAATGAAAGTATTTCAAAGGTTTTACAGGAGAGGAAATTCTTATGTGGGATGCGAAGGGGAGAATGTGATCTGAAAGTATATTGGCTTTGCAGACTTTTATAGAGAGCTCTCTTCATACAGCAGTGTTATGGGAGGAAAACGAGAAGGTATTCCTAAGAAAACGTGGCCATGTTACAGCATGAATTTGGAAAATAAAGGATAATAAACAATATGCATTAGATGTGTTTGCTACTGGCCCAACAAATCATACACATTCGATTTCAGTCTCATTTCTAGTTTTCACTTATAACAATATTGATGTGACTCTTGCTTTGCCTGGTTTTTCCCATATCCTCTACTTCTTTTCACCTCGCTTGAACAAATCTTTTGTTTTCTTTGATTTTTTTTTCTGTTAATGAATTTGCAGTATCTAAGATTTGATAGGATTCTAAGTGATCTCTGATAATTCACCTAGTCCATTAATCTCAATTGTGGGTGGACTGGTTTTACTCTCCCAGGAGGATTCTGGTACAAAGCCCCTGCTAAAAGCTAATGAAGAACTTGGGGTGGGAGATCACGGTTCTTTAAATCTCTGTATGGTATCCCACTCCTCTCCCTTCGCTCCTGACTGGGATCAGTTCAAGGTAAATACAACCTACTTCATCTACTAAAGGAGGATTATTTACTGTTCAAATACCATAAAAGTGTGCCTGGACACCATGGTGATGAATATAATAGAGACAAGAAAATACTGTTCTTATTATATTCCCTCAGCTATTAAGCAGGCTATTCTTCTTCACCATCTGCACCCCAGAATAAACAAAGCTTTGGATATCATAAGTATCGTGTGCTTTTGCTATTACACACACAGTACAAGCCTTGACAATCTATTTTCTGGATCATAATTTTATCATGTATTTAGAAGTTACTTAAGAAGTACCAGAAATGCTTTAGAAATCAACTCAAAAGAATTCTCAAGAGCCTGAATTATGTACACGGCCTGTGTCTGTTTAGACTAACATTTGCCATAAAATAGAAGCTAAAGATGCACTGAGAGGCTCTCCTTCTTTTTAACCAACCTGAACACAGAGCGTTTTTCTTTAGCAAGAGACGACTGCACCAAAGCGGAGAAGGCAGGAAGACTTTAAGTTTGGTTTAGATGAAAGTGGAGTCACCAGCTGTTGTGGAGAACTGTAAATCACCCACAGACTCGGCTGGTTTAGTTTAAAGGCTCAGATAATTTACTTAAATATTTATCTTCCCTGGGACGTGCAAGTTCAGATTTTTTTTATAAGCAATATTTTAACGTACTTTGTAAAGACTTTGGTTCTGTTATAATAGCCCTGTGAATCTCTATTTTATAGACTATCGAACAAATGCTACACAACATGGATATTTTGGCTGCCATTCCCCAGGAGTCTTTTATGCCAAGCTTCATTTTCCACTTGTTATCCCAGCTGTAGGTCTATTCCATACCACTAATAGTTTTAGAATAGATGGAGATGTCTACTACTGGCCACGCCCTTCATTTTGAGAAGAAGAGGGAAAGGGCAAGCAGGGAATGTGTCACGAGCTCAGTGAAGGCAAATGTGGGCTCTTTCCCAGCCCGCTGCTCTTTCGAGCTCATTCCCGACCCGACTCGTCACCCTCTCTCGCACAGAAAACAGCAGCACATACCGTTTGCCCCTGTGAACTCCCGTTGCTCCATTTTCCACTTAACTTGAAAAGCCTTTCTTGGAAATAAATCTGTACCTCTCTCACCACTCTTTCCAGCCCCGAAACACCTGTACGCAGGTGCAGGAGTGACCCAGTACGTCAGTGAGCTGCTGCTCTGCCAGGAGAATGCATTTGGTAGAAATACGCTGCCTGAGAGTCATCCAGTTTCTGCTTTCTGCCACTGTATTGTTGTCCATCTAGCTGACTACATTTTCATTATTAAACAAACATTATTATAGAGATGATACCCTGAATCTCATTTCAAGATCGTACGAGAATAGGACTCACAGCAATATGAATATGTGACTACAAGGTGGTAATTCCATGACTAAGGAACAGCACCTATTCTGGGTTTTGTTACACTACAAAATCAAAGTCACATAAGTGATTTGGAGCCTGAAGCTCTAGACATGAGTCTTCTCTCACTTGCTTTAGTGTATCCTAGATTTCAGACAAGCGCTTTGGATTTACTGTTTATTACTGATACAGAAACCACCTTGTCTTTATCCATAGCTGAGGCAAAAATATGACAGCCCCCCTGCAAACTTCCCTACCATCCTGTTACAGCTCGGGATCACGGAAAAGCACACACCATGCACAGAAAGCAGAGCCTCCACCGTTACATTCCACTCTTCAAGAGCAGATGCTTTATCTGAAATTGAATCCATGATGCTGGATTATTGGTAGATACTATACAGCTTTTGTACAAAAATATACCCGTGTCTGTTAACTGCAAATAAGCGTGTGTACTTTAGACACACAGGAAAAGGAGATAGCTAGGAAGAAAGACAAAATCAGGCAAGGGTCAGCCATACGATTGATTTAGAGAATAAGATATCAAAAAAAGACATAGGAAATTAGAAAAAAGCCCATGCGCTATTTAAATAAAATGTAAAAGGACAAAGCTAGGATACAAAAGGTCAAAATCTTAGTTTCTCTACAGTTTACGAGAATTTATGCAGGTGACACTTGGGACTTGCATGCATAGCTATGTGAGAAATGTCTTAATTCGTATATAATTTATAAATGACTACTACAAAATGTGTCTGTGCCCAAGCCTTTTGGGACATGTGGCAGAAATTAAAGTTTCTTCTCCCCATGGGTATAAGCAAATGCATGTGCTCTGGTGGCAAAATTCCTCAGCATTAAATGAGACGGATGTGAGCGATACATCAAAAGTGTATGATATATAATGTCAGGGTTGTTTCAAATTTGCATGAGGATGCTGATTTATAATCTCTGAAATAGGAGGAGAGGCTGATGTTAACTAAAGGCCCTCTGAAAAGGTTTGCTTACTACCAGCTGAGGGGCAGCGCAGGACCCGTCTCCTCTCCCAGCCTTAGAGCAGAGGGGCTTATTGGATGCAAAGCCCATTTGCTGCCTTTCTGTGCACACGCGGCTCCAGGACTGGAACCAGCTAATCCGTGAATTTACTAAAACTTCAGAATCTCATCGGTTTCTATCCCATCCGCTCCTTACAGAGTGAATCTGAAATACAAGAGCAATGTTATTATCAGGTGAGATTTCATCTGGCTGCTTGGAGAAAGGTGTGCATTGGGTTTTGTTACTTAAGCCTGTTGGTTGGAATTGTTATTTCTCTGGAACCTGCAGGTTGCTATATTAATCCTAATGAAAATATTCAGAGGAAATCACCTCCATCTTTCTCTTCTGGGAGATACTGTATTTGCTTTTCCATCCCCTTATTCATGTGTACACTGAAGGCATGAATGAGACACGATGTTTGACAATATTCGTCCAACCACACCGTGTCATTTCCAAATTAAATATGCCTCAGCTGAAGCAAGGCACACAAAATCCTACAGCTTGCTCTTTCCATTAAGATTCTTTGTTCCTCGCGCTGGAAATCTCACCGACTTACTGGTGGTGTCTTGCACATTTTTCAGAGACAGGCAGGAAAGTCTGAAAGAACAGAGCCGAGGAGGAACTGAGTGCTACGTGTATTTCCCTTTTGCCAGAGGATTTCTGTATAAGCCCATAGAGGGATTTGCTGTAACACACTTTATTTCTTGGCAAGATCATTTATATAGAAAAATATTCTGAAAGGCGCAGTAAACAGCTCAGAATGTGCTAGGCTGAGGTAACCTGAGCAATACCTGTGCATCTGGTAAGCCAAAGGAAATCAAATGAGATCAAGGACATGTAGACACAAACTAAGAACTATGCCGTGGAAAAAAAAATTACAATTAGAAGCAATCCATGTTAAATGGTAAATCTGAAGAACTTTTCACTCTCTCAGCTTCCTATATTTTTTTCTTTCCCACCATTTACTGGATCCTGGTATGTTCTGTGGATTATGTTTTTCAATATCCAATAACATGGGAACCTAAAATCTTTTTTTTATTCTTTCCATCAGCTTTAACTGATGATTTAATGGCTAAGGTACTAATTTGGTTTTTAACCTCAGGCTTTTCTTATTTCTGTCAATGATTTCCATTAATACTCTTCTAAGTGAGTTTTGCTGGCATCCCAGCCCACCACTACTGCATTAAGAATTATGCTTTTTGACTTTTCAGACATGCTGTAAGTTTGCTTTTTTTAAAAAAAAAATGCTTCACTTTATCCAAATCATCTTTATATAATGGCACTTTTAATCTTCAGAATGACATTCATTGGCCTTTGATCAGAAAGTGCCCGGGTCCTTTATATTGTGATGGGCAACAGGTAAGCCGATATTAAGACAGACACCTACCTCACACCTGTGCACAGAGTTAAAAACAAAGCAAAAAAAACCCCAAACCCAAAAAAACCCCAACCCAAGACAGCTAGAAGACGGTACATTGCCTGAGGCAGAGAAAAGCTGCCCTTTGCTCTCTGTCCTTGTCCTAAGGTGAATGTGCCCGAGCTGAGAGCAGCGCGTGGAATATTGAGTGGCCGTAACCAGCCAAAATCTCAGTTTTGCTTCTCATGGAAGACATGGCAAAGGCTTCAGAGCAGTGACCCTAAACTAAAACTGGACTCTAATCTGAGATTATCAATCCTAGAGATTATATTTTGAATCTCTAAAAAACTCCAGCAAAGGCACTCCCTCCTCCCCCTGTGTTTTTCATAAAAAATTGTTCCTGTTACCATGAACTTGTGTGACACGTTCCATTTTCATTCTGGAAGGGAAGCGCATCTCGTGGCCCCGCAGCGGCAAAGATCCTGAAAACCTGTCCCAGAAGTAACACTGCAAGCTCAGAGGGGGCCGATCACATAAAATGCAAAAGCTGTTTTACATTCTCATGGCATTTTTGAGACCTGGCTCCGGATTTTCAGTTGTTTGCGGTCAGCAAACCAAGATCAGCCCGGAATGCACGGCACAGATTTCTCACTGACTCAGAGGGGAGGAGAGGCCCTGCCTCACCACGCACCGCACTCCATCAGCCTCCCCCCGCCAGAGCTTTCGGCCAAACCCTTCCTGGCTAAATCGACTTAAAAACCCCACACCAACCAACCAAAAACTAACACATTTTCCAACTTGCAGAGACTAGTAAATGAAACCAGAAACAGTCATAGATCAAGATAAAAGAGGTAATGTGATTTTTGTAATTTTTTTGGGGGGTGTTTTCTCATTGTTTGGTTTTAGGTTTGTTTTTTCTTGGCATGGCCTATCTAAATGGGTTCTTTATTATGTTTTCTTTCTGTATTCTGCTGCCCTGTAAAACCTCAATGATAAGCAATACACTGTTGCTAAACTCTCTCAAGGAGACAGAGGGATAGAATTTTCTTTTCTTCTTTTCTTGTTATGTTGTACTATAAGAACAATAATATTCATTCCTTTGTAGCATAATTAAAATAAACTGCTGTGCTGTGGCATTTAGTCAATTGCAGCAGTCATTTATTGCCTCATACACAACAAATCCTCAGAGATTACAACTTAAAGCACATATGAATTTTCGCCTTCACACTCTTACTCAGAAGGAAAATACAAAGGTGCAGCAGCAGCTGATCCATAACCTGCTGCACTCACACAGATAAATCACACACCCCGGACACGCATTACAAGTGCTGGCTGCAGGGCAATGAAAGGAGTAACCTAATTAATTCAGTGGAGTTACACATGCTTAAAATTTATAGAAAGAAAGATAATGCTTTTGATTTTAAAGCACAAGGCGAATTAAATTTGCTGGTAACGTGTGCTCTCTCCGTGCCCAACTCTGGGCTGCAGCTTTTCATTTGAATAAGGGCAGTGTCACTGTGCCCCCAGGCCATGTCACTGTGCCCCCAGGCAATGGCCACGGCACATGAGGAACAAAACCAGTTTGTCCCAGCGAGTACCTCATTCCAAAGCCCTCATATTCGGTCCAGGCTATAATTCTACATGGTGCTAACACTAGGGTAATGAGGCCTTCCTTAGGAATAGGCGGTGGGATTTAGGTTCCAGTTCTGGCTTTAACATCAGCTTCTCACCTGGCCATGGGTCACAGTCTAAAAACATTCATCTACTTCAAAACGTTGCTTAAGATTCCAGTGGGTTTTTTTCAAAGTTACCAGAGAAGGTTAGGGTCTGTATTACCATGATGAGTTTGAGAAATCCATTTATCTACCTGCCTATTAAGCACATAAAGCATTTTTGAAAATCTGACCTGCCATGCAGACTGAAAAGAAGTCTAATTCCTTACCTTGGCCCCTGTAGGGATTTTGTGAGAATAATCAGAGTTATGCAAGAACTGCTCAAATCCTAGAGTCATAGATGTGCCATTAGTGCTAGATGGAGTCCAATCATCAAACAGCTATCAGCAGATAAAATATGTAGATGACGACGCAGAACAAAGTATATAATTATATTATCTGATTAAGATGCAAAATAAAACCAACTGCATGCTATTAAATCTCTCAGGTGTAGAGAGTCTGTGAGCCACGAGCTCAGCGCGTGAGAACCCCCCTGAGCTCCGCAATGAACGGAGGCGTATCTCCAGCATGGCACGTAACGCAGTCACGGCTCCACGCTCCAGCCCCGACTGCTGGGAGGCTGAGAAACATGAGCCAAGGGAAATTCCGTAATGCCACCTTTTCCCCTACGAGGTCCCACACTGTCCCTTTGCTGACGTACAGTAACCACAGGTTTTATAGCAATTCTCTCTTGACAGAACACAGGACACCTTGCGCACAGGATATGAAAAGCTGGTCACTACCGAAGAACAAAAAAAAAGAAAAAAGGACAATAAATCCGTATATTTATAGTGTAATTTTGCCCTAGTTACAACAGTGTACAACTATGACAAGCACAGCTGCTTTCCACAAACAAATTTATCACCACTAGTTGCTCTTCTGTTGCTTTCAATAAGAAATGCCAAAATAAGTATGATTTAAAAATGCTATCAGCTGACCAGAATACTCAATAGATTTGGTGCATTACAATAAAATTGGTCTCTAAGTGGTGTATTAAAAATAAATAAATAAAAAGGAATGAATATGGACCTAAATCTGCCACTTAATGCTCCACAGTTCTGCCTCAATATTTACTGTAAGCCAGTAGAAGATTGTCTTTGGATCTAATTTACATATTCATAGGGCTGTCATACAGCTTGAAAGTGGGTTTGTTATAACACTTTAAATATTAGGGTTTTTTTAGTGCACAGTTTATGTAAATCCCACTCTGAGCAATATGGCTTTCACTGATGCCGAGTTTATAATTCCGTTGTAGTCTGGCCTGTTGATTTAGGGGAAGACAGTGCCTTGAGTAAAATAACGCTGCTGGAAAATTCAACTGCAGGAGCGGAGATGGAGCTAGGGAAGGAGGATGTAAACAAGGCAGGAGAGACAGAAGAACCAGCTCCACACAGAAGTCCTCCTTGACCTAAAGTCATCTCAATATGCTGACGTTTCTTGGAGCCTTCTCCACCCCATCAAGACTTTGTGGTGTTAGCACCTTGCACGATTATGGTGACAGAGTTACATCTGGTCTCTGAGCCTCAAATTATGGACTAGGTAACGGAGAAAGAGCGAAGCTTAGTGGAGTAGGTGAACACAAGTAAGTGACTAACACCATACTTGGAGTTCCACGTTCAGAGAAACATGAGAGATAACAACCGTATGGTATTACCGGCTACATCACTCTTCCATCAGGACATCCTTAAACATGCTACACTTATGCTTTGGTTTGTTAGTTTGGTTTTGGGTTTTTTTTTTTTTCTGGGAAGGCCCGAGTTATTTATGGAGCTTTAACAATGTGAAGTAGAATGTGTCTGGGGGTCAGGATTGTGAAACAACAAGCCTTCACTCACCGAGATGCAGGGTATCTTCAAGCATGCTGTTCCCCCACGCCTCTGCTCCTCATCTCTGCCGCCACTGTTTGGACAGAAAGCGCTCTGCAGCACATGCTGCTTTGTACCATTTGTCTGTACAGTGCATAGGATAAGCCTAATAATTCATCAAAGACAATGATTTCCTCTTACTAAAAGGAAAACCTGAGTTCTTGAAGACTGTGACAGCTGGAGAGTACAAAGCAGAGGGTCCGAGGTTAACGCAGGAATCCCCTGCCAGGGCTGCCAGCGGGATTTGATTTGGGATGTTCAGTGCAAATGCCACGGGCTCCTACATCCTGAGACATTCCATGTTGCAGCAGGAAATTCTTACTCTATTTATTTCATGACTAATACATCCATGCTTATGACAACATTCCAGCGTTACTCCTTAATTAGTCACCTTTTTCCAACAAACCCCATAGACATTATTGAAGTAATGCTCCCAGTTTGCACAAAGAGAAATTCGTGTTGGCCCATGCTTCCTAACTGGCAGTGTCCTTGTCCCAAAAAGGGGAGACGGGACATACGTGAGGAAAAGAGACCCCATGCAATATCACATCTTTCCGAGAAATAGGACAGAAGACAGCACTTGAATTTCGTATCTGTGAGCAGGTTGGGCAAACTCATGCAACTGCCATATCGCCTGTTGAGCCTGATGCTGCAATCCAGCTGTTCTGCTTCCTTGTTTGTGGGAACAGAGTGATAACCAGACACCTGGTTCATGTAACACGTCACATCTCCATTTCCAGATCATATTCAAGAGCATATAACAGACAATAGCTTTCCTCCAGTGCAATGAGAAACCAGATGGCTTCAAAAGACCCACTTTGCCTCCAAGGCGGCATATGGAATATTAATTAATAATAGATTAATAGACCTTTCCCCACTTAAAAATTTAATTTGTTTTTTAGCTGAACTGTTTGTGCCAGGGAAGTGCTACAAAACAATGGCTGCATTCAAAGAGACATGTCATCTCTTTGGAGACGTCCTTCACAGGCCCTTGAGGAAATCACATCAGAGGAGCCCGGAGACAGAGGAAGAATCACAAAGGCTGGGCTTTTGTTTTTAGAAGCAGTGGCCACTTGGAAACTTCAGAGGAGCGGAGTGAAGAGAGGAGGGGTGGATATCATAAAACAGGAGAAGCTGTTAGCCTTCAACTTAACTGCAAGCAACAAAGTACAACAGGGAAAACCACTTGTCTGAGGAGTGTGGAGCCGCGGCAGGCCCATGGCCACAACGGTTTAGAGTTTCCTGCCACCACCTGGGGGATCCCGAGGGAGCAGCAGCCAACGAAGTCACCACCAGAGCCAACACCTCAGCGTGCCTCAGGGCTCCAAGTTCTTGCGTGGAAACTTTGGATACTGAAGGAGAACAAATGAAGTTGAATAATTTGAACTGGGTTTTTCAAGTCTTATTAAATAGTATTTTTTCCTCCGCTAGTATTTCTAATCCTCTGTTTTCACCAATTGATGCACTGCGGGGTATGTGTTTCCCTCACCCTCTTTCTCTCCTCTGGGATCTCACCTCCTTATTATGAGCCTGGATAAGCAGCTTTAATTCAGTGTCAGCCTCATCTACTGAATTAAACCGGGCCCAGAAAAATCCTATTACTGTTGTGAGGGAAGGTGAATAAATGTGTATCTTGACTGATCATGTATTAATCCTGGTATCCACTTAGGGCCTGAAAGGAAATGTCTGTTCAGTTGCCTAGCAATGCCATTGAATGTAAGCCTTAGCATTGTGGAAAAAAGGGTCAATTGCTAAATAAGCCCCCAGAACCTCATTTTCATGCTTTTTTCTCCAAGGTTTATATTTTCTAAATACAAAACAAATAACCACCAGACATGAGATTATGAAATAAGACAATGGTGAAAGTTCATGTTTTCGATGCTGAGTGTCTCTCTCATCAGATGCAGAGCTCACACCAACTAAGACAGATTTCACATAAAAGAAAAATAAGAGAAGAAAGAGGAAAGGTTGCCAAGGTGCAGTAAAGAATAGCATATTATTCCATAAAATGTCAGATGCTGGTGTTCACTGGCTCAGATGCATTTTCTACAGCAGATCCATGCCTGCCTGCAACCACCCAGGAGCTGGCCCAGGTAATCTGGGCACAGGACCCAGTTCCGGGCTTTTTGCTAAATTATCATGGTGACATTGCACAAATTGCTTAAAGGCAACTGTCTTTTCCACAAAAAATTCTCCTTCCTGAAAAATCGCAGGTAAAGAGACAACAATTACAAGGGGGTTTTAATACTTATTTACAATAATTTAGAATTGTTTGTTCGGAGAACTTGCCCCCGGAGAGGATTTGACTTTGGCCCAGAGAGCACATCTGGCAAGGGAGCACTGAGTGAAAGGTGCCTTGTGGGCAGTCACTAGGTAGAAGCAATAATTCCATTTTCTGTTGAGGATCGAGTGTGTGCTGCTAAATGTCAAGTGTTTTCGTTAACAGCTGGAGAGATGAAGCCAGGGAAATTCTTGTTTATAACCCGGCAGCCTCTTACCCTGTATTGGGATGTAATTTGGTTCAGCCATGTGGCTCAGCATATTAATCACGTTTTTAGATTTGTTTAGGCCGTTTTACAATACCCTTTTTGTGTGGCAAATATGGGAGACAAAACTCTTGGGCATCTATTCTTTCAAGTTTTTCCACTTGATATGGTGTCATTCCTCCCCGAGAGCTTCTGAGGGATTCACCCAAAACATGGTAAGTATCAGAACGCGTATGATGCGTACGGAAGACATTCAAGCCCCTCACCCCATGGTTTTTGGAAAAACAAACAGCCCTCTAAGTAGAGATTCCTATAGCAAGTAATGCCATGAAATCTTTCAGGATACCAAATTGCTATCAAACGTATTCATCTTTTTTGATCATGGGCTGTAGCAGAGGAAGGACTGACAGGCTGATGTGGCATTACCTTTCAGATACAATCTCTCTCTCTCAGATCGCAACCATTTCCCCCTTCCTTAGTACCTGGATTAAGTCTGAAAGAATCTGAGTAAGAAATTAAAGGAAAAGTGAATAATAAGACATTATTGGATGTTGCATTCCTGTACTCGCTTTCGGGTTCAGGCTTCTAGCTCATTAGAGACTAGCTGGATTGTTAAGGCGATGAGTTCTGTTTCATACGGGTATCCCTCTCACTGGAGACCATTATCTTTCTTCTAATTACCAGTTGCTCAGTGTGCCACCCACCCCACCTCTGACTCTTCCCTTTCAGAGCATTCCTGATCCAGCTGGAAGTGTCTGCTCTCTGCTGGAACAAAGGCATATCATACTCTAGAAAATCTGGTGTCCAGAAATGTGAAGAAATGACAAAATTTCTGAGTCATGGAATCATGAAAGCTGCAGAGAGCTTTAATACCACCTGAAAACATCTTTAAATTTGGAAAATCTTGAATCGTTGTTTCCCTTCCCTTACTAAAAAAGAAATACTTTCTATAGAGTTTTTGAGTCACAGGGTAGGAGTACACGTGGAATAATACTAGGAAGCCACTTCTCTCTCAAAGGCACACCTACTCTTGGCTAATACAGCCGAAAAACATTCAAATGGAAAATAAGGTGCCACTTTAAGGACAACTTAATACTGAAAGAGTTGGTGCATTTGTCGTCACTAGGTATCTCACAACTGAGATGAGACACCTCTTAAATCCTAAATTAAACCCAGAAATAAGTAGGTGACATTCACTACCTTGCATTATAGAGAACAGCTAATGAGATGTTCATCATAAAATCCATGAACCTAAGAAGTACACCTTCAGAATCTATGGATCCTCTCCGTCTCTCGCACTCCCGAAGGCACTGCACTGCAGTTTGCCTCCTGTTTTACCAGCAGAGTTCCAAGAAAAAGCTCAGCAACCACTTAATTCTCTTCAGATTTCAGATTAGTCAAAGAAATGTTATGGATTTTTATAAAGGTCTGCCAGTTTTAGAGGAGCAAATACCTTACCAGCCCTGCCAATACTGCTGACAGTTAAAGTAATTGCAATACTTTATGGATCTCGATTTCTAATCTGCTTTTTATTGCAGTAAAGATCACATCTGATTATGTCTTTGTATATGCTACACGCTGGTATTTTAAACACTTTTATTCTTCATAACTGGCATTTTTCTAGATAACTATTGAATTAGAGCTGTATCTTACCCAAAATGGAGGCCTCTATTATACCAGGTGTTGTACCTATCGCTGGCCAGAGAGACAATCTCTTCCTCAAAGAATTTACAGTCAAAATAAAGAAAGAAAGTAGATCCACTGGCATTGAATAAATATGAATGCGTGCATACTGACACTAAGATATACACAAGGAGCAAACTGTGAGCTGCAGGGACCTGGAGGAACCTGGAAAATTAAATCCTAGGTGTTAAGCACAAGCCCAGCCTTTTTTTTTTTTTTTTTATGTCTTTTGCAAGGAATAATATAAATCTCCGATTCCTCTCAATAGATCTCTGGACCCCTCTGATAGCAGTAATAACTTTGGGTAAAGCACAGTGCTAATCCCACTCTGTACCAAGTATTAGTGATCCCAGATAGTGCAGAATAACATTGCTACGTCCTGTGTTTTATTATGATCAAATATTTCATGTTTGATTTTGATTTTGCATATATGTGCACAATAAGCAGCTTAACACCAGACATTTAAGAATGGATTGAGCACAGATTCTGGAACCTAGCCAACAAATTGCTGATTGATCTGTGCTGGAAATGCTTTCTTACATAAAACAAATGGAGGAACAAAATGTTAAATCCTGACACTTAGATTACTTTTCTTTCTTTTATGCCTTGAGACAATCACGCAAAGGGCCTGCCTGCAGGGGAAGGGACAAGGGTGGAAAATATAGCTTTATTTTATCCAGAGACTTTAATCACTGACATCTTTCTTCTTCCCTTTTATTCTTCCATGATCAGATATTCATGAGAAAGAAACAATGACCAAGGTTTCAATATTTCTGTAGAGAGCGAAGGCGTTGTATAATCCCTCAGCTCTCCAGCACCGTGAATAAACAGACCGTAATTTCAGTGCAAATTCAGTAATGTTCTCGTGCCCTCTTTTGGGGGGAGGGAGCTATTTTCTAGCAAGTGACAACTCTCAGTATTGAAATACTGCTATTTGCTAAGGTGAACTCTCACTGGAGATGATGAGCAAAGTCTCAGTTTTTCCTCCACCCACTCTTTCTTCCCCTTGGATACACTCAGTGTGCAATTTCCAAGTGATTGTGGTGAAAGACTGTCATCTTTATTCCCAGCGGAAGAATTTCTTCTGCATCTTACAGTCATCATTAGTTAGCATGCGCTGCAATGATGCTAAAGACAGACGTAAGGAATTTGTATTACACCAGCACATACGAACTTTGACTAAGATTGAGCAAATACTCCAGACCTGAAATAGCACTGGTAGTAGGTGATGTGTGCATCTGTAGTTCAACCAAAAAGGTTTACAAAATAAACAGCAGGAGAAAGAAGTATTATTATTTCTGTTTTATGGATGCGGAATTGATGCACGTAACTCATCCCTTTTGCGGCCCTTCAGAGCTCGTGTAATTGTTCCCTGCAGCTAGATTTCTCCAATGGCTTGGTACACTTAGAGTAAAATCCATCCACGTTCATATTGCTTTCACAAAGCATTGCAGTCCTGAGAGAGATGTGAGTGATGTGAAGTAGCAGTAACGCAGGCTGGCTGCACAAGGGTGAAATTCACCTCTGAAGGACATACTCCCCAGGCACAGCCCCAACAGAATTTGTGGGTGGAATTTTCTGAATTGCTTCCTAGACATTAGCATTCTTGGCAGTGCTTCTAAAATTTAAAAAAAAAGACGACAGATGAAGTTCTCCAGCTGATGTATGTGGTGCATCAAGAATGTCTCACTAATGCCTTATGATTTCCTTAAATGTAATATGAAAGGTGCATGCGTAGGGAAAATTCATAGGACAATTTGCATCTATTAAGCCATATTAGCAGGTTTTTGCAAATAAAAGTTTCAGTCACCCAAATGTAACTCTCCTTTTTAATTAAAATAAGTGACTAAACTTTGGACAGACAACGGGAACCCTATTTCATTGCAAACGCTACAGGACATCTCTACTAAGGGCTGTAGCTTAACCACCAAGAAACTGGACTCTAGGAATGGGAGGCCCCTGGCCGGGGGGGCTTTAATACCGGCTTGTATTAAAGCACGCGCATATCCATACATGTCCGAGTATACAGAGGGGAAAAGAGGGATGGTTGCCTTTACGCTGTAGGAAGAGAGACAAACTGAAAGCTCTTGAACAGGGATCTCCGCCCAGGTAAAGAACCACTGAACTCAATGGACACACTGTAGACCACAGAAGGACTGACAGTTGTTTTCTTCTTGCAGTGTCTTGATCATCTAACTAAATAAGGAGAATAGTGGTACTGCCCTACCATCTCTCTTGACCTCCGTACTCTCTATGGAAAGCCCCCCAACCTTACATGAACATTTCATCAATGCCAAGCTCTGCAAAGTTCAATTTTTTCACCCCCAGAAGTGCTTTGAGATCCTTGTGTGAGTGTTGCTAAAGGGAAAGGTGTACTCCTATGCAGGGATACTCAAGAACCTCTTTCCCACGCCACCTCACCTCCTTCTCCCCACAGATATCCACAGATCTATATTCAGATTTAATTTAAGATCAGTCCAGAAAAAAAAAAAAGTACCAGTAAGGTTGTCCTAGCAGGAAACACAATTAGCCAAAAATAAAATCTCAAATTCTGAAGCAGTGTGGGCAATACCCTCCTACAAGTGTTGTAATCAACCATCAAGATTAGTAGGATTTAATGCAATCTTTTACCTTCCAATATGTTATTGTACAAACCTTAGAGAAAAAAATCCTAAAATATAATGAGGGATTTCAGGTGGGCTTTTTTTTCTTCTCCTTTGATTGCTATTGCTTGGAGTTACCTGGGCAGGAAACATCTGCTCTGTTCCCCATTAAAGAGCAAAGATTACCAGGTTTTAGTTAAACCTTGCATTCTATAGTTATTTACTGGGACTTGAGGAGGGAAAAAAAAACCCAGAAGAAGTTGGAACCTAATTACATAGCAGATGCTGAGAGTGGTATTTATTCACCAAAACCACACAGGTCATTCATTAAAATCTCAGTTTTAATTAGCAAACACCTGTTTTGTGTTTGATTTTACACTGATACGTACTGTCTGCAATTTGCTTTCTTCAGTACAAGCAATTAGATAGCCCTGACAGTAACAGTTAATCTAATTATAACAGGGGTGCCTTGGGAGTCCGGGCCTGACTTCCAGAAATTACACACACATGATCACAGCTGGGACTTGAGGAGGCTGGGGGGTTGTCAGGGTTGGGGGAACAGTATTTTTTCCCCCCCTTCCGAATGACGCAAAGATGTTTCTGTTACTTCTGGCATTTTCTGTTTTAAAGAAAAAAATTTCTTTGTAGAAAATAAAGAATCTGAGCTACAGAAGGACACGTGATGCTATTGCTGCTTTCAAACATGACCTCTCGTCCAGAATTCACATTAGGAGTGATGCATTGCAACAGCCTCATTCAATACAGCCCATTCACTCTCTTCTTGTTGCCCTGAATCATTCTTCATTGGCTTCCCACAACCCTTTCAAGTCCTTAAAGCAGAATTGAAAAGCAACTCTCCTCCTTTCTCTATGGTCCTCGCTAGCGAAGAGGGAAGTCTGAAAGGTTTGCAGGAATTCTTTCAAAAGGTCTCCTCTGCACGGGAGTGAAAAGGAACTGCAGCCACCCTGTACTGCCTGCTGCGGAACAATCCTAAATCAGTCTTAGGTCAGAAAGTGGATCCTTCCAATTAATGTTCACTTTGGAATTGGCATTGTCGTATTTTACAGTTATGTACGTCAGTATGCAGAAAGGAACTTGAGGCTGTCGTTATTGGAGACAGTTACATGCTCTGAGTGATGTATTCAATGGAATGCCATGCCTTTGGGGGTTTCTAGGAATCCGAAGTTTTTCATGTTAACTTGCCCGCAGTCTAGTCATGAAGAAGGTAACCAGGACCCAGTACAGGGCCCTTTTTAATATGAGGGAGGGCCACAGAATACCTGCTGGAACCCAACCAGCATCTTGGGTTCAGGCTTTACAAAATCAAGTACTTGAAAACTGCATTTAACTGAGCAATGAAAATGCATTTTGATTACAATGCCGAGATGAACTATATTTTTGTGGATGCAAATTAGACATTATAATGAATTCTTGTTTGAAATAGATGTATTTGAAGCTTGTGTTCTACATCACAATCACACATTGCACATTTTCCTCAGAGCACTTGATTTTCAAAATTTTTGGCACCCATATAATCACTGTGCTACAATTTTTTCAAAGCCCCTTAACCCATACTTGCCGCATCCTTTAAATAACGATGAAATAATTCTCTAATTCAAAGAACGATGTGGCAATAAACCAATTACAATAATGAAAGTATTGTTGTAATAAGGGTCATAGAGAAATGCAAGTGATACGAGTGATACCTGTGATTATAAAATTATTATAATTTAGGATATGTTTTCTTCTGAAAACGTTCTATGCNTCCACAAAACATGGAAATAAGGCAGTGCAGGGAGTGCAACTTGTGAGTTTGGGAAAGCCTATTTCTGCACAGTGTGGAAGCACAAACCTGAGAAATAATGAAAAAGTTCCATTTCAGAGCAATTTCCTGCTTTATCCCAGTCAAGCATATCTGGCCTGTTAAATTGTTGTAAAGTTACCTCACAGAAAATAGCACGTAATCCAATGATGGATGCGCTGTGTAAATCACATCACTGGAAAAAAGCTTCTGAAGGGGCTTGTGTAGATTTCTTTCTGCCTAATTTTTAACGTTGCTGTGACAGAGCGGAGACCAGGCCAGCCTTCCTTTTGGCTTGGTGGTTCCATTCTGTGACCCAGCCACACCGTGGGATAACACGCCACGTTTGGGGCTGTGATACTCTGGGTATAATTTACGCCACGCCTGAAGCTACTTTGCCATTACACCATCATCTCTGCGTTACCCTCCCAGCGATGCTGCACAGGGGGGGGGCTTTACAGCCAGCTCGCCCAATTCCTCACGTTTCGTTTAGCCTGTAACTAGCCCAGCTGGGGATCTGGGCCAAGACCTGCATTTTAGACCCTGGATCCTATTGTCTAAGGCAATGTTGCTTTCCTTCTGCTGATCAGTTTTAGTTTTAATATCCCCTCGGTCTGTTACTGTAACTTGCCTTATCAATATAAACAATCTTTACAGCTGTGACTCACAGGTCTAGCTGCATTTTAGACTCCGTTCCTCTGTTACACAAATCTTATGTTGTACTAACGCACACTGAAGTAACGATGTCTAACGGTGTGCGCCCTGACACCCTCAGAGAAATGATGGCATAAATCCACAGAAGCCAACAGAGCTACACGGCTTTACACCAGCCGAGGAGCTGGTGCTTCAGCCGGGAATCACACGATGAGAAATGAAGCATGTACGAGCTTAAGGAACAACCTTCCTCCTGCAGCAAAACCAGCCTTGTACCTTAAAATCTTTTGCATCAGTCAAAGAGCCAACTTCTAACGAATGGGAACAGGATCTAACAAAGCTACTTACCACAAGATCCTACATTGATACCCACTATCCAAACCCACAAAGTTTCACTACTGAAGGGATTCACTTTTTGGTCAGAAAGAAGAAATAACTCCAGGTTACAGGGAGTAATTGGAATTGAACAACCCAAACGCATCTCTCCGGAGAATCACAAAAGACTTGTGCTGCTTCCTGTAAATCCTTTCCAGAGCTAGTACAGAAATTTTGAGATAGTCAAAACAAACACACGAACAAAATACAGCCCCCTTCCTAGCTTTTTATCCTGACATTCTCTTACCCCTTCCGAATAAGATAAAATAAGATAAAAAACCGCACAAAGAGAATCTTCACAGGTAAGTATTATTTAAGCAATACTCTCCTTCAGGTCGGTACTCAAGAGTCCCGTCAGTTCAAAGCATGCTTTGGGTCACGATTCCTCCCCTCCAAGAATAACAGCGTCTTAAGAAGACATGATCTCCTAAAAGACAGGTCTTCTTTTAATCAGCTTTAATATCAGAGTANTGAGGGAGGGCCACAGAATACCTGCTGGAACCCAACCAGCATCTTGGGTTCAGGCTTTACAAAATCAAGTACTTGAAAACTGCATTTAACTGAGCAATGAAAATGCATTTTGATTACAATGCCGAGATGAACTATATTTTTGTGGATGCAAATTAGACATTATAATGAATTCTTGTTTGAAATAGATGTATTTGAAGCTTGTGTTCTACATCACAATCACACATTGCACATTTTCCTCAGAGCACTTGATTTTCAAAATTTTTGGCACCCATATAATCACTGTGCTACAATTTTTTCAAAGCCCCTTAACCCATACTTGCCGCATCCTTTAAATAACGATGAAATAATTCTCTAATTCAAAGAACGATGTGGCAATAAACCAATTACAATAATGAAAGTATTGTTGTAATAAGGGTCATAGAGAAATGCAAGTGATACGAGTGATACCTGTGATTATAAAATTATTATAATTTAGGATATGTTTTCTTCTGAAAACGTTCTATGCCCTACATCTGTACCACTGCTTTTTTTCTTTTTTTCCCCCTTTTTTGTTCAGCACAGTAAGCTGGCCTCTCCATCTACCACAGAAATCCACAGCAAAAGGGAAAAAAAATATCTCCCTGGGGTAGGTGAAGAGATTTTGAAATAAAAGAATAGGCTAATTAAATTTAACTGTGTCATCCTTGGTAGGCTGAATACTATAATTAATTAATCCAACCCTCTGCTTGTCCTGGAGGGGAATGGTGTTCCTAAACACGCAGGGTGAAATCTGTTTAAGGCGATACAGGGCAGATTCAGGCCTCTGATGAAGGGGGATGCAGGTCTCAGCAGGAGAGTGTGTGAGAACACGGAGATCTCATTAATAGCTGAAAGCAGGGCATGGTGCCGAAAAGCTAGGGGGGCCGGGGGNTTCCTCACGTTTCGTTTAGCCTGTAACTAGCCCAGCTGGGGATCTGGGCCAAGACCTGCATTTTAGACCCTGGATCCTATTGTCTAAGGCAATGTTGCTTTCCTTCTGCTGATCAGTTTTAGTTTTAATATCCCCTCGGTCTGATACTGTAACTTGCCTTATCAATATAAACAATCTTTACAGCTGTGACTCACAGGTCTAGCTGCATTTTAGACTCCGTTCCTCTGTTACACAAATCTTATGTTGTACTAACGCACACTGAAGTAACGATGTCTAACGGTGTGCGCCCTGACACCCTCAGAGAAATGATGGCATAAATCCACAGAAGCCAACAGAGCTACATGGCTTTACACCAGCCGAGGAGCTGGTGCTTCAGCCGGGAATCACACGATGAGAAATGAAGCATGTACGAGCTTAAGGAACAACCTTCCTCCTGCAGCAAAACCAGCCTTGTACCTTAAAATCTTTTGCATCAGTCAAAGAGCCAACTTCTAACGAATGGGAACAGGATCTAACAAAGCTACTTACCACAAGATCCTACATTGATACCCACTATCCAAACCCACAAAGTTTCACTACTGAAGGGATTCACTTTTTGGTCAGAAAGAAGAAATAACTCCAGGTTACAGGGAGTAATTGGAATTGAACAACCCAAACGCATCTCTCTGGAGAATCACAAAAGACTTGGGCTGCTTCCTGTAAATCCTTTCCAGAGCTAGTACAGAAATTTTGAGATAGTCAAAACAAACACACGAACAAAATACAGCCCCCTTCCTAGCTTTTTATCCTGACATTCTCTTACCCCTTTCGAATAAGATAAAATAAGATAAAAAACCGCACAAAGAGAATCTTCACAGGTAAGTATTATTTAAGCAATACTCTCCTTCAGGTCGGTACTCAAGAGTCCCGTCAGTTCAAAGCATGCTTTGGGTCACGATTCCTCCCCTCCAAGAATAACAGCGTCTTAAGAAGACATGATCTCCTAAAAGACAGGTCTTCTTTTAATCAGCTTTAATATCAGAGTAGCAGCAGCAACCTCTATGCTTAGGCCACAAATGACAGGTTTATTATCCTTTCTTTTGAAACTGATAAATTGGTCCAGACTTCAGGACAGCTTTTTAGCTACCACCAAAAAAAAAAAAAAAAACCAGAAAAGAGAATAAAAAAGGACAGAATAAAGAAAGTGGCTATCGCGTGAGATATTTAAAGCTTTGTAGAAAATTAAGATGGACAGACTAGTCGTGTTGCTGTCATCTGGGTTCTACCAAACTTCGGAAAATTTCAAAAGCAAATTTATCTTTTTTTTTTTTAACTCTCTCGATGTCTGTCTGCTACTTTGGTAGATTTGTCCACCAGCTTACCTCCCTTTGTAAAGGAACAGGGTATTTAGCTCATGTAAATCAGTGATGGTTTATTTAATTATGTAGGTTTATATTAGATATGGTTCTAAATATATAGTCATAATTTGGTATCAAGAGAAGAAACTTCAGGCACTCAGGTTGCCCACAAGTCATTAGGTCACTTTCAGTTTTGAGTATTAAATGGGTGGATCTTCTTAAGGATTTAATGAGAAAAGATGCTGGGGCTGGTGAAACAAAAGAAAATAAAATTCAAAACAATTTAAAAAAAGCAGTAGTTACTGGCAATGAACAGGAAAGGGAAAATTTACATGATCACAATTGGAAAAGTTACTGCTTGTATCAAAATTGCACAATCCAGAGCCCACTGCAACGAATCCAGCAACTCCCATTCGTTGTCAAATACGTGCCTAAAACCTCACAGAAGAAACTGTGCAACATGCAAAGCTTTTGATTAATAGTATAACTCTGAGGGCCAAATTCTTATTTGTGGTTGATTTGTTCCAACTGGGAAGAGTTTCAGGAGCTGATGCTGATGTCTGCCAGGCCAAGAGCTGCTTCAGGTCGCCTCTGTGATGAGTCCAAGAAGGAACGCTGCTTTCAGACAGCGAATTAAGAGGGTGAGTGGTGAAAAGATGCTTAAAAGCAGTGACAAATAGTGTTTCTGAATTAACTTTAAGCCTCACATGAGTCCCACTAAAGACAGCAAGATTATTCAAATGCTGGTTTTCTCAGCTGATGAACTGTTTAATTGTACTGAAACCTATTGGATAAACATCTACATGAACATCCCTGAGAAAATACAAAGAAAACCAGATTAGTAATGGAAGCAGTTTCTTTTCAGCAGACTTCACCATGGATGCTTATAAATTATCCCTCCTTTTGCATAAACGAGGGGGGAACATAGTTAATCAAAGCAATAACAATTAATAAGTTGGTGCTTTGATGGTATCATGGAGGAACATTTATTGCACACTCCATGTGCCCGCAGAGAGCTCTGCACCACTCGGAGCCCACGGCACAGATCCCTCTCAACCCCTCAGTGCTGTGTTTTCAAGGGAAGGGCCGAACCCGGCCCTGCAGAGACCCGGAGGTGCGAGTTGCCAGAACAACACAATGCCACTCAGGGGCAGAAAGCTACATTTATGTAGACAACACAAAACAATTGCTTTTTTTCTCAGAAGTAATCTTAACCTTATTATATTGATTTGAAAGGGTAACTGCCCAAGGGATGAAACCCAGCAGAGAGGAAGACTGGAGAGGAGGAAGCAGCATCTTCTCACAAAGGACAAATATTTGCCTAGTGGGGCACTGTAATCATCCCGTCGCCTTTAATATCACGAATGAGAAATCAAAAACTACAGCACTGTTTAATCAACATGTTTGAGCACAAGCAGGGAATATTTCTACACCAACCTGATAGAACCAGATAAAGTTTATGGACATAACCCTAATTAATTTAGTGTATTTGGATTCCTGTCCTCCAGCCTCTGTTGTATGAACTGCAGCAGCTGCAGCTGTATTGCAATGAGGATCAAGTCATGCCAAACATTATGGGTATTTCAGTTTGCAAATATTTGAGGCTTCTGCGTGGGAAGGTTGACATAGCATTGCAATCAATTAAACAAACAAGCTACAAGAGTACTATTGACTGGGAGCATAACGCTCCAACAAATCTGGCCATTGAAGTGAATGTGTACAAAAATATGAAAATTTTTTTTAATCCTTTCGCCATCAAGGAATCCATCATCATGCTCCACTTCAGCATATAAACTCCAAGGTCTTGATTTATTCATGGCAAAATCCAACACGCATTGCAAATGGTAAAGAAATTAAAGGACATGCTGATTTAGAAATTACTCAAGCAGCTCTGGGAGTTGGTGGGGCCAGCTGGAGATAAGCTGTGGTAAGGACATGCCAAAATTTCCTTGTGTTCCAGAACCAATATCCATATGACTAAATGCCAAATATGTTTCACTCAAAATATCCAAACAGCATGCAGGTTGTGCTGGCCCTACGTGTTGGCCTGAATTCCATCTCTGCCCATTAATGAAAAAACAGGGGTTGTCACTTATTTTTTAATGCAACGTATTATTAGCACATGCTGCTTACAGAACACCCAGGGCATCCAGCCATGGCCACGATGACTTATTTTGCCTCTTAGATACACATTTACCCACCGCAATTTCCAGTGTGGTTATAACGACCTGCCCAGTGACACCTAAGCAACGAACAAGGGAGAGATTGGCACCAAAAATGCAGCGGTTTGCTCTTGGACAGGACTGAACCGCGGAATAAGAACAGTCCTGTGAGTCAGGAGAAAACCTCAAGGCTGTATTTTAAGTTGGGAATTCTGTTAAAATCAGAATTGCCTGAAAACTGTCCAAGACCCGAGTTTGCTACCAGCAGATGCAGGCAGAGGCTGGCAGGGAAGCTGACCTTGCCAGACCCCACTCTTCTCCTGACACGTCTTTTTCCCGGTTTTGACATTTGTCAGAGCAGGGTAGGAGTCTCATGATGTTGACAAGTCCCTGCAGGCTGGAGCAGTAAGAGTCCCTTGATGTGTATTTAAAATACAGTGGATCAACTTTCTCCGCCTCTACCTGGCCCTGTCAGAGGCAGAACGTGTAGGGGCACAGTGGGCTGTCAGTGCTCCCCTGTCCATCCCTATTAAACCCTGGGCATTGAGGAGCGGAGCTGCTGCACCTTCTCCTCCTCCTCCTCTTCCTCAGCTGCCTGGCGGATCCCACGCTCAGGGCCCCTGGTTGAAAACAAGCACACACTTCATCACTTCGCCTGTGGATTTGCAGACAGCCACAGGCCCACAATATACTTAAGGCCTGTAAATGCTCACTGCTGACACCTGAATATACTGCTTGCTCGAAACGCTGGCAGGGACAGTGCCAGCTCCTCCTGGAGCCCTCTGCGGCAGGGGAGGTGCAAGGAGGAAACAAGCTGACACAAGCGCTTCAGAACGTGTGGTGAGACAGTGCTGCAAGAGCGGCTTCACTGACCGCCCAAGGACACCTCCTGCACATTTGATGGCTGAGGTGTTTACCAGGAATGAAAAGGACACGCAAAAACTGGGAGCGTCCCGAGAACGTGGGAACAAGTGTGGTGGCAGAGTCAGTGCTCCAGGAGGGGCAGACATGAGGTGTGGGAGGCCGTAGCTTTGCCATGGGGCTGAGCTGCTGCAAAGGGCACAGAGCACTGACAGGCCCAAGGGTCAGGGACAAGTGTTTGCTTTGGAGGACGCAGCTAGAGCTGCTCCGCTGGCAGCAGAAAGACCAGCCGACCTGCGCCGAAGAGATGCAAGCATTTCTTTAATCCCTTTCATGGCTTAGTGTTTGCAGCTACTACACAGGGGAACGGCCCAGCAGATGGAAGGGGCTGAAAATGGCCAAGACATGAGGGAATCGGGCCAGTGCTGCTGCGAGAACTGGCTGGCCAGCAGCTGGATTGCAGCTCTCTGGTGCTATTTGAGTGGGGCACATACAGCCTGACTTCTGTAACTGCTACAGGAACTGAAAGAATATCCTTCCAGCATCCTCTGAAATGGGATATTTCCATGGACAGTTTTGTTTCAAACTTCTGCTTCACCAACACTACTTTTATTCCACCGGAAAACTGACGAATCCTCAAAAGAGAATTTAAATTATACCAATTCTTGGACAAACCCCTCCCATTTTGATAAAAATCCACTCAAATCAAGGAAGCAAAGCCGGGAAGTCCACTAGCCCCGAAGGATCACACAGAAGCCAAACACTGCAAGGTAGTGCTCAGCCCACAGCAGAGAATCAAACGTAGGTGGCTAAAACAGGACGTGACACAGAAAAGCTGCTACTAATACATTATCCTGGCGGCTTTGCTACAATTATCAACACTTAGTGGTTAAAACACCCCCAAAAACGAATTCTGGAGAAGGGATTTTCCAGTGCAAGAGACTGAAAACATGAAGATAACAGCTCTTCTACTTTCTTGGCACTGTTACAGTCTGGTATCAGTGCCGGCACCACAGTGGAACAGCACTGGGAATGGCGCGGATCCGCAGCTGGCAGAGGTGCCACAGCCTGCGCACGCCATCCCTGCAGCCGATGGGGTAAAACGTGGGATCCTTCCACGCTCACGCACAGCGCTGCTCCTTTGAAACCAGATCAATAACTTGCTCAACCCATCTATTCCTATGGATGTATCACACCTGACACACTGGGGCCTCGCTGCCACTTCTACCAAATTAACAACACCGGTCATTTCAGGGGCTCCTAATGAACACAAAAAATATTATCAAATTCAATTATGGGAAATAATGCTTTAGGACAAGGAGTTTGAGGCTCATTACCCACACAATCTGTCTCTAGTTTTAACCTGTGCTTTTTTTTGTTTCTGAAGTTTGTAACATCCCTTTAAGATAATACAAGTGAAAACTGGCAACAAATTAAAACACTGAAGAACCATTTTCTGATACCAGTCTGCAGGAGCAACACTATACAGATATATAATATCACCAGTAAAATGTTCTTATCATTTGTGAGTTCTTGGATAATTTCTAAGGTTTCTTTAACCATTCTTTTGAAGGGGTTTTATCCATTTTTATTATATCAAATATCTGTATCTATGCGATACAGAATTTTACGGAGTGAAATTCAGTCCTGTCTCAGGATATATGGATTGAAACCAGTGATTCATCTCCCACTGCCTCGCAGTCCAACTTCAGTGCCAGCTGCCTGGGCAGTTCCACCCAGTGCCCGAGCAGGACAGTGAAGTGCTCTGTGTCCTTATCAACACCCGGCTCCAGGCAAAGCTTTCCAGCTAAGTTTTCCATATGCTTATTCATGCACCTGGTTTTGAAAAGTTCCAACCCAGGGATAAAATTTTCCAGTTTGGTGGCATGAAACTGGCTCTTAATAGCAGATTCCAGCACCTAGCTGGAAAAGAGGCTATTTGGTTAAAAATTTCACTAAAGATAACAAGAATCCTGAGCATTTAAAAATTGTTTTTACGTTTTATTGTTCACTGGAGCTTGATAAACTCTAGTAAGCTTCAAAGCTTTTGCTCAGCATGAAGGTGAAGTAAGAACAATTACTAAATCTAGCCAGAAAGCCACCTATACTCTGTACAAGCAGCTGAGGCGGAAAGTAGGAAATATTCATTGCTTTCCACCATTTTATTGTCATTCCTTTTTGTTCTGTGTATCTGCGTTTATGTGATTTGTGCAGCAAAGTATGTTTATATTTGTATTTACATGAATCTTATTAGAGAAATACTTGCCAGTTTGACATCGCATTTACCGTACTAGCAGTCTCAGACTTTCTTATTCAGCCTTTTTTTTTTTCCAATTTTCTTTTCATCCTAGCTGAAGATGTGTCCTACTTTCTTGTTTAGAAGATGATATGCTTGCATTATGCATTCTAAAGATAGATTTATTTTTTTTTAAAGCGCATTGACGTGGTCATCAAAAGAAACGTATTCAGAGTTAGTTTCCTGCCCCAAGGGAGTTGTGCTTAAAGAATTTGATTTCAGGGTAGGACTAGAACATGATGCAGCTTATGTGTAGAATGATGATTTACTGTATGTTAAGTTTTGCAGCTGGAGGGTGAAGCTAGAAGACCTGTTTTTATGATCACTTGGGATTGGCAAGGCCTTTTTAGGAGGGAAAAGAGCAGAGGGTATTTGCTGAATATACCTACAGAAGAGGACATTTCCAAAAAGTCACATGGAATTTGAGCACGCAGTATGTACTAAGTGGCCTCTTAAAATCTCCCTTTCAAGACATCCATATTCATCACAACGGCGTCTTTAGATCAGTCACACAGACACAGGGACGGAAGGGACTTGAAAAAATCATGTAATGCAACCCTGTGCCTGAAGGCAGGATCAACGCTACCGATGTCACTGCTGAGAGAGCATCGTCCTCTCCTTAAAGACCCATAAGGACGGAAATCACACCGCTTCTGCTGTCAGTCCACTCCAGCACCCCAGTCTTAACTACAGAAAGCGCTTTCTAATGCCCAACTATGACACTTTCTTGCTGCAGTTTTAACACAGCTTCTTATTATTTCCACCACCAATACTGTCGAGAGGAAAAAGACGTTACCGGCCCCGGGTCCAGGGTATTTTGAGAGCATAGCCTGAAGGTGACTCTGAATATCCCAAGTTACAGTCCTGCCTTCAAATTAAATATCACTTTCTTTGAAAAAAGAGGATACAGTACACAAATAACAGAAGAATACAGTACTCACACCAGGAAGCTTCATAAAACACAAACCACCCCTTTTAAAGGAGGAATACTCTGCTTGCCACCCCAGGAAGTAACAGCTCTGTAGGAACTCATTGCCTCTGAAATCTTCGGGCAGGTATTTTTCAGTTCAGACATGGCACTCCTAAAGACTGGCAGTTATCGTGTAGAGAATTAAAGGTGCAAATTTAGGCCCAGTAGAGAGTTGCGACATGTCTAAACCCAGAAGGCTGATGAGCAGAGTTAGGAACAGAAACCGCATGTCTTACCCTGAAGTTCTGCATTGAATAGCTAAAGAGAATTAAATAATAATGTGATGGAAAATTCCTATTGTGTTTAAGAAGCCTGGCTACTTTTCATTCAAGGGCTTTGCTTTTGTGCTTGTTTCTGTTTAAAATTCTATAGCCAAATTTATCTGTAGCATAACACCATTGATTTCAATGGACTTACAGCAGGGATAAAGATGCTAACACTCACTTATCATATCCCCCCTGTAATTTTTCCTCCATCAGGTAAAGCTCTGCTTAGCAGACGGGATATAGGGAACTGTTAGAGCTGGTGTCCTTGTGACATTTCATTAAGCTGGTCTTTCAAAGCTTATCATTAGAGGTACTTAAGCCTTGTTGGAAGAACTTAATTGCATCCTATTTTCCCTGACTGAAGATGCATTTAAAAAGTCAGCTTGCATTTTGATTTTTCTTTAGTGTTTCAAGGTCTTTGCGCTGCATAGAATTTTGAATTCCTCCATCTGCTTCAGTCACTCTTCACCTGGGGTTTGTGTAGCTCCTCCTGTTCCTAATTGTTGATGTTCCTGTTCCTTCCAGTCTCCAAGCCTGACTCTAAGAGGAACGTAGACTACTGCTGCTGGAGCTCATCTGGAAAAAGGCACCTATGTGCCTTTGCACAGGTAGAAAAATTATAAGACCATAACAATAAAAGAATAGAAAACAATGGCTTTCTTTGCTGCAAGCAAAAGCTATTGATCCTTCCTTTAAAATATCCCAAACAAGATATAAAACTCCAAATAGTTATCTCCAAATAATGTCTTGCTCCTTTCTTCACATTTCAAATAATGGTAGCATACAGATAGTTACAAATATTTCCAGCTACACAAAGATGTGTACATACAGCTAACAGGAGGTCTGTGAATAATCATCCAGCTGGAAATTTGACTTTAAATGTTATAAAGCAAGCTTTGTTTCCAGCTTTAGCACTCTAGGGTATTAAAGGTGAAGTTAAATTTCTGATCTTAAGAGTCACAAAAAAAGATTCACCTAGCACAAATTTGTTGTTGTTGCTGTTAGGATTTCTCATCTCTACTTGAGGAATTTAAATAATAAATTTTTAATTTCAGGTACTTAAATCTGACTTTTTTGGGGACAAACAATCCTGAGAGCCTCTCCTCAGGGGCAGCGCTGATGAAGTCGATGGAGTTTCAAACAAGAGCATGTAAGGGGAGAATCAGGCCCCTTGTTTGTTTTTTATAACCTCTGCTCCCAGAATCCAATTCCCTAATCCTGTCTGCAAACAATGAAAGTGTTATTTAAGGCCAGTCCTCCCAGCCGAGTTCTGCACTTTGACACAAACAATGACTATTTATTCACAGACATATTAATATATTGCAGCTGCAGAGACATTCGTTAGCACACGCAATAGGAAGTGGCTGTACAATCCATGCTGTAATGGTGAAGTCAATTATCACAACATAAATCTTTACTTTCAAGCATATTATGTTTTTCCTGCAGAAAATAACACTAGCTCGCAGTTCCCAATCAGCAATGATCATTAGTACACTGCTATTTTTGAAGATGACGGTCCTTAGCGACACCTCAGTATTCATGGACAGGAGAAGTGGAGTTTGTGATTCTTGGTTGGGGTTTTTTTCTGTTTGTTTTTATTTTTTTAATGTTATTTAATTTTTGATATTGTTTGATTTTGAAGTTATTTAGGTAGAGCGTGTCTGACAGTCAGCTACGCTGGTGTTAATTTGGCCAGCCTTGTACTCGTGCTCAGTGATGTACGCAGCGCCGGCCTTAAGGAGATAAGTCTTTCAATTACCCTTCATCCATCCCCGTGTTTCCAGTCCCCGAGCCCCCGAGGGCTCTGACAAGATAATGAAACTCAGGCGCTGCAGCCTGCAAAGCTCTCTGTAGCTCTTGCCAATACACCTCAGCCACACGTGGAGCCCGAGTTGGCATTGCAGGTAGGAGGAGAACTGCCTCATACATATCATATGCAAATAAGCTTCTAACTAGCTAGCTTTCTCCACAGAATCCTTGAAATCCAGTCAGCAATCTGCTGGTACCCAGCACAGACAAAAGAAGCCAGCTTAGATAGTACCGTACAAAAAAGGGTCACAATTCTTTGTGGCAAGACAGACCGACCTATCTGTCTTACCCCACAGCACGGGCACCCACACAACTTTGCCAAAATATCTGTGCCTTGCCCTGGAGGAGCCCTTGCTTCACTTTCTCTCTTTCATTGTGCTGTAATTTAAAAATCTATCTATGTATCTATATACTTCTAAAGGTTTCTGTAAGCTATTCTTCCAGAAGGTGAACTGGTGCCTGAGGCTATTTTGGAATTAGAAAAGCAAAGGGCAAACCTAGTTATTTTGTGCAGAAAAGCTGCTAGCACTCACATACAGCACACCGAGTAAGAGACAACTCATCAGGATTATAAATCCTGGACTCTTGTGGCTGGGTTCTGCTTCCAGCACAAAATGCGTAGACAAATCTGATGGAGGTCATTTCATTTGCACATGGTGAGAAGAGCGTCAGAACCAGCCTCTTGCTCATCTGGGCCTTTCTGGCTGTATTAATGCTCCACAATTAGCTCTACTTCGTGCATATTGAAGAACCAATTGCACTACGGCAGGCTCAAATAAAACCTTAATTTGAGCAACTAGGAAGTTACACAAATAACCCCAGAATATTAAAATCCCAAGGGGTCTAAATGGATTTAGCGTATTCTATTTGTGCCATATAAAGATTCTGCACAGAGTACAAGGAAATGCCCAGCCCTGCAAAAAATGTTTTGCTCGGAACCATACAGTTCCTGTGTCGATGCTCGTCGCGTGTTGCGGCCTTGCTTCGTGCAGGTACCTGGGCAGAATCGAGTCTGATTGAATGGCTGCACAGCCACAAATAATAGAAGTAATTATTGCACCCTGCTTACATCTAGCGCGCGTACGGTCATAAAGCATTTCAGCTATTTTAGAGACACTAATGCAAGCCATCAAATAGATTCCCCTAAGTAAGGATGGAGATGATGCCACTAGAGAGATTTAGTAGAGATGAAACTGTGGAGAGGGAAGGGGTACCAACACTGATATATGGTGAGACACACAAGTCCTATGACTCAGATGATCTTAGCACTCTCTCTAGCACTTGGGAGTCACTGGAGGTTTGGAAGCACGTTGCAGCTTTCTTTTCCATGCACCTGCAATGAATCTAATTATTCCAACAGTATAAAGGCCTGTCACATCACCCCTTCCACTCCAATATCTAATTTAGACCACCAGTGACATTCTTCTAACACCTTTGTACTCAAGTACTCAAGCTGCAAGACAAGCTCTGCGTGTAGGTGCACAGAAGAGAGAAGATTCATTCTAAAAGGTGGTGTAAATGAGCCAGGAAAAAAGAAAAGCAGACATGATTTTAAGAGTGTATGCGTGCACACGTGCCTGTGGCCTTTTCTCCAGGACTGAAAGTGTGCAGCTTTGGTGAGTCAATCCAACTCAAGATGAAATTCTGAGCCTGTTCAAAAATAACAGAAACAAAATGTTCTTATACTTTAGTTCTCCTTATTTGTATATTCAATCCAAAGTGCAGTATGAAGATGCTCCCAGCCCAACCCATAGAAAATAGCACTCTAAATGCTTCTCAGTGCAATCCCACGTAGCTTGATGTCTACCTTGGGCACACTGTCAACTTTATACAATTTTAATTAATCCTTTATGATTGGCAGTGAGAAATAAGCCAAAGAGTAGAATTCCTGCTATCTTGTTTCCAGCCATGAGTGTGTGCAGAGAACAGGACAAAGGGGCTCGCGTTGGCCTTAATGTCACCAAATGTAACATAGTATGCAACAGGATGAGTCTGGCACCTTTTGAAAAGGAAGGTGCTTCTTTGGTCCACGTGTTGTGTGCAACACATTCCTGATTGCTTGTTTTGTGGGCATCACGAGTAAGCTGAGACCGGAACTTCCCAAAGGTATGCTTTCCCTGGAGACCAACCTAGCGTGTCAGTCCCCTCCTGTCCTGCTGCAGGCAGCTACGCTGTTTGAGGGACAATCATCATCTATGTCCTACACGTGCCTAGAAATGACTTCTGAGGACTTTCTTCCCAAGTACTGAGGTTAAGCTTATCAGCCCTGTAGCTCCCCAGCTCCTCCTCCTTGTCTCTTTTTGAAGATGGTCACAATGTTTGTTCTTCTGCAATCACCAAGAACCCTCCTGAGACCTCCACACCCATTCAAAGATGATGTCAAGCAGCCTTGCAGTGACACTGGCCAGCTGCCAGCTAAGGTGCACCCAGTCCAACAGTCCTGGATAAGTCAATCCTACGTTTTCTTCTTCGCTATAGAAGGTAGGAGTGATTAAGGCTCACTGGAAATTTCTTGGCTTTAAGCCATTGAAAAAACATCGGTGAGAGCCTGTAGTAAGGTCACTACTAACACAGCAATAAATAAAAATATTTATTGGAAAGCAAAGAGAACGTACAACCTGAGGGAATTCTCAATGTGTAAGACTGATAATCAGGCATAGACTGTTCAGAAGAATTACTTGTGCAATCTCACTTGAGTAGCTTTCTAAGGAAAATTAAAAGAGAAAAACTGTAAGTGTATTGAGAGGAAAGAGAATATGAAATAAGGCTTGTGCTTCTACTTTTCTTTTGCCCAGTGACTTGAAGTACAACCTTGAGGGAACCGTTACTCTTTGAGATTCACTGGCTCTGTTCATAAAATGAACCAGGCAAAATTATCATAATGTAACTTATTTAGCTCATTTCTTCAATAATTTGTGCAATGTACTTTGAAATGCTCAAATGAAATCTGTTAGGTGCCAATTATTATTTGTAGAAACGACACATACCAGGGCTGGAGCTAGCTGCTAGGAACCTTCACTAGCACGGGAGTTCTGTCTAATAATTTCATGGGATGGACTGTCAGCTGAGTTATACTGGCTAGGGCACACTCAGGCACTAGCTGAGGATGTGCTCTTTGTTTTGTGTATATTTGGATTTCAGGGCACAATTTGTACCAGTAGCCAATATGGGGTGAACAGCAGTTCACAGGCAGAAAGATAAAAGAACCAATAGAGCAAAAAATAACAACATTTGCTGTTATATAAAGGTCAAGGAGAAATATAAATGTGTTCATCTGGGAAAAAGGATAAACACTTGAAAATAGAAAGGCAAATCCTTAAATGCAGAACAAAGTTAGCTTAAGCAAGGCTAATTTTTATAATAATGCAAGGTTCATAATTGTGTCTGATTATTATGGTCTATTATGGACAAATTGTAAAGTAACACCAGATTTTCCGTGTTAAATGAAGCTAGGTCAAGCATTAGTTCCTATTCTTTGACTACACTTTCATACTAAAAACCTATCGTGTTAGTACTGTCAGCTGGAATTTACTGGACAGCCGGTAACAAACAGAATATATTTCTCACACTAGTTGGATTTGATGGGGCATATGTATTTCATTTCCACTTTCCCCGGAAGAAACTGGATTACCACAAGTGTATGCATACTTTTAAAATAACCCAATAGGTGTTTTACATCAAAACTGGCTGAAAATTATATATGGAATACAAAGAACCTGATGGGTTTTTCCCCCCACTTTGCAAAAAATCCCGTTAGGGAACTGGGAGTCAAGCACAAAGTGAATGAGGAGATGCCGTATTTCCTTTGTGTGGGGAGATTTGCCATCCTAAATCAGAGGCCTGATCCACCGAGCTCTCTCGCTGGCCTCTGGCAGTGGGCCATACCTGCTGGCCACCTTCCACCCTGAATAATTTCACCCTTCCAGTCTTAACCAGAGTCTTATTCTCTTGTTGTTCAGTTCTTGGCCAACATTTCTGAGTATCATTTGTTTATCCAGAGGTAAGAGTCAGAGATTGGACAAAAATAGGCTTCTTCCGACTCCAGGTGATGCTTTAGTATTCAGGTAAGATTACAATCACGATTTTTAAAATGCTACATTTTGTTTTCTTCTAAACCCAGTATTTAATCTTTGGCTTTTCAACAATTATAAAATGTGGTGATTATTTTTGCATAAATCAGTGCGTGACTTCAGATTTAAATAAATACCCCCTGCAAACCATGAGCAGATGCTACAGCTGATGATACAGAGAAAACAGAAGGGAATTCCTGATTAATTACAAATTGAGCTGCTTTGGTCAGCTACAAATCCAGTGAAAAAAACCCCCAACAACCCACAGACTGTTTAAATAACCCTCAGCATGTCTTTCAAAACGCTGGGGCTGCAGCTTCTAATGCACTCTTTCTAGCTTGTTACTGAGACGTGCGTGCTCCTGCTCAGCCTTGCTGAGAACACAGGCACCGCGGCATCTGGGGTACCAAAAGGGAAGAAGCTTTTTACTGGGGAAAAGGGGAAACTTTTTGCACAAACCTTACAGCTCAATTCTGGAACTCACTGCTAGAAGACAGCACAGTAGCCCCCCACACACACACTTTATAGTCCTCCGAACAAACGGGCCATTTCAACATATGTTTTAAGGACTCTGAACTAAGAGTTGCAATAGGAAAGAGTAACAATAAGCTAAGAATTGTGCAACACCTCTGTACCCCTCTTCTGTGTAGCACAAGCAGCTATAATGAATGACAGACAGTGAAAACTTTCTCTTGGGACCACATTATTCTGTTGCTCTATCACAAAATTTTGTACTTGCCTCTGAAATAACTGGTGCTAGGAAGTGGTGGAGAGTGGATACTGGTCTACCTGGAGCCCTGGTCTGGCTCAGAATGAATGATCCTTTGGGTCTCAGCCTTTCATTTTCTTCTCTTTTTTTTTGGTAAGAGGCACTTAAAAATGGGCTAATGTTCTGCACACTTTGCTATGTGCTAACCTCTGCCACTCCAGATGCTCCATTTACTCAGTTTCTTTCTTACTTTAGTTCAGGCAGAAATTCATCTAATCTGAATTAACCACCTTGCAAACCAGGAAAACATCACGATGCAACAGAAAAAGTACAAATTCCCAATTTATTTCTTCATCTACTGGTGAGAGAGAGAGTGACTTCCTTTCTTTATGTTTGGATTGAGCACTGAAATGTAGCTGAATTAATTTCAAAACATTTCTATCTCTAATTATTTCAGGTAACCTGGAGACAGAAGAATATGATTAATTGCAGAGAATTGTTTGGCCACTTCCAGGTCCATTAATCAAGTGCCCTAAAGGGGAAAGCCAGGGAAACTGAAAGCTGGGACAGAGATTCTCAAACGCGCGTGTACAGGATACTCTGATATTTAACAATGCATGAATCCCTACTGCAATTTGAAGACTGTAGATGTGCTTACTGACAAAAATCAGCTCCCCTGTGAAGGATTAAGCAAACACCTCAAGTTTCTACGTGCAAGACTTAAAATAACACTGAATTAGTTGCTATGGCTGAAAAAGGTACAAAGCTCCCAACCCAAAATCCTAGCAACTTCTTAGACTGAGCCTTAAATCCAGATTTCTTTCAATCATTTCCCTTTGTGCTAACATTAGCGGCAGAGTCCAAGCTAGTTTTCCAAAAACAGCACAAGGCCACCTCAATAGAGAGGAACCGGCACTTTTCCCCCAGAGTAGCTATCTTGCTAAAATAGCTATGATCTAGCTGGTTCTGAGCAACACAAACCCCATGATTTTTGCCCCAGGAATAACAGTTTCCTTTTTTTTCCACAAAAAAGCCAAGTCATCATCTGAAATTAAGGGCACTTTTTTCCTGTGTGGAATATTGACGTTTGTGGGGACTGGAGCAGCTCTGCCGCTTCATTCCCCGCCAGCGACAACTGCGGAAAGCTCAGACCAGGCCACCTGTTCAGGGCTGTAGGAAGAGGATGCTACGTACATCTTCTGTGACATTTAACGGCGAGAGATCAATGAGCACTTCAGACCATCTGCTACTTTTAATGCTGGCTCACGAGAGAAAAGCAAGGCCTGTCTGCAGACCCCTTATTTAACAGCCACAGCAGATGGATCATAAAATGGCCCTAGGCTTCCCCCACTGCACCTAGACCAGGCGTTTTGAAGAGCTGAGTATTGAAAGCGGAAAAAGTAGGGAAGAAAAGGGACACCAGCCAAACCCACTATTTCTAAAGTTGCAGGGGGCTTTGAAAAAACCTTTCGATCCACTGCTCTGCTTCATAATCCCATCCTTTGAAAATAAAAATACACAAGGAAGGGTAAGGGGAATAGGGGGGTTTGAGAATTGATAGTTCAGCAGCAGCAGACTGACACCCTGCTGCCAGCAACAAAGACTGTGTTACCGACCTCTAAAATGTGTGACAACGATGCTGGGAGGGGGGCATTATTCATAATTCCTTGTGTGGTATTTTTCCTGCAGTTTATAAAACAAATCTTTGGAAGCTTGGAAATGAAATCTATTTCTTTTCTCCAGGCATGACCACACGCTGGTGAAGTTTTGCCAGTGCATTCAATGGGAGAAAACTCAGGTCCTCTGCTTGTCCCACAGCTTTGAAGACTCAGGTTGCTTCGTCACCAGGGGTGGACACCACACTGCATGTTAGAGTGACATTAAAGCTTTTGTACCAAGGATAGTAGAAATCGCAAAGATTAAAATTCAGTTTTTCTTTTCTGAATCACTAACCTGAGTGAAAGGTGGGATTACGGCACAACCAGAGCTATGAATTCCACTTTATTTTCAATGTTCAAGCTTTTCTGTCTGCATTGTTTAGATTCTTTTCATGTACTTGTGATTTCACCATCCCCACTGCACAAATTGCACAAAGCAAACAAAGACATAAAACCCCAGGTCTGTTCAGTTCCTTCTCAGCACAAAGAACAACAAAGTTCCTCTCTACTCCAACATCGCACAGTCCAACACAAAACCAAGGGGGCACTTCCTTTGCTTTCAGTTCCACTAGCGAGCATCCCCTCTTGATGTGCAAGCCACGGAGTCGTGCACAAACATGAAGGGCCCCTTCCCACGTATACACAGCAGCAGAAGAAAACTATACACACCCTGAGGAGAACCACCATCCTATCACTGTTATTTCCTCCATTGAAAAGAAATAAAAACATCGTGCTGTTTTGACCTGATAACTTATTCTGCACCTGGCAAGATTTGAAGTGCCTCTTCTGCAAAACCAGCCTCCACCTCACATAGAGGAAAATCCCTAGACAGCAAAAGCTCAGGTTCCATAAGGAATTCTTACAGAGGCAGAAAGTGACTGGATTGTATGCTGGAGCCTGTGATATGTGCAAAGCTACTTAATGAAATGACAGCCCTTGTTTTGTAGAGGAGCTAATGGCTTTGACAAGAATCATGGTTTCTATTCAAGAGGCTCCAGCAGCCCAAGTAGCAAGTCAGTAATTCACTCGCCAGGACTGTCATATTCACAAAATGCATTTGTTAGAAGCTGTATTGGGCCAAATGCTTAATAAATTCAATAATCTCCCCACTAAATGCATTAGTGCTGCCCAGCTATGATCTTGATAGATCTTGGTAGTTGCCCTCAAGCAATTAGTACTAGGACAATTGCTCAGATTCAGTTGGAACAAAGCACTGGCACTTGGTGATTGGTTTACTCTAATGAGAGAAAGAATTTCTGAAGAGGATGTGGGCAATAAAAACCGGAAAATACAATTTATAGCGCTGTGACAAAAATAAACAGACTTTACAAAACTGCACACAAGGTCAGTTCCCAGTTACTTTGGTTCAGAGGCCTCACGACAAGACCACACTTACGTGATGTGCGACAGAACGTGAGCTGTGTCGCTACAGTTCTTTTAAAAACAGGGTTACTCTCTCCTGCCTTTCTATGAACGATAATTGAAACAAGTCCTTCCCAACCTTCATTTTTAGCTTCATTAAATAATGAGGCAGGATGAAAATGGATGTCCAAGAGCAAACTGAGGCTAAAGAACTACCAAGGTAATGAGCTGCCATAAACAAATGGAAGTTGTGTGATGACTGACCCAAAGCAGCCCCAGGAGGAGCTCACTGCACTGGAGTGCTCTAGATAGGCAAAGAACGGTCAGCCAAGTTAAAATTTCATCTCTGTTATAAAATAAAGAAGCAATAAAAAAAATAATGAAATCATTGCTTCAGTCCAGCTCTCACTTTCCTTTGTCTTTATATGTTGTTTCCCTGCTAAGCAGGTGTAAAATACCGAATGCTCTTCTCAGACTAAGGGCAGCTCTTTACCCCTGCGTTCCCTGACAGAAACCACCCCAAGCTGGGTGCTGGCTGGCTGCTAAAGAAGTCAAAGGACACTGCAGCAAGGTGAAGGTTACTCCTATGTGCACAAGTGCCTACTTTTGCTCAGCACATATAATCGAATTATACATCCGATTAAATCAGAAAATAGAAGTCTTTGGATGTGCAAGACTCCACGCTCAGGACCTGAACTCAAGTTCAGCACTCACCCCACTGCCAGCTATAATACAGCAATTAGTTCCAGCAAAACTATATTTGCTTATAGAACTAATTAGAGATCAAGAAAGTGGCTCACTTTTGATAATTACATGGTTGTGTCCCATCTATCAGCCACTGTTAAATTGTTGTTATATTAATGTAAAGCTTATAATCACGGCTGTTCTAAATTGAATAAATGTTCTTGCCAATTCTCCAATGCAATTAATTTACATAAAAGCCTCTGGAACTAAAATTAAAATGATATACATCTTTCCAAGGGTTTCATTTAAAACAAAACTAAAAAATAGAGAAATTATATATCTCTTTTCAGTGTCTTACGTTTACTAAACTTAATGACCAAATAATCATTGAAATGTGCCTAAACCAGAGTTATTCAGAATTGTTATACCAATAGCTCATTTACATGTCTAGTGATTCATTATTCAAGACATTAATATTTTAAACAGCCTGCTCCCAAACTAAGGGAGATTCCAGGTGATGGTGCAGGTCAGAGGGAGTTCTATTCCCTCGGTCATCTGCACATAAAGCACACTCATCTGTTTTATTTAGGAATTTGTATTTTTTGTATAAAGTAGTGATGTTGCTGATACAAACCTGACCGAGCCTTCCCTGCTAGAGAAAGAAAAACTGCGCTCTACTAAACTATAAACCTGCCACAGCTCACATTTAAACTAGTTACACTATGCTTTTTCAAATGAGTAATAGTGTGAATCACAGAAGCTAAGGTCAGAAATGGTGTGTAAAAATGTGTATGCCTAAAAAAACCTGTCAAAGGGGAACTTGTTTAAAGCTGTGACAACTGCTGGCCATGCAAACACCGCACACTTCGGTGCTATTCCTTCCACCACCTCTCAGACTGTCTTGCCTGCCTGTTAAAAGGCAGGTGCAGACTCTGTGTACACACAGTTAACTGTGGCTCTGAGCCTGAGCTCAAGGCCAGGTATGCTTCTCGTTCCTACATCAAGTAATTAGACCTTTACCCAGTCAATGCACCTTTCCGGATGGGAACACATCAAGTTCACCTAGTGCCCAACCAGAAATTCATGTTCCTGCTCACACAGCCTGCCTTAAGAAAACTGGAGGGGGTCCCATGCGTGGGGAAGGTCCATGCCAGCAGCAACTATCCTGAGCTGGGTCTTGCTTCGAGCCTGCACAGCTGCTTCACACCCCAACAGAGGATGGCTACGGCCAGCATGGCTAGGAAGGGCGAGAGTCACACAGGCAGTCGCATCTGCGCTCTCAGGCTTGGATTTCGCTTTGCTGGACTGACATAACCATGACGGTGGGGACTGTCCTTTCACTTCATGGCTCTGCTGTTGCTAACTCAGGAGCTGTTTTAATTCATGCTGCTCTTACAGCTTCTAGAGGAATGAGGTGACCTCCTTTGCTGATGTTTACACTTGATGTACAGGAGGGCATTCTAACAATCAATTTTAATCCTTTAGCACTTCACAATGCCTCCACAGAACTAAAAGTTAACAAAAGGGTTAAAAAGTTATGTACTTCATAGCGTGCCCCAATAAAAGGATTAGTCAGAATAGTACTAGTAGGTAATTGCTGGCCCAGTCCTCTCATGCTGAAGCCCACTTCATACACAGCCCATTTTACTCTAGAGTTCTTTTTTTCTACTCTACTCTGATATTCGTGACTTTATCTTATTCCAGCTGAGCTTAAATACTCACTAGAATGGAGGTTGTTTTCTCTTGATTGTATTGGAGTAAAGCTCCCCCACTGCACCCGCCTTATTACAGGGAACAGAACGTGTTAGAGGAGGAAGAAAGTGACCTCAGTTAATGACTCAGAGGGCCTCCTAAAGCTCACTCATTTCCTTCCACTGTCTCTAAATTATTATTCCCAGCAACCTTTGGAATTTCTACTCTTTTTCCTGTAATAGCCTTATCCAAGGAGACAGTGGCTGTGAACATGCAGAGCACAGGGGTGGCAGTTCAATAACTCAGATCAGCTTGCATTATGTTTCAATCTGTGTTAGCTCCATACACGGCAACAAAAAAAAACTCCATTTCCCTTTCGTAAATGTTCACTCCTGACATTTTGGATTTTTTGCCACAGATGGGCACTTAATAAAAGTTATCCTGAACAAGAAACGCCTGCATGTGTGGAAATGTTTATGAGTATGTTATGCATCCTTCTAAGTTAAGCATTTACATTCTATAGTAGAATTACAGCCAGTCACTGAAACAAATGACCTTTTTTCTAGGAAGAAAGCTCTGGACAGGTAGCACTTTTATTATTCTGTCCATTAATACAGAGTGAAGTAGCAGAACAGAAGTGAGACTGCTAGGGATAGCAGACAATCTAAAAAAACGCATAAAGTTCCATTTTAAGATTTAAGACACCATTCCAGAGCCAAGATACATCCTGTCACACCAGGCACGGCCGTGTCTGGCTTCATACAGACAGCCCATGGCACTGGGCCTGCTGATGAGGACGCTTACAGCTCCAAAAGCGTCAGTTTAGAGCTCTGGTGTCAACACCGTCAGACCCATGGAGCACACCATACTTTAAGAAATTAAAAACAACTTGTTGCGTTACTTTTTTTCTAGGAATAATTTCCCTACTTTAAGAAACCTCATGACAGAGTTCTACGTAAGAAACGCAGCGTTAGCAAACACAGAGCTTCCTCTGTGCCACAGAGATAACTCTGTTTCCGCGAACAGGCTGTCATTCGGAGAAATGCTGGGATATGGGACTCCATAATGTAAGTATTTACACAGGAGCAATAGGATCTTTGTGCAGACAGGAGTATTCACTATTCATTATTTGCTGTTTGTAATCTGTTATTCATTAAAATTTCAGCCAGCCAAGCACACCGCGGAAATGCAGAAGTCTGTGATTCAGGTGAGCAATCACACACGCCAAACAGCCCGAGCAAACAGCTCAAAAACTGCACAGACTGAAAGTTCTCAGCACAAACTCCTCTGCAAAGGTGTGAGAATTAAGTGCTAAGTGTACATTCACTGGGCACCAGCAGGAACATACTGCAGCATGTATCACTTATTTCCTAACTTGAATTCCTGCAGTCTGCCTGATCAGAGCCTTCTGAGCATCACCAGCGGCCAAATATTTCACTTAAAGACAAACCAAGAAATAGAGTTTCAGAGTCCTGGGTTCCACACCAGCAAGGCCCCAGGTGTTAACCACTGACATTTACTCTAAGACTGGCCCACAATTTGATTTAGCAAGTCGTCATATTGAATTCAATGTCAGTCAAGCTTTGGGAGTTGCAAGGTGAATTATTACTTCCCTTACTGAATTAATTAATCACTGCTGTTATTACTGTAATTTCAGATTGTTCAAGAACATTTTCTTCACCTTCCTCATTCTTCTGTGTCCTGCAATCTCCTTCATGCCCAGATAGTACTCTGCTATGTATGAAAAGATAATACATTTATGCTGTTGTAAATATATAAACATGTGCATGTATGCATTCACAGAGTGCTTTCTACTGAATATGTTGTACTGCAAGTCTTCCACCTGCGCTATTTCTGAATCAGAGACAGATCCCACTGTCTACCATTCTCTTTAAACATATTTCCTTATTTCCGTTACTAAATGACACAGAGAGGAGAAGACATTGTAGAGACTGGATTTCCTGTCCAGTTGCTGTGAATCAGGAGAAGTCTGTAGAACTATACTGGTGTAAAACTGGCCTGGAAAGAATCCAGGCATTTTTATTCAAGGGGTCTCTCCTCAAGTCCTCCCTGAACTATCTTATATCCCATCTTTGTGTCCAGCTCCCTAGTAGCCCCAGTTTGCTCTGCACCAAAGAGATGTGAGAGAGCTTGGGGGAGGTCACAGCTTGTGCAGGACGGGTTAGTGGAGTAGAGTATAATTTTGCATATATTCCATACACACGTAACGAAGAAAACAAATCCTTTGGTGTAATTCCTGACCTCCAACTCTTCACAGACACACAAAAACTAATTTGTCTTAATGTCAGTGTGTATGACAGAAAGTATACTAAATTGATGACTGTGACCCTCAGTGTCATACAGAAAAAATGTACTCCATGAGACCATGCATTGAGTTTACAGCCAATTATAATCCCATCAGACCATCTCTTGGTTCCTCAGACCTAACAGCGTACAAGCAGAGCATGACCAGTAGTAACCCAGCATCCATTATTTCCTATACATTCTCCCACAGGACAGTCAACAACATATATACCAGATACCACACAAGCTCTTTGATTACTGCAGAGAACCAACTGAATTTGACTCAAAAGTCAAATCCATTACCACTTTTTTCTGGCTGGATTTATAGAGTATTTTTGTCTCGTTCCTTTTTTTCAATGGTGAGAATGTTACCAAGCCTGCACTGCCAGCAAGTTCTTTCCCTGTGAGAGGCTGGGGACAAATCTCTTAAGCCAACAAGAGTGGTTCCAGTCTGCAGAGGCACTTAGTAAAATGTCAGTGCCAAGCCTTGCTAGAGATCTTCCCCAGGATGGTGCCTTTCACGTGACACCCTTCCTACCACTCCAGCTACACAAGCATTCTCTTCTGAATGACATCACCACCTACTAACAGGTATTAAGATGCTGGATGACACTTTTATCTCTTTCCACGGTCTAGCACAGTTGTTCAAGGAGAGAAGTTGACTCAAGAGACAGAGGGCAAACAGATCCGAGTTTAACTTCTTTGAATTTCCTTGTATTTATTACCCTGTCATTCAACATGGGAACGGTCAGCAGATAATTTATGGTATCGTGCTCATAGAAATAAGTTTGTACTAATGCAATAAAAAGCTTGGAGCACCAGCAGCTCTAATAAAATGAGAATTAACAATAGAACAGAATAAAGAGGGGAGGGAGAAGAAGAGATAGTCATTAAATCAGTAACACCGAGGTCTGGCTGAGATGTGCTCAAGTCAATAATACCATAAAGTTTTATAATGGCTGTAGGGTGGGAAAGTGTTATCATCTTGGCGCATGTGAAGACAGAACCATTTAGATGTAGTATATTCACCAGTAAAAGGATAACTGGTTGTGTGATCTAGAACTCTGCGTGGAGAGTTGCCAGGGTGGGAGTTAACGTGGCAGGAGCAAACGTTGCTGTAGAAGTGCCAGCCTGTGGGAGAGCAGCAGGGAGGGGCGGTCTCTGCCACGTGAGAAGCTGTTTCTAAGGGATCCTCTCCCTTTATAAAGAAAAGTATCATAATATAGAAACGGATTAAATGTACTGGTTTAGGGTCATGTCTTGACTTTCCCCAACATCTTTCACAGTGACTGGAATGAACTCTAAGTGAGAAGAATAGAAAAAGAATTAACTGTAATGTGTTTACACCAGACTGCAGAAGCGGTAACAACTCGGGTGACAATTACAGAAGTGCCATGTATAGTGAAAAAGATTAATTCAGGAAGTAGACTATTAAGCCTTCTTTTACATATGCTCCGAAAGGAAACACTTGCATGTTAGTCTTAAAAAGGTAACTATCAACAACGCAAAAAAAAGTCTGAAGAAAATAAAAGTCCTATTAATTGAAAATAAGTCCCCTGCAGTCAGTCCACATACCCAGCTATCCACTAACACTTTCTTCTCAACATCCGAGTATTTGTGCCATTTCACTTCCTATCCCTCCCTGCCCATCCAGCCACAGGAGCATGGCAAGGTCATGGAAACGCAGCGCTGAAGAGTGCAAAAGCTCAGTTCACTTCCACTATCTTTCAAAGGTGAGCTTGACTAATTACAAACCATTCCCTAATTCTGCATTCCAAAGAAGCGAAAAATTATCGCAGTAAGAGAGATATATTGAATCTCACTGATGCAGGAAACCACGGAATGATAGAAGAATACAGAAGAGCAACAGAGAACCTAACCACGGCGCGACACACAGACCTGGGGTGCAATCTCCTGCCAGCTGCCTGTCTGTCTGTCTGCCAGAGTGTGAGCAGCGCCAGCAGAGCCAAGCCATCGCCCCTCGCACAGGATCTTACCTCCCAACAGGTGAAGGGGAGCTGTGTCCTGAAGCTCCTGCACAGATGCAGTTCTGCCTTAAATGGATGCAGATTAATCAGTGCTTTTTCATCAGAGCTTTCCATCTGTAGCATCGCAAAGCCTTGGCAGATAACCGAGGAGGTCTTGCCACCTTTTGGTTGAGTTGGGGGCACTTGCAGTCCCTGGGCTCTGTTTTGGCTTGAGTGGGGGCCAGCAGGAGCACTTCTGCCGAACTCCACGCGCTTCATGGCTTGGGAGACCAGCATCGACTCTTGAAAGAGGGCTCAGCTAGACTAATCAGTTCCCCAGTGGTAATGTTTAAATATAACCACCTTGATTTAAAGCCTTCCACTGATTTCATGTCCTTGTTATTTAAATAAAAGCTCCTTGCTTTTGTGTTTATGGCTGAATGAATCACCGTGATTTTCTGCTAGATTTCACATTGCAATTAACTTGCTTCCCCCCTTCACTCTCCTCACCTCCCTTACCCAGGTGAGCCCTGGAATTTCATCCTCTGTTCCTAAAACCAGCCCAGCATTTTGTTGGGGTGCAAAACTCAAAGTGAAAACAGATGCTCATAACTTCTATCACAGTCACTGAAAATAGGTGTCACAAATTATATAGTTCCATATTAAATATAGTAAATAAATGTACAATGTGGGATAGAATTTCAGACTCCTGCCCCATCTGTTCGGGCAAATTAGCATCCAACTCCTTCCTCCTAATCCTGCGGTGTCAGCTGGGTTGTCAGTTCATGGATTATGGAGTATCATGATTTAGGATGACAGCGTTTCACCTGTACTGCAGCATCTCCCAGAATCACTGACAGCAGCTTCTCAGTTGATGAACCGAAATGACTCCTTAAGAAAACAAATCAAGTGTATTATCATACCCTTTTCTCTGGGCTATCTATTCCTACTATTTGTTGTGTAATTTATAATTTTAACTTATGAGAGCTCAAAGGCAGCTTGGTTTAATTGTAGACTGGAGAGAGACAACTGTCTGCAGTTATAAATGAACCTATTGGCTCACTTCCCCTCTCAACTTCAGATTCCCACGTGTCTGAACAAATCAAATGAGAAAAAAAAATTCCAAACAAGCTTGGAGTAACTTAAAGCTACTTCACTTTCTGTACCTGTATTGCAGAATTTGGTCTTAAAGCACTTGTGAAAATTTAAGCCCTTAAATGTTTTTTTCCACACCTACGCAACTGATATAATTGCAGTGCTGTAGTTCGACGTGTTAGATTGAGCCACAAGGGCACCACGTACGTACCAAACCAGATGCTGTATTATTCCAGCCTGGGCAAGATGTTTGTGCATTTCTAGAACCAGTGTTGATCGTAATAGCTACCACATCCCTAAGTATATATCAGTAAGTAAAACGGTCCTTCATTTCAATACCATTTCAGCCACTAAGGTGTTAAAACAGGTAATTGTTTTAATCAGGTATTATTGCTATTGTTTTCCTGGAAACAGCACAAAAGAAAATGTGGAAGGAGAAAAAAAGAGCCTCCTGTGTTTTATTTTTATATACCCCAGAAAATTATAGCACAGCTAATAAAATGAGGGTGTCCTACACAAGCTCCAATATTGTATAAATCATGAATAATACATCAGGCAAAAATGAGAAACTGCAATAGAATCAAACCTATATGGAAATAAATAAAACATAACAGCAGAACTGCAATCATGTTAGCTGTGTTGATAAAAATGTGTTTGTGTTTGCAAGAGGAGGAGGGAGGAAACTTCTCCAGTAAACGATTGTAAAAGCATTAATAATAATAACAAGACCTACACGGCAAGCCAAGAAAAGGGGTAATTAACAAATAAGCATCCAGTTCTCCAAAGCCCTTTGCAGAAAGGTGAGAGATGGCAAGCCAAATGTACCAGTAATTTTAAAAAGGTGTCACAAATGAATCTTTAGGATGGACAGGAATAAATACCCTGCCTTGCAGAGCAAATCTGAATTGCATATTGATATCTTGCAGCCTGCGTCTCTAATTTCACATGTGAAATAGTTGTGTCTGAGGAAATCAGAGGGGACTCAGCCAGGAACTGGGCGCAATCTCAGTTCTTAACCTCAGGTAAGAGTGGGGTTAAATCCCAGCTTTGCTTTCCCCAGAGACAGATTCTTCCAAGAGTGTTGTTTGGCCAGCTGGTGGGCTCCTCAGGAAAGAGGGAACCTATTCAGGACAAAACGACTTCCCTTGCAGGTAAAGAGGAGAAATTACAAAGGAAGAAGGTGGTTCCATGTTTATGACACTCTACTGGAATCTGCCACAGACTCCTAGTGAGATCTATGGAAAACAGTTTAGTCTCAGTGCTCTTCTATGCACTTCTCCACAACTCTTTCTACCCCCACACTTTTTTTTTTCTACCTTAATGGAATAGAATTCCACCCAAAAAAAAGCAGCTTTGGTGGGTTTGGATGATGCACACATAAGCTAAGATCAGCAGAACTAAAGTGCGAAGGTATCATCATGCATGTTTAATGGAACTCCAAAGAAAACATTCAAGGACAAAGACTCCACTTTAACAATTCCCTGTAATGATCCCTATGTTTCAAAGTAAATCTCTTGCCCCTAAGATTAGTATTAACATTTTATGCAAATTCGATGCATCTCTCTTTTTTTTAAGATTCAAAATAATCTATGCATATCTTTATATTACTTCTCAGAGCCATTAGCCAGGATGAGTTCATATTTTTATTCCCTTTACACACTGAATGTATTTTATTTCTTTGGGGTGGCAGCTTTTATTATTAAAGTCAGCAAAACTTGATGAATCCTATTACCCAGCTTTCTCTCCATTTTCTCTGTTCCAACCACACATGATTTATGAGCAAAAATCAAAGTTTGGATTTCTAATACGGCATGTTTTTCTCTCATCATCTTTGCATTTTCTTCTGAATGGGAATAGAATTCAAAGTAACTGATCAAAATAACTCTGATTATTAAAACAACAAATAACTTATAGAATCTATTCACCAAAATATGCTCTTATATTTCCTTTAAAGTTTCAGCTCATCAAAGAGAAGGTTTAGTTTCTTATAAAGCAGTTAAGGGATGACTTGATAACACTCTTGAAGTACCAACATGGAGCATAGAAATATGACAGGAGTTGAAAAAGCAGCAGTAAAAGCTGAATGGTGAAGTTAAGAGAAATTCAGACGAAAAATAAATCCCCTCCCCCCCCCCTTTTTTTTTACAGGCAGACATTTAATCTTTGGCACATTAGGCCAGTACTACTTGGAAATTCTGAGCACAGATACTATATATAAAGCAGGAGCTCATTTAGGGAAGTCCTGTAGATTTAGTTAGAAGGTACTTCTGGCTTTTAAAAATCCATGGATGTGTTATATTATTAAGATATTAAATCTGACTGTCTAGTCTCCTAATCCATTTCTAGGATAAGATAAAATTCACAGAAGCATGGGATGGGGTTTGTCCCAAAGACGAACATGCTGTGCCTCAGTTTCCTTCTCTAAGAAAAGGCAGGCCTTTCCGTCAACTATTTTCCAGTGTTTCAATGACCGGGATGCCCTCAGTGAGGGCACACCCTCCCCACCGCTAGAGCTACTTCTCACATACCACCGTAATAGAAATAACCACAGTAACAATGATTACACAGAATGCTTATGGCTATTGCAATGGTCAATAAAAACATTTTAAAACTGATTTTTCACTTCAGTTCAATGAAGGTTTCAGCCTTCATTGCACAAGTATACAAAACCAGCTAATTTTAATCAAGCTCTAAAAAAAGATAGCAAGGTGTGACTCAAAGGTCAGCGCCACAGCAATGTCAGCTGCGTACCAGCAGTCAGATGCGTTTATGCTGTGGCTGCCCTTCAGTGGAGGCCTCTGGAAGTCTTACAGAATCATCTATAAATATTCAGAAGCTGTTGAATGCAGCAGCAGGCAAGAGCCTTTAATTTAATTTTGAAGACTGCAATAGACCCAGTTTTCCAGATACGATGGAAGAGAAAAGCTCTCCTGCCAAAAAGCAGCATTGCTTCTGGCTCCTAAATCCCAGCGTTCGGAGCCCAGTTTAGGGAGCATCGTCCAAGTCAAATCCTCTCTCAAACAGCAGTGAGAGAAGGGCCCAGGGCTTGCACCTCCCCTCTGCTGGACCCTCACAAACCTCATGCAAGATAATGGGTACTCAAGAGGTTTGGCACCCAGAGATTCGAGCAGTTGCTATTGATTCTCTGGCAGCACATGGGATCCTGGAGTTTGCTGAGGTTTTTATCCTGGCTAAGAGCTGTATGAATGTGCAATAAGAGTTCTTCCCTACCCTAAAAGCTGCAAATGCAAACAGACAATGGATAAAAGGCACCGAGAAGTCAGGTCATTTGCCTGTGGCCAAAAGTAGATTTGGGGCCATTGATAGAACTGAACTCTGTGCTTCTCACCAGCTCAAGCGCTGCCTCCCGAGCTGCTGCCAACATACAAATGCTCCAGAGACCAGTTTCCTTCGGCTGCTAACGCTGGGTGAGGCTCCGTTCAGTAAGCTAGGCTAATGTAGGCTTAATACGAAACGCAGAGGCAGGAACAGAAATACACCAGCAGGTTTAAAAAGGGGAAGTATTAATTGGAGTCAAAATGAAAAACTCAACCGCCTTACAAGCAAAATTACAGGCATTTAAGGCTGATGATCTGATGATCTGCTAAGGTAATAAACACCAAAATATTTATTTGTCTTATTTACTTTCTTCTTCTATAAAAGGGAGTTAAACAATCAACCTTCCAACTATCCAGAGTTAACTGTCCTGGGCAGAACGGGATGGAAAACAGACGAACTGCTGATAGTAGTTCTCTTTGTAAGAAACACGAATGCACTGGGGTAGAAAGAGCCCTAGATAGGATAAGATCACGAAGCAACTCATATCCAACCAGAGCCAGAAGACGATGCTTGGAGAAGAGACCATGAAATAGAACTAGCACTGAACAAAGCTTTAGAAGAGAAAAATATTTTGCTGCCCAAGGACAGTGAACCTTGGCAATGGCCTAATAGACTGCCTTCAGCTAGTGTTTATGGGCTGTCGCTCTCAAGAGCTGCTCAATGCTCTGAGATCGTGGCACAGTAGGGACTTACGATCCTGAGCAGTAGTTCTGGCCATCATACACATAACGATCTAGTGCAGGTTAAGATGATGGAACACGGTGGTCACACTGGGATATGCAGAATGTAAAAAGTATCCAAAATACAAGTTGATGGGGGGTTGGCCAGCAAAGCAATGTGTATGCCGAGTAATAGTTACCTACAGAACAATTTCTTGTAACAAAGGCAACACTGATGGAAACCATACACTGATAATGCTCGTGCAGCAAGACTAGGAAGAAACATGCCTTAGGTGATAAGCTCAGCCCTTTCAGTCCATTTCCATTTCTGCCCAGCCTTTACAGACTGTTGAGCTCTCCACCCTGTCAAAGACTGCTTGGGTGGCTTCTTTTTCCAGCATATTATCCAAAGTCTACTCTGGCCAGGCAGGAGATGTTTCCCTAGAGTCCAGTAAGTTCAGGCTGTTACTTTGAAATTGGCACACAAGTCAGAGGAAAACGTGCTGACAGCAAGTAAGAGGTTAACGCCAAAGGAGAAGCACATCTCCATGTGGTGCAATTTCTTATGTTCTCTATTTAATGATTCAGATGCTGTGGTGTGATTTAGTATGAGTTGTGACTTCTCACATTTAATGAAGTGAAACCCTCTTGGCCCACTGCGAGATGTATGCAAGGATGAGAACCCAGTAATTTACAGCATTTGTGACCTTATTACAATGTACTTTTTGCTTGACTGCTCTTCAGGCCTAACAGGAGCTGTTATCAAGGACTCCATGGAATATTCGTTATTATTTATAATTGGATGTAAAAGAGCTTTATCTGTAAAAAAGTGTATCTTAAAAATGTAATTTTCAATAATTTTATGCTAACTTAAGAATGTAAAGAAAAATAAGATTTAAGACTAATATTAATTTCAAGGATGCTGATGAATGCTGCTCTTCATAGTGATAAACAAATAGTACAAGCTTTGGTAGACTGCCTTCTAAAGGGAAGCTAATTGTTCAGCCAGCCAACAATAAATACCCTGCAGGGCACTCTTGGCTCGCTCCTCACTTCAGCTTTGTAACCTGAAATGCCGCTTCCAAGTTCCTAATACTGTGATCCATACCTTGTCATGAATCGGGTGGATGGGTACCACAGTACTTATAACCTTCTGAAACCTCCTTGGAAAAATATGTTAATTCTGCCAATTCATTTGTGGTCTAAGTGTAAAGACATTATTATGAGGCATTATGCTTTCTACCTGGATTTGTTTTTCCCTGGGGTCTACTTAAGACTCTTTAGTCCTTTGAAACATGGACTGGCCCTCAGCTGCGTGGATGTACACGTCCTGAACCTGGGGGGCTCTAAGCCCTACAGTTCTGAGAGCCCCAAGTGTTCTAGAAATCAAAACATTTTCAGTGAAATAAGTTTCTCCAAAACCTGAAACATTTCACATGCATGACTGTTTCAGCTAAAATTTTCCTGGAAGTTTTTTAACTTTAGGGCCACTGTAAGAGGCAGACAGGCAAAAGGAAAAGAGGACAGATGATTTTGCTCTAGGCCAGATGGCATGTGAACCAGTATTAGTGTTTTGAGTTCTTCCTCTCAGAATCACTTGGGATGATGCTTATCTGAATTGACTCTGAATACGCTCTGAATCAGTCAGAACATGAAATTCAGCGTGGAGTCACTAATCTCCATCAGGATAAAGACCCTGACAGGGTACATCCACCTTCATGAATTTCTTTACCCAATGATGGGATTTATTTTGAAGTGAATTAGAAACCTAACAACACTAAACAATACTGGACAGCCGTAACTGAGGATTTCTAAAGAATCCAGCATTCATACAGGAACTGCTTTGCCTGCAAAACAGTGGTGTCAGACAGCACTTGTGTAGCCCAGGATACATAGTGTCACTTCTAAATTCCTATTACTTGGATCTCAGCCTTGCAGTTATGATAAAAAAAAATTACATCAATTTAACTTAAAACAGTTTAAAAAAACCTCTGATGGAGTGTAGTCTCTTGAAAGAAAAATCTATCTCAGTAATGAAACAGATGATACAGAAGAGATCTGCACTAAGCTTTATAATGCTCAAGCAGAATCAGTTTAGGGCACTCCTTAACTGGATTCATCAACTTTGTGGACTGAAGCAAGAAATAAGTACAGAACTCACGCAAGAATAACGACTGGGATCACAATGAAATATTCTGCGAATCCCGTCTTGATTACCAGGGAGAAATGACGAAGGTTTTTATCTGATTCTTCCCCATTTTATCATGGAGGTTGACATCTTTGGACCAGCCTAACGCCCTTTCACAAGCAAGAGATACTAACACTGCGCTTGCTTGTAACAGGTGAACAAGATGGGATCAGGCACTTTCAGGATCTGTTTCTGAGCTTCCCCATCATCACTACACAGATAATAATGCTTCTCCCACACTGTAAAATGCTTTAAAAGTTTCATAGGAGTGTATGAAATATTGTTACATGTTGTATTATTTTTTTCAGAATAGACTGCAGTGAAGCAGCAAAGGGCTCTTTTACCAAGTGCTGTTTATTCATATTTAGTTCTGGATTACACCATCTGCATCACAAAAGGGTCTGCATCTGCTATTTCATTTTACTCTTCGGAGCTTATCATGACAAAACAACAAAAAGATTGCAATTTAAAATACTTATTCTTTAAACTTTTCTAATCTTTGCAACAATTTAACAAACGTTTTCATGTTTGCATCTATTGGCGTTTTTTTATATAGGTCATTCAGAGCTTTCATTTGCTTGCTCTAGGAAACCAAAGTGTTGCTACTCAATCTCTTTGCAACGTTCCCTATAGTGCAGCCACTCAGAGAGCTATCAGAGCTCCAGTGGAGGGCTGATAAAATCAATCTGTTAAAATCACCTATACAATTTATTCTTCCTCTTTTCTCTTTTTTTTTTTTAATAAGAATGCCTGTTTATTATCCAGCAGCCTAAACAAAATAGAAATCCCCACCTGTACTGTATTACCACTTGGATAATGGAAGCCATATTGCTATAGAGAATGTTTGCTGTTAAAGATTGAAAATTCATCTGTTATACTTGAGGTGTTCAAGCTGTGGAGCAGATTGCAAAGACAGCTCACAAAAAGCTGCAATTTTTTTTTTTCTTAGCAAGGCTTTCTCAGCAAAAGACTACTCAGGCGTCACAGAAATCCAGTTCCTGGTTACGGCAGCAGCACGTGGCAGTTGACTGGAACAGGAGAAAACAGATGAAAAAAGAGAAATTAAAGGCCCCCTAGTAACACATTGGCCAGCCCTGTTTTAATAATTGCAGCAACATACTCTAGACAGATCTGCAGCCCTTCTTCCCATACTCTCCAGCGCCATCGCCAGAGTTGGGCAAACCAGAAGAGACTCCACAAGCCCGTTCTTTGCCTGCCGCCCCAGCATCGCACAGCCTCTGCTACAGCCACTCATCTCTATGGCTTCAAGCACCTGCTGGTCAATAGCCAGCCCATTGGCTTTCAATTACTCACCCTGTTCTACAAGTAGATCCTTTCTAGCTCTTCAATTAACCGTGCCTTTTGTCTCCAGAGATGGTAGGCAAGAAGCCCCTGCAACAGCAACTTCAACACTTCGCTTTCCAACCTTTCAAACCAACAGCCAAAATAAGACTAGTTTCTGGACCGGATGTGTAATGAACTACACCTTTTGCCTTGTTAAACTCATGAGATGATTGCTGGTGCTTCACTGCCATACATCCATAAAGCGATACCAATCTACAAAGAACTGCCCTGTCCAAGTAGCTTTCAGCTTCTGGTCTGTGGATAATTTATAAGCGGCCTGGGAAAGCTGGCTCCAGAAGACGAGGCAATTTTCATGGGCTTATATTCACTATGCACTGCAGAATGTCGTAATAGCCTGCCAATCAGTGCAACTTGCTGAAGACCTTGACAGCACAAAAGGTATGCAAAAAACCCCAAACTTAAGTCATTGCGATTAAAACAAAAACCAAATTCAACTGTTTAACACTGAGAATAAGTAATCAGTGGAACAGATTACAGGAAGAAGTGGTAAATTGCATGATTTTGAGATTTTTAGATCAAGTTCATATAGCCTTAAAACACCCACTCAAATCCTACCAGAAGCTGCCGAATAAGAGACAGGGATCCGAGATTATACTCTCTGGTTTGTGTTTCACGCAAAGTCAGAATAACTGAAAGCGTAACCTTATGGGCTTGTGATCTTTGAATTTATTCAGAACAAGAAATCTGCAGGACTGTCGAGACAAAAGAGTACACCTCACCTCATTTCTGCATCCCAGAAATGCATTCTTTCTATGTGGTAGTAAAACAGGGATGACCTCTAATAGCTCGGATCCCAATATTATAGGAGGCAGGTATTATTCTATGGGAATTTTGGAGCAAAATATCCCTTATGTAAAGAAAGCGTTGAACTATGATGGAACTACGGTTGCTCCCAGCAGCCCTGGAGACAAGGTTATTGAAAGACAGGCCTCTGAAGACTGACCCTGTGTGTGTGTGAATCCAACACTATCACAAAACTCCATCCTGAAATGCCACAGTTTATGAGTAATCTTTTTCCCCTAATAGTCAGGCTTAAATTGGCTTAATTGTATGAGCTATAGCCTTAGTAATTTCCTTTTGTGATTTATAGGATTAAAACCTATTTTCCTGCTGGCAGGCAACACTGTTTACCAGCCTCTCATCTCCTGTTCCCACTTCATTTAGGCAGAGTGATCTGGCATTATTAAAACTGGATCATTTCCTTATACCCATTAAGCAAAAGGTGATTTGATACCAAGTGTTAAAATACTATTGCTTTATGTTTCTCTCTGTCCATCAAAACTCCAGCCTGCACTCTGGGCACAGCAGGAGCTGATCATATGTTAAGATTCAGTGGTCATGTAAACAAGGCAGACATCCAGCCTTGCACTGGTTTGTCTTTAAATGCGAAGTTTTTTCTTTCTGGTATCTATTTCTTGCCAAGACAGGACAGCAGAGAGGTAGACTGAAATGTCCTGTCCTGAGACTCCTACCTGCAAGGGGAGCTTGATAACCGAACAACTGTCTTTCCATCACAGAACAAATAGGTCAGACAGCACTTGGGACATGACAGAGCCTTGTTTGTGTGATATTAAAAGGAGACAAGTCATAATCAAAGGACACGCATGCAAGGCATGGTGAGACTCAAGGAGCAAACTCTGCAACAGCCTTGCGGCCAGCACAGAAAGGAGGAGCATGGCAGTCCGGGAGGAAAGGAAAATCAATCTTCTGGTGTGACATGATATTCCTTTGATCAAACTAATCTTTTCATACTTCTCTTCCCTTTTGTTGTTGCTGTGAACATCTTTTGCCTTTGGGGGAAAAATGAAGAGACACAAATAGATAAATATACTGGCATTTGAAATCAACCAACAAAGCATGAACTTGCTTAGGTGGAAAGGAAATAAGCAAGCAAGAATTTAACTCTGTATTGATTTGTCACTCAGTTCCGAATCCTGTACTCATGAAGCCATTTTGTGGAAGCACCAGAAGAGGAATAAAAAGCCCGTTTAGGAGGGATGAAGGAAGCGGGGCATAGTAGATGCTGTGGATTGATTCTGATTTCTTCCCTCTCTCCATTTGACTAATTTCCAAGGAGGCTAATTCAGAGTCAGAATCTGGTGGTGTACACAACAGCTTCATTTTTCCCCAGAAAGATCCATAGGCCAGATTTAGGTGAAGCAAATTACATTTCTGAGGTACTGAAAAGATACGTCAACATGCTTACCTGTTTAAGGAACTGTCACCTGATTTAGCAAAGCCCATAGAAGACGTGCAATTCAGCCTCCAAAACTCCTAAATTGCATCTTCAAAGAAGATTTAAGTAATGAAGCCTAAATTTAACTGTACTCATGCCTAGTTTACATTGCATGCTTAAATCCTACCAAGTATTTGTAAATAAGGAACAGATTGTAAGATTTGCATGAATGTAACGTACAAGTTGCAACAGAGGAAAAGCTTCATGCTAAACACTAAAGATGGGAAGATCTCTGGAAGATGAGTTCGTTAAGTTCATGGAATACTCTCCCAGGGGAAGTTGCTGAGGTTCTTCCACTAGATACACTCAAGAGAAAATTCAATTTAAAGGTGAACTACAAAGGTTAGCTGAAAATTCAAAACTCACTCACAAGATTCCAGGAGGGGAAAACAAACTACAGTTGCTCTTTAAATATGTCACTAGGGCTACATTTTATTGTCTATAAGGCAGTCATCCGCTTAAGCTCATGAAGAACACAATCCAGTTCTCTTGTTTTCACCACTGAAGCGACATTGGAAGTTAACATGAGAGATCTTACTAGTTTTAGCCTCTAGGAAGTGCCAGACCTCAAGTAAAACATGTTAAGAACAGCTTTACCATTTCTCATCCTTGACTTTGTGTTCAGCTAAACCATGACACGCACCACCACAGGGGCTATTTCTTCCTTTTTGTCAAGGTGCCTTATCACAAAAAATAAAATCAAATGCACAATTGAATACTGCAGGTGGTGTAGACTCCAGGAACTATAGCATGGGAGAGGGGGCCACAATGACCTTTTCAGCATGCTGTATTGCGACTTACTATAGTTATTTTACTCATTTCGCTATTTTACAGCTCCAGTGAGAGACAGAACAGGGTGGAAGCACCATCCCAATCAAATTATGAAATGATGAAAGGTCAGAATAGTAAAGCACCCTAAAATATTTCAGGGAATACTTTTGGGCATTAAAATTTAGATGCATTCTCTGTGCCAAAGCCCGTAACGAGAAAAGAAAATGGTAGCCTATGGATTCAGCTCTTCTAGGAGCCAGAAATTATTTTTTATGCAGCCAGATATGCACATACTTCTAAGGCAAAAGCACAGGCATGGCAAACTTGAATACAACAAAAATGCAAGCACGTCTACTTGTGCAAATCATGAAGCAATAGAGTTTATGAAGTAAACTACAAAATAAGCGAATGTGATACCTGGGTTGGTTTGAGGTTTTTTAATGTTCTGACAGCTGCAATGGAGTAAATAGCCCTTGTCCCTCAGCTGGGCACTATCAGCATGACCAGCCCAAATTCAGTGATGATACACTGATTTGTGCTGACTGAGGATTTGGTGCCCAGTAACAACATAAATGTACTTCAACCTTTTTTGACATAAGCCTCAAAGTTGTCCTAAACCCTGGAAATTCCCGCAGACCTCTTCGGGTAACCACAGCAGTGCACAGGGATCAGCAAAGAATATCACACCAGTGTAACACCATCGATACTCCTGATTTACATCAATGTAATTGAGAATAAAGTTCACAGGCTCTGGCTCTAATAGGGTAGCTTACACAAAAAATGCTCAGACAGTAGTAGTACAATAAAGAAATGCAATATGAAAAACTTGGAAAATAAGAAATGAGTGAGGATGGAGACTGACCTCATGTTTAAGGCACAGTGCTCTTCAGATCAAGTTTTAAATCTGACATAGATTTTTCATTCCCCACATGAACTGGGAATAATGGTAATTATATTGTTATTTCCTGTCACCTTTTGTCATTGCTATTTCTCTTCAGTGTGGGAAAGATGCATTATCACCTTTACATACAGCACCATGACTCCATTTGGCCTTCCAGGTACTGCTCTTTTGCAAATTAGTAACAAGAGAACTGGTATTTATTTACCAGAAATGCTCTTCAATAACTTAAGCAAGACAATACCAGAGCTCAAGATGAGCTTGTGAACTCATGCATAAGAAAAGAATCTAATCTTGGCAAATTAGATAATAAAGAGCAGTATTAACTATGTTTTAGATATCCTGTTTGATAATCTGCATTAAGAACAAGTTTTTTAGCCTGACACATCTGCAGCAAGTTCGCCTTCCTACAAATTTCCCTGCTGAAACAATCACAAGTGAGAGTAAATAAATAGCAAGGTAACTCCGATAAGAATTTTATTGACTTACTTTTCGCTTCTCTGAAACTGGTGTTGATTCAAGTATTTATATATAAAGCTAATTTTTGAGGTCTTTTTGCCAAGCAGTTTCAAGTTTCTTATAATCCTCAAATTTAGTTTCAGAATTGGGGATGTTGTTGATACCAGAATATCTTAATAGCAATAAAAGTATATTACCTATAATTGAATAGCTTCTCAATTAACAAGTTGGAGAGCCAGCAAAAACAACCAATTCCCTCTGATGCATCCACAGCAGGAGGCATTTGAATTACCAGTGAGTCAATTAGCATACTTCTACCCAAATGATAAATAAGTACATAAAATGTTCAGGATTGAAATAAGCAAATATTAGCTCCATGTAAAATGAATGCTGGAGAAGTTTAACAATATGGAAAAAAGTACTGCTCAATATATAACTTCTGTTTGAAATACAGCCAAAGTAGACTGTGGAAGCAAATGGAGAGGACCCGAGCATTGTTCTGTAATACTTCCAAGCCTAATTGTGTTTGGAGCATAGGAAGGATGCAGCCTGCAGCAGTGACAGAGAGAATCCGGCCTTCCCTAGCTCCATCCCTGCTCCGTGGCAAAGGACCAGATCTCCTCGAGCCCTGCGACGTAACCAACCGCCTCCTCTTTATTTTTCAGCAGGCCTTCACCAAATGAAATTCTGCCCTAGGGAATCTGCACTGAAATTAATAACCCTGGAGCTGTTTAAGCACAGGGAGTGAGAACTAATCCTGAGATACTTGTGTTTTGTTTGTACAGACTCCTTTCATGATATTATTATTTGAAGAAATATATCTCTGGCGTTTTAAAAGTCTGCTTTCATCTGTTGGAGCTAAATATGCATGGTGTTTTCATGAGTGGTGTGTAATTGGGTAATTCTAATTGTAAATAAGAATCTTTTCCTTTTTGGAAAACAGGTTTAAGTTTGTATAAGGTAATGAAGCAGGGGTCTGAAGATCAGTCATGGAACAAATTGCATTAAGGGAAATCAGGCGGTTGTCTGTTCTGATTTCTTTCCTTGAAAAAGCTTTATGCCACCCAGTCCCCATTGCTGATGGACTGTTATTATCTTTCTTGTTCTATGAAGAGACAAAAATTAAGCAACTAAGGAAAAATATTACAATCAACTTCCATTCATTCATCTCTCAAAACCCGATGGTACTTCATCCCAATTTTTAAGTCCCTTTCGATAAATAACAAGGAAACAGAAATGGGAAGGTTGTTGCTATGTAACTTACGGTATTGAAATGTATGAGGCATGGTGACCTTCGCCTCTGGAGATGATGTGCAAACTATTTATATGCACAGCTGTACAAATTGCCAGAGTTTAATGTTAAATTCCATGGAAAATCATCTCTGCTGTTCTGCTTTTGAGGAAAGGACAGGGTTTAAATATTTAATAGGCTTTCTTACTGTGCAAGCATGTTTGGTACTACACAAGTGAGCAGCACAGATCTCTCTCAAGGCTCTGGCTTCAAGCATTTGACAAGCTCTCCTATAACGAGAGTGACAACAATAGAGGTTCATCAAATCATAAGCAGCAAAAGGTAACACGAAACACTTGTGAGGTGCAGCAAATCCCTTTCTGTGGGACAACTTTCAGCATTATGCCCTCCTTCAGCTACCAGCTCCCAACGGCTGCCAAATTGCTGGTGGAGTTTGCCTTCCTCCCTATAACATACAGATAAGTGATCATTAGATTTTCAGAAAAGCCTTCCGAACTTCCTCACAATGTTCCCAGTACACTGATAAGCTGAAAATCTCTTCTCACTGTGGTTTGACAAAAAGCAGAGCAGGCCTGCTCAGAGCTTGGTAGTGCAAACACACCAGCAGTCTCATGCTCACAACCACCATCTAAAAATGACAGGAGATTTTGACTGTACTGGGATTGAGAGTTAAAATCTTTCCCAATAAGGACAACAGAAGTGAAATATGAATTCATAGTTTATACAGCTCAAAGTATTTTGCAGCAGAGTTAAACACTTTTATTTTAAACCTGTTTTACAGACAGAAGAGCAGAGGCAATGAGGAGCAAAGCAAGCTATACAACAGCCCAATGGCAGAGTCCAGAATTAGACCCAGAATGGACGGGCTTTTATTTCATAACTTGCCCATTGCAAAAATCTCTCTCTAGGAAGCAGAAGACAGAGACAGAACCCAGCAACAGTCCAAGTCTTTCCTCCTAGCAAAGCCATTCTGACAAAGAAAAGACCAAGGCTGTGCAAGAACATTCTCTCTGGCCCAGCAGCCCAGTCCTGCGTGTTCCAACAAAATTAAACACCTTGACACTTCGACTTCTGCTTTCTCAACTCTGCGGGAACCACATCAACAACTACTAAAGGAGTATCACAGCCTATAAGCATTTCATGCAGCAAGTATACTGGAGTTATGCATGAACACTCACACATTTAACTTCTTTCCTTTGAGGCCTTTTGATTTATATCACAAATATTAATATGTTGAATGTACTGCTCCATTATTGTCCGCTAAGTCAACAGAACACAAGCTGAGGCACTATTCAGTAAACAAAGATAATGGCTTTTGCTTGAGACTTAAGACAAGAACATGTTAAAAATGAGAAAACTAGCTGCAGGGTTAATAAGCAATGCTGCCTACAGGCTGCGCAGCTCTGGCAGTTCAGCAGGACGCAGTGTGTGTGTACGACTGCAATAATAACAAACTGGTAGATGGGTAATAAGATCCATGTCTGCCTTTTGTTGTTTTATCTTCAATTGAGACAGTGCTGGGGAGGTTGGAAGATGTGAAAATTGGCTGTGCATTGTGTGTGTAAATATGCACCGCGTCTCAGTCCTCAAGCCAAAGTAAAGTAATAAAGTTTGGGGGTGTTTTTTAGGGGTGGGGTGTTTGCCTATCTTTTTAAGTTTAGAAGGATTTCTAATTTTTTAGAAATAAAACAAAGGAATGTTTAAAACCAATTTTAAGATGTTACCAGTTTTCATGGACTGAGAATTCTATTCCCCTTTGTTTCAGGATGAAAGAAATAGCTTATTGCAGTGGTGTGCGTAAGCAGCGGTCAGACTGAATTATTGTGATTTGGTTACTGATTCAGAGGCCCCAGGCACACTGACAGTCTTTGAGGTGCAGCTTTTCCTTTCCCTGTGAAGTCAAACAGTAAATTTTTTGGGATACCTTCTGGACTAGAGACAAAAAAACCTGTTTGCCTTTTTTTGCCCTCACGTCTTACAATCCAAGAGAAATTGCATTAGATCAGCAGTACTCCCAAGAAAGCCGGAGGCTGTGGGAAGCAGTATGGGTGAGCTGGCGGTGGCAATGCTACTTTTGAGTCAGCACTATATCAATTACCAAGCATGATTTTATGGTTTGACGGACCATAAAGCTTCAGGCAACAAATCTGGGGTATGATCTTGATCATACGAGGTCATTAAAGATCCCACAGCACTACTTGTTTGCATCAGGCTATACATCTTGTTGTCCTGGATCAATTTTAGTTCAGCTCCTTCCAGGTAAAATTCCCCTATGCAGTTTCTGACATTGTATTCTTCACCCCCTGTGCTCAGCTGTTGTGTGGGAGCATTATGTTGTTTAGAACACTGCAATGTCACCCCCAAAGGAAGCTCTCCTCCACTGGCCTGCAAAATACTGTAAAATTCTTCATCTCCACAACAAAGGGATATTTAACCTAAAAAAATGGTTATTTGGTTTTTATGATGCAAGATAGAAATGAGAATAAACATGAATGTTTATTTTTTATTTTTATAAGGTCCTTTCCTGCATAAGTTTCCATGTAAAATGAAAAAAACCCACTTCCTGCTGACAAAGTTTTGAATAAAAAGTTCAGGCAGCTCAAATTAAAAATACAGAGCCCTCAGCATATTATGGATCTATTGAAGGCTACTGAAGCCTTGTATAAGATTTAAAAACAGGTCCTAAGTTATACATAATTCTTTGTGTAGGTCCTTGGAATTGGATGTTGATTTATACCAGTTGAAAATTCGACCTAAGTCAATATTCTTGAAAAACAGGGGGAAGTTTAATGCTTAAATCAACAAGCACACCTCAAAAACTACAATACTTGATTACTGTAAGGCCGGTCTACATAAAAAGTATTTAGACAACTAAGCACACCAGAAAGCGGGAAAGACAACACTTAAAACCATGGCTTTAATTTGCATATCCAGAGATACTCCACGAGACAAATAATTCAGGGCTACAGGCACTGAACAGAGTACTTCATAGAAAAAGAAGGATATTTATTACCAGTGCTGAAGGATATAAAGTTATTTGAAAGGTATTGACTTCATTCTTTTTTCAGACAATAGGGATTTATATTGCTTTTATATTCTCAGAGTGTGGATAGATAAATCATTCTTGGGAAAAAAAATTTAAATGATTCAGCATTACTGTTTCTAATGGTATAGCAAAAAGGAGTTGGGGATTTCACCCAACACTGTTAGAAACATATGGGAACATAATGAGCAGCAAAGTGTTTCAGAATTTTTTTGGTAATAATATATATTTGCTGGTTGTTATACCTCAGGATTGGATAAACAATACATTTTTTGAAGAGTAGTGGTTGCATTATGAGCAAAGTTCAATTTTCAAAAGCCGATGGGCATTTAAGAATCTACGTCCTACTGAGTTTTAGCAGGGTTTAAACTACTAAATCACATAAATACTTTTGAAATTCCCACGCTTAAGCTCTTGGGTGCTTATGTTACAACTTAGGCTTTCATGAGCCACAGTTTTTTGCACTGTATTTAGACAATTAGGGACACAGTCACTCACTAACGGAATTTTCAGAAGTTTTTAAGTACATTAATTTGTCTTGAAACAATGAGCATTAAGTCCTAGAATGTACTGAAAACCCTGTAGATGGCCAAATGCTATTTATGGGTGGGTTGGGTTTTTTTGTTGGATCAGAAAGCTGTACAAAATGCCCGTATCTTACAACTGCCATGGAGACACCAATTTCTGTCCACTGTCTGTACAGGGAACCCACTCACCGGCACATATAATATCTAACTTCCCTATGGCGGACATCAGCTGTGAAGAATCCCACCTTAGATAGAGATACTTCTGCAACTAATTCTACCAATCCTACAAATAATTCTACACATCAGACTCCTTGGGTGCTTCTGAAAACATGACTTGAAAACGTAACACTACTATTTCTCCAGCTGTTGAACAATGGCAGTCGAGAGGCAATGCTGGTCAAGGAGCCCCCGACTGAATGAGGAATTGCTCATACAGGAAAACAAAGTCCATCCTCCAAAGAACGTGTTATCTAATAGCGTTATAAGAAAAAAAAATCAAACTTCAAGTCAGAGGAACCAAGAGGCAATGGTGTGGGGAAGTGAAAATATTAATAAATTAATAAAACACACAGCCCATTATGGATCTAATTTTGCCCTAGACATTTGGAACCAAATGAAGTTTCCAGTGTGGAGAATTTGATACTGAGCTCTCCCACCATTTAACCACATTTCTTTTCACAACTCACTTACAACAACGACTCACCTTCTACTGAACATAACTTAATGCTATTATATTCTGAAGACCGAGTGCAGCTGAAACACTAACCTCATTATTTCTGCGATGCTACCTGTCAGGTAGACTGCCTGCAGCCCGACATAAGGTGGCCACGTGTGAAGAAACAAGATTAAAAACAAACCATAGCATGGAGGGAAGTTGCAGAAGCCAGAAGTGATTCTGTATATACAAGATAAAAGCAGGTATTGCTAGTTTGCCTGTGTCAGGGTTTATGAGCTATTCCACTCCAGACAAACAGATATAAAAACTGTAGGGGAAAAAAGCGTACATCGTGAGTGCTGAGTGGAAACCGCATTCCTAGCACAAAAGCAAGAGCAGAAGGGAGCAGACCTTCCTGACCCCGACAAGAAAGATCCAGAGCTAATAATGTTTTTGCAACACTTTGACAAGTTGATCAGAAATGTTGCGTTTGTGAAAAGGTTATAAAGAGGCCTGCCAGGCCCAAAGCAATCACACAATGCCAAGGCCTAATCAGATTAATCTTCTTGCTCTAAGGCATCAACCTTGTGAGTCTGATTCCTCTCATATCCGTTTTGCACCGATGTCTCACAGCGCAGTTATTCCTGGGTTTATGGAAGAGTAGACTTGAACTTGACCTATGCAAAGAACTCCGGACAGATGAAATCTCTTCATAACTGCCAGACCCTTCACTGACCACAGCCCCACATTATAATTTTGAACACAGCAGAACTGGTTTTGTGCCAGTTGAAACAGATGAAGAGGTGTGAGACTGCAAAGTGGTTCTGTTCTAATTAGTGAAGACTCCGCCCAGCTGCAATTCCTGCACAATTTTTCCTTGCACAATTTCAAGAGCAGACAAGGCTGGAGGGTTGAATGAAAGTAGTAAGTCTTCTGAGAAAGTATCCTATCTAATAAAATCTAAGGATAGAGAAAGGAATTAAATGGAAATACTCTGATAATCAGCTCACTAAATATGTACTTTTCTTGGAGTATCTTCAGAACAAAATGTTTGTCACTGGTTTGTAACAATTTAATGAACTAAAGGACATCAATGCCTAGGAAAAGTCAGATGAGAGCTACCAACAGACTTGCCCACTTCAAACTGAGATGTTCCATTTTCAATCCCTCTCCTTTTTACTTCCCGTTAGTCCCAAGTCCTTAGTCCACACTGAATATTACAAGCCTTACTGAAAAAGAAAGCAAAGAATCAATTTAATTCTAGAGTGGATGTATGGTCACATTCTATCTCAGCTACATTCCTGGAACATAACAGCCCCATCTGTGAAAAACAGGCAGTGCAAATAAACGCAAGCTGTGATCCACAGTACTCGGGGTCCTCTCTCTCCAAAGCTACGGCAGCACAGAGAGAGAGATCTGCTACAACTCTGTATATGCAAATACGAATTTAAAAATGGACATAAAGGCCCTAGTTCAGAAAAGTTTCCTTATTCAGGGAAGTACCTGAGTGTTCTTAGATTAAGCCACATGTGTACATTATATAAACAAACCACAAGATCACAGTCTTTTTTAAAGACAGCATCTTTTATGATTTGTTTTTCTTTGTAGCTTCCAAGTATTGGGCAAAATTAGCCTCATTATACAAATGCTCTTAACTTTTTCTATCAGAACTTGTTTGATCCTTTTTGGCTCCTATTCAGCAATGATGCCAGATGTTGTAATTTGCACCTGTTTGGTTAGTGTTTGAAAAGCCCAGTTATTTTTAGGTTAACAGAAGGAAACATGTCTTTAGCACCTTTGATGAATTTCATGAACTTTTCCCACCTATTACCTCTTCCAGGTAGCTGTTACCAAGAAACAGAAATCCATCAATGTCATGGAGTAGGTCAAAGCAAAAGCAGTAAGTGTTGCAGCAAAATGGTGCTCAGGCAGTTTATACCAGTTGAGTGTTTGGTACAGTTTAAATTCACCATCGTGATGTTCGTAAGATCCTTGCACATGTTGTCACCTCACAGACCAGGGCTGGAAATCAGAAAATGACACATGGCCATCATTAATACCTGCAGCTTCTCTCTTGATGCACAAATTATGTCTTTTCCTCAAGGAACAGATGAAGAACAGACATAGGTGAGAAACAAGGTATTTTTCTTTTGACTACAGCACCAGAGAGTGTAAAATAAACCTTTCACTGAGGTAGAGGCTTCTTCCAATTGCTTCACTGTTCTGGAAGGTGGAGTGGAGCAGATGAACTGGTATAATTACTCCCCTTCCTCAAAGTGGAGCAAATGCTTTGAGCAGACGATTTAGAAGATTTATCACACCTCTGCCCAGGTTAGCAGCTCACAATCTCACCTCACTTTGCTCCATTGCTTTGCTGAGCTAATGAAAAAAACTTCCCTTTGAGGTATTACTAAAAGTCACAAAGTGGAAACAGGAGACATACATAAGAGCTGCATTATCTATTGGAAACAAATAGCTAAATGACCTTGGGCTGGAACCCTCATAGCCACAACAGCCTGTGGCATTACTTCTTTCCTCCCTGGGCATTTAAACTCTGCCACACACTCACATCTGTTTTCCAGTTGTCTTTTCCTCTTTTCATAGCAGCAAGAATGAACTGAAACAAGTTATCACATGCCTATGGTAAAATCAATCAAATGCTAACAAGTACCACTATATTACTTAAATAGAAGATGAGCATTCGGAAGCTATCTCCCAAGGAGAAAGCAAAGTAAGAGGCTGTCCTAGGCTTAGAGAAATGCTCATCAGCAAAGCCTTTTCTTCAAATTTGCCCAGTTTTCCAATGATCTTTAATGCTGATTCACTCTACGGGGCTCACATTCATATTTGGCTGGTTTCATGCAGTTGTATGTTCTCAGGGATGTGACCTTGCCTTTCTGGGATTCAGAACTGGGTGGGTTGTTTAACATGCAAAGATGGTGGCTTTTCAGGAGGTGGAAGTGTTGCTCCTGTGGCATTTACCCAGATAGTAAAGAGATTAACAGGAGAGAGAGAAAATGAATCTGCTGCTGGGCTCTGAATAGGAAATGATCTGTGAGTAAATTGAACAAGCTGGAATGCAGTAAATAGGCAATTAACATTCCTTTTGGCAAATCCGCACCTGTCAGAGCTGAAATGCTGAAAAAGGAAACAAAGGGGAAACATCTCTTAAATGAGGTCAGAGACAAAGAGGACCCACTGTATGCTCCTCTCCCTGACTTCAGCTGCCTCCTGGCTTTGTGGCACTGGCAAGAATTATTGGTTATGGAGGCCTGCAAATATATCTGTTATGCAAAATCCATGGAAGATACTAAAACAGAAAACAAACCTGATCTCCATATACTGCATCTGAACTTAACTGGCAAGTATTCCCTCAGATTACATTATCTGACACCTGACCAGTATCGCCCCAAACTGAGAATCTGGCAGTTCTGCTTTTTTGGGAGTTATTTCGGGGGCTGATTGACAGAACATCTGAACTTCTGCAAATCCTGCTGACCTCTCTCACAGCATAGATGAACATGAAAGCTTTCCTCACAGCCTGTACACATTAGAAATGCAAAACCTAATTATGAGTGAAAGACTGCTGCCACCAGTTCCTATACTCTTTGCATCAGGTCTGAAACAGTAAACAAGGAAACTATTAACATAAATACTGTGTGGGGAGAGCTACTCTCTTGCAAACGGGAATTCTCTAAGCTCCTAATCAGCAAAAATAATTTTTTTTTTCCTTATTTCCCTAATATATATCAAGATATAGCAGGGGCGTGTGGGAGGGGTGTCTGAGTTAATTTTCAAGATTTTCCTTCCATATGCCAAAAGACTTCAGGATAGAACCTGCTCTATTGCAAGTTCTTGCATTCAAATAGATGGGGTACAAGTTCACGGACGTACAGAAACCTGGCTGAGCTGGGCTTTTACCGTTCTACTGCAGAATTTGAGTGTAAAAGGAAAAATCTGAAGTCACACAATATGCGTGGCTTCTGGATCCAAGCAGTAGCATTAGTTTGATGTTTTGTCTGTATGGCAAAAAAATTGTAAGTTAGGAAGGAAAATGGATTTGATTTGTCTTGAATTTCCTGGAAAAGCAAAGAATGTTTATTTACCTATTTGTATTGTTTGCTCTGGTTTTTTCGAAGCACAGAACTGCCAGCATAGCATGGGGATATAATCACAAGCCTTCATCGCTTACAATTTTGTCTCATTTCTTAAGCTAACCAGCTCTGTCAGAGACAAGAATGTTCTGTTTACTTCCCAGACTGGGCTGAGAGAAGTTAAGCAAGGAGAAATTCAAACGGCAGCAAAAGTAAGCAGAGCAGAAAAGTGCAAGGGGGTGGAGGGAACACAAGAATGCAGTGATCATGATCTGTTTTCATTCAGTGTCTTCCAATTAAAGTGATTTTTCCTAGAAGAAAGCCTTCCGTGGAACACATTCATTTCTTCTCAGTATTCTGTGAAGGAAAATTGAAAACCTGCATGGTAAAAATTCACTTCATGGTAAAATTACAACCACTTTTTCCCTACACAAAAATAACAAAAGTCACTCAGCGGTTTTCAAATCAATTTTCCTTTCACTTTTACTGAGATAGGCAGCAAAGTTTTCATGATTTGAGATGTGGGGTTTTTTTCCACCCCAAATATTTGTACTTAACCCTAAGCAGCTCCTCTCCTTCGCAGTAGTGGGAATTAAATCCTTTTTGAAAGTATCCACTAACTGTCAGACAATAGATGAGCTCAATGTTTCCTACAAGCTCATTTAGAACTAAAACCTGCTTTAAGACCATTTTCCATACATTTCACATCAGTTCCCCCCCGCCAGGAAGGTGAATTTTCTCCTCATGGTTTATCTACCCACTCTCATGATCATCCATTTCACAAGCACAAAGAAAAGAGTTACAACAGAGAGAAAACTTGTGCATTTCCAGGACTGTCAGGCCTTTTCACAGCCAGTCACCTCCTCTTCCCCTGTGCTTGGGCATTAAGTCTGTTAACAGCAAAAGGAAATTTTTTTTGTGAATTACTGTGAATCACTCTGTCATAGAGTAGTACAGCTACTGGTAATTTTCAGATCAATTTACATGACATTCCAGTTATTTTATGCAGTGCCATGTTGCTGTTCCACTTGACTGCATTCATTACATATGTCCTTAAAATTGAAAGTTTTCATCTCTATGAAGCTCTTATTTCCCGTACTCATACATTGCAATATCTCCTTCTCATCAGCTGCTTTAACTCTTCATTTACATCAGATTCTCAGCTACCACAATGACTTTTCTAAAATAAAAATATCCGATGGATCCTGGAAGCCAGTCTCCTTTGGCAGTAGTAGCTTACAAATGTCTCTCCAAGTGTTATCAGGACTTTTAAAACAGTAACATCTGTGTAGTTCCCAGTCAAAAGTGTCAAGATTAGAGCCACACAGAAAAGAGCAGCTAGAAAAATTAAATCCAGGTTTCTTGCACTTTGGCCCATTTTCTTAGGCACAAACCCACCTTTTCCATCCCTTCTGCTGCACCGCCCTCCCATTCCCCACAGATGAATTAATGTTACCAAGGCTACAGAGCAAATCAAAGAGAAATGAAATTAGAGTCTCCAATTACTAGTTTGTACTCGAAAGTCTTAAGTTTCCAGACCATGCAAATGGCTTGCAAATGGACGCCTGACTAATACACTAAAGTGTAGAAACTTAACTGACAGGATCCATCTATTGGCCAGACATCCAAGTGGCAGCATTGCTGCTGGTATATCATTGGAGGTGTAAAATTCCAGCCTGTAAACTTTAAAAGGAGAGTAAAGCCACAAAAAGCCTTTGCCATGAAAGTGTTCCTCACCTTACATTTCCCTGGCTGAGTTCAGGGATGTGTCAATCTTGTCTACTTACATACTCAAATGGCCTTTTCACTGCAGAATCCTACATTTACTTGTAACTCTCATTAGTCTTAATCATAAACTAGCAGGAAACACTCTTTTCAGGGTCATGCCTTAGGTTCACTCTTGCACTGGAAGCTGAAAATGGAGCCACAATAGCTGCCAGCTTATGTGTACCCAGCCTATCCTAATTGTGAAGTACACTTGCTTGAAACCACTTTCAATTTTGAACTAGATTTCATGATGTTATGATGGAGGAAGGCTCGGAGCATGGTTGTGGAGCAGCTGGTCCGTCAGCTGGGGTGGTACAAGTTTGACTGTGACAGACGCTATTTGAGCTGACTACAGCAGACTCAAGACAAAGCACTTAGCTGTTGGAACAGCAGTCTGTGTGAGCATACACCTCCTTTCTTCAAGGAAAGAGTGAGAGACCAGATACATATATGCAGTGGGCCACGCTGTCTTTAGCCAATGGGATATGTGAGCTTTTTCTAAAGACTTTTGCATTTGGAATGTATTTCTGCATTTCTACAGACCCCTATAGCCAGAAGGCATGCACTTCCTCTGTCTTAACTGAAAAAAAAAATGTAACTCTAGCAAAAGCTCTAAACTTCACACTTGTTACAGTGAGATTTTAATCCAGCCTAGAAAGCTTTACGTAGACTGAGTTTCATAGCAGGATAGGGGGCAGGTTAGCACTGTAATTCAGATAGGGATACAGAAGTGAAGAAGCTGATGGACTTGGTTGCATTTACAAACTCACAGACAGTACCAATGTCAATTGTGAAAACATGAGCTAAGTCTCCTGATCCACCATCACAAGGTAGAGACGAGAGCACAGGAAGAACATTCGCTCTTTTCCATGCACATTTTACAGCAGTATAAACTTTACTGAAATGGAGTTATTCTCCATTTCAGATGCCCTAAGTGGGAAAAGATTAAAGCTTGATTCATACACATAAATTAGGTCTTCCATGTCAGGTGCTATTAAAAATGGAAATAAACTACTGAAGCCACTGGGGAATTCTCCATCTCGATGCTTTTAATTTACATCAGATACCTTCCCTGGGAAACATCAAGTCAAATACAAGCTACTGGGACTCAGTAGCAGCATTAAGTACATGAAAAATGCTGGTTATGTTAAAATAGAGAAAGCAGCTGATATAAACATCTCCTACACCTTCCAGACACATAAAGGTAAAAAAAGTCCTGAAACTGACCTCAAGAACAATGACTACATTTATGCTCTTCCCATAGTGGTATTAAGAACAAAAAGAAGAGATTTTCCTCACTCATTGTCCTCATCGCACAAGTGAATTGTTCATCCAGAAAATAAAAATGCTTTCTGCCAAATCTGAACGCTTTTCCTGGTAGAAAGCACCATGCACAACAGTCACCTGGCATCACACACTCCTCCAGTCTGCAGAGAAGGGACAAGGCACACATGAAGGATGTCAGGAAGAGAGAACAAAATTAGCACACAGGAAAAACAAACAGGAGCTACTCATTATGAATTGTTAATAGCCTGTTTACTGCCGAACCTGTCACAGAAAACAGGAGTGAGTCTGCTAAGTCAATAATTTATATCAAGCAATAGAATTAATTTGAAAGATCGTCAAATAATACTGGGAAAATTAAAATATGGTTGAATTTGTGATGCTAGTAGCAGTTTATATGGGGGGCTCTGCAATAAAGAACAAGAAAAAAATAATCTACACAATCCCAGAACAGTAAACAGGCAAAGATTATTGGCAAATTATCCTTTAATAAGGATGAGAGAATTCAGAGTAACCCGAATGCGCTGACAAAAAAAGTCATGGCCATCGTCATCGAATCAATTCAAATAAATAAGCTTCTAAGTATCACTTAGGTCCCAAGTTACAGACTTCATAACTCAGTTTATTTTTAGTAACTTATTTGCAGAGGTACAAATAAGCCCCTAGTGTTTGTATAGCTGAAGAGGGAATTTATCTTACAAACTACTGTCAGAATCTTTCTCTTCGCCTCTGCCTCAACTCAGAAAGCAAATATTTACTTGGAAGCGATCAGCTTCAGGAGAGACAGGAGTTGCTTTCTGTCACTGAATTTCAAAGGGAGGAAGGTATAGGGACAAATGTTTACTCAAAGCCAGGCAAGGAAGCAGCAGGATGGGGGGGGCTTGTAAAAGGAACTGCAGGCTCCAGCAGGTGTCAGAAGCCTCAGTTTTGCCTGTAATTGGATCCCCAACTGTCAAACTGAAGAAAACTTTATATTGACATTAGTAAGTGTGAAATATGCACCTGGGGTCCATTCTCCATGTAAAGCCTGAACCATCTGTGCCTTCTGCTTTTGCAAGTTCAGCAAGGGCAGGATTATGTTTCTCTGCAGGGAGTGGGTTCTCAGCTGGACTGTGCTTCTGGGCAGCGTGGTGTCGCAGGGAAGCAGATGAGTAGGTTTCTGAAGGCAAGGCTCAGCAGGGAGAGTGGTCTGAGCTCAGACTCTAGATAGGAAACTAACTTCACATCACCCCTTCAGCAAACATTTCAAGTGAGGTCAGAGAATATTTATTGCATGGTCTGATATTGCAATTGCTTTAGTGACATCATACACAAACCCACAAATCAACCAGGAGCGGGATTTAGACACAGCTTATTGCAACATTGCACTCACTCTGAAAAGGTAGAAACATCTAGGTAGTGCTAAGTCCTCCTTCAAGATTTAAAATTACCTACATGTTGCAAGAGTGGGTATTCCTGTAAAGCATTCAGCATGTCACTGTACCTACATGTCACTCGCATACATTTATATAAGGTACATTGCACAATCTGTGTATCACGTGTGCATAATATAGACCTGATCTACTGATTAACCTGTACATACACTCAGTGTATGGTGGGTTTATGTCAGATACATATTTCCCTTTTACACGAAGCTTTCAGCTGTCTGCAACATGTGTCAGTCAAAACTTCAGCAATATTATGACTGTCAGAACTGTCAGGATGATTAACAATGGGTATTTGAAAAGAAAACAGTAGGTAGGTAAGACCTGTTCTTGGAACATGATTTATGGATGGTTTTTAACGACAGAACCATTACTTAGAGACAAAACCAGCATACATTCAGAAATCTGAAAAAAGTGGGTGATTGGCCAAGCAGATTTACTCTTCCTACAAGATTCTGTCTTTTGTATTTTGCAAAGTTGGTTAAAGTCAATAAGGAACAATAAAGAATACCTCTTAATGTCCTCTTAAACACAAGGAACATTATGGGAGACTCCACCCCAAACCAAGTAATTGCTACAATACTTTGACTGGGAAGAACACATTTCAGCTGTTTTCCACCCCTCCCACCCTCCACCCCCCTTTTGTCACAGCAACAGGAGGCAGATTAGACCAGTCACTCTAAAGCAAAACTCAGCAAAAAATAGATATGGAAGTGTCTTCACAGGACATCTCTACAGATTGACATTAACATTACTTTCTTAGATTCAACAGAATTTCATGCCCCACAATATCCCTGGAAATGCCTAGGTTACACCAACATAGTTGAAAAACGCACAAACACGGCAAGCACGTACCAGGGATCAAACACGTGAAATCAGAACAGTGGTACCCCTGCGATGCCTTTTTTTGCCTATTACCAAACTATGGTGCAACTGCCAAATTGAGGAGGACAGCTGTACATCTAAAAGGAAATTAAAGTATCTTACTTTAGGCATTGACCAACTCCTTAAAACTTCCCTGCTATCCATTATTTTTTACACAAACAGCCACAGAACAGCAGTATTTGATAACAGCATAGAGCCAGAGCTTTCTTCTTAAGTGGAGTCAAAGGATAACCAAGAGATCAGCAACCCAATGACTTGCCAAAGTTCTGCAACAAATCTACAGCCCAGGTAAGACTTATACCTATGGGAATAACTTCCTTCAAAATTATGCAATTGCAAACAAGTCGATTTAAAAAAAAAATCAATAAAGTTACTTCAGTGTAAAAGTGAGATTAGTGAGATCAGAATCAGCTCCTAACATCTGTTCTATTGATCTAAACCATGAACACCACTTCCTTCTCCGCACAAGTATAACCACATTTTTCCTTTTTAGAACTGTCAGTTCAGGTCACAGCCAAATCAGGTGGTTTACTTCATCTACATTCATTGAGGAAATCTTTTAAACCAGAGTTTTGTGGTATCAGAGAGGTTGCAGAAAAGTTGGTTCCATCTCCATTGTTTAGGCTAAACGCTTACATTGTACAGACTTTCACATGTCTCTGAACAGTCTTCCTGGACATAATTCCTTACCTGAGGAAACATCATCGTACAAGAATTGATTCACAGTGACTTTATTTCCTTTTGCAACACGTGGAGACTGGGCAGCACAGGCTGCCATACCTGCCTCAGTCCTTTTGAAGGTGTAATTTCTATTGATTGCCAAAGAATGGCTAAAGACATCCCATTAAACAAGTAAACACTGCAAGATGTTTCTGGATCTAGCTTTATTTCTTAACCATTATCTTCTTTATTATACTCTACTTCTGTGTTCCAAAAGCACTGGGATATCTGGTATGTCATTTACACCCTAATGTGAGGTGCAGAAAAAGGAAAGCAATAATAAAGAGGATTGTGTTGCTTGAAAATGCTGTTCCCCAACTGTGACATAACTACTCCGTGGTAGTCAAAGGGCCACATACGATGAACAGAACAAGACAACAGTTGTTTGGGAGATTTTCCTAGTTCTTATTTTGTTAAAGGTTAAAAAAGGATGAATGAAAGGAAGAAACCCCTGTGCTTGCTTAAAACCCTAGGGGATTTAAAGAAACAGTGTGATGCAATTGTTTAAAACAGCTGTGGAAGCATTTACCCTCATTCATATTTATGTTCTTTTATTCCCTGTTCTTTGTAGTTTTTGTCCCAAACAATTATTTTGCAGGTTTTTGCGTTCCAGCAAGTAAGGCCAATTTACTGATCTTAAATTGCTCTTAAATGCAACATTTGAGAGTAGGATTCTATACAATTCAAGGATCTGTTCATTCTAAAAAAGTCAGTTACATTTGGTAAGCAAATATCACAGAACAACAGGTGGCAAATTACTGTATTTGGGTGTGAAGCAACTTGCTCAAGTCACAGAGATGCTGATGGGGGAGCAGCAACTGCCATTCCCATCGCCTCAGCATGTTGACAAGTTAAAAAAAAGCCAATTACAAACCTTTTGGTGCATCTACATTGGGTAAAGCAGGGCAGAGGGACTTAGAGTAGCACTGCAAGAAGCAGCATTCTAGAGACACCAGCACAACACCCTGCCTGACCTAATCGCTCCCGTCTGCGGCATCCGAGCGGTGTCTCTGCACAACACACTCGCTGAGAGCTGGGGGCTTGTGCAGCACATTTGGTTGAATTGCACAGATGTTACTTTGGCCTCACTGGATAGGTGTTCAGTTGGCCAGAGATTTTTGCTTTTCTTGACAGAGAGCAAAAGAACACCCTGTTTCAGTGATTTCCCCCAGTTCACACAGGGAGCCACTCAAGCTTCCTCCCTCATGCCATTCTCACCCATAGTTTTGCTTCCCATGCTGGCTGCAGCTACCAGTTTGTAGCCCCAGATGTTTTGATCCAAGTTCTCTGCTCTTCTGCTTCCTATGTCTCTCCATCTTTTATCACTGAATGCTGAAATGTAATGCACATTGCATGGTCTTCCCTTCTCCATTTCCCTCTCCTGCTTTCCATTCTCTCGCCCCCTCCCCACCATCCTTCTCCCTGAACCTGTCATGTCTGCATCAGGAGTGCAATTGGAAAGAGGATCTCAGAGGAGGTACCTGTCAGATATGTCTACTCGGAGATAAGCTCTGCTGCTTAAATGTGGAAAGGAATGATTCCTGGGAGGAAATATTGCTATATTGCTGTTAAGCATAGTAACTTTATCCAGCTGGTGAATATGACAGAGATCTATCAAAATAAATAAGAAATAAATATTAAGTCATCAAACCTTACTAGACCACTTGGGTAGCAAGGGAGAATAAGGCTCAGAATATAAAGGAGATTTACTTTAACAGACAGAGAGCATCTATGTGCAAAAAAGCCTCAAAGAAATATTCACAGATTGGTCCTGAAATACCAACAAAGTTCTTAAGGCACCTCCAGGTAAAACGCATGTAAAAATTAATATGCATTTTAAATATAACCCAAATATAATTACAGTTTTAAGTCATTAAATGATAGAGATGGACATCACAATATTATACCCTGGAGCATCCACAAAAAGATTCATCTGCACTTGCTGTCACTTAAATATACAATCTTGATGAATGATGGTTTACTGCCTTGTTTATATATGGCAGCCTAGCCAGATCTCTGCAATTACTATACGTTTTAGCTCCCATTAGAAAGATTAGCTTTCCTGTGGGCTCGCTTTAATCTACACGCTTTGGACAAATACCTAGTGGTAGCTCCAGAGAATCAGAAAATCCATTAGCTAGGTACAGCATTTTACAAAGGAAACTTAAAGGTGAACTTACAAATGAACACTAGCAATTTTTCATCAAGTTTCCTATAGTATAGAACTATTTTAAAAGTCATTGTTGCTATCTTGACTTTCCTTCTGTACTACAAAACACAGTCTAGCCCACATGCCCTCGTCTTTTGGAGCTCTGTACAAGAGATTTCTGCAGAGAGGCACAGAGATGCTGTGGATGTTCATCTGCAGCGTGTCTGACTTTAGAAGCCAGCCAACCACCCAGCCAGATGCCCATAAGATGAAAAAGAAACAAGTGTTTGATCCTTCAAGTGGATAAAATGTCACTTCCTGCGACAAGAATGTAAGAAAAAAGCAACAACCCATAGGACAAAAACATGCTGAAGAATGGGGAGAATGAAAAAAAAACCCACCCAATCTTTCTTTGGTCAGTAAACAAACCTAGATAGAATAGGTTTTCAGTGTGTTGACAATGTTCTGGCAGTTCATTAATCCCAGCAAAATCTCTCCAAAGTTACTGATGCATGGATTCCATTTTCAAATTTCTCATTAGTTCCTCTTTATGGATTAAATGCTGATGTTCACGAATGAATGCACACAGCTTCAGCTGATGGATGTAATTGGGTTGTAATGGATTTTAGCTGCTGTTCCTTCTGATCTAGCCAATTTGAAATGCAGTATCAATGTATTCTCCCCATCTCTCTGTAGGGAATGAGAAATTGAAACCTACAAGATGAAATTTATCAACTTCCATAAAGTCCGCTCCAACCATCATAAAACTGTTAAACTTCTCATTATAATTCTACCACAGTTATTTCCCAAACTCTGGCCAGGCAGTCAAAATATTAAAGTGCATTTGAAATAAGTAGAGTTGATCCTTCAATATTCTGTATGTCCTCAACATTGATTTAGGTGCTGTAAATATTACCAACCCAAAACGACATTAACATAGCAAAAGCTTAACAGCAGGAACATAAAGTGATATGAAAGGATTTAAAGGTTGCAGAACCTCCTTCCAATTTTTAATGTATCTGTATCTCGATAGATAAATAGATAGATGATTTGCTATCACTATGGGGCCAGTGTGCAAAACACAGCTGTACGCTTCCTCCTCCCTCCATAAACAGCACCTGCCTTGCTCTCGACTTTGACTGATTTAGCCCAGCCTTGGCTAACCAGAAGAATATGCAATGGTCAGAGTACATGTATATTCCATAAAGGAATGCGGAACACCAAGGGCATAGAAAGGTGAACTTAAGGCTCTGAAAACATAAGGATTATTACAAAAACAAGGAAACTGACACCTCAAGGTGGGAGGAGAAACTGGGGGTGGGTCTTTTAGACTTAACCTAAAAAATTGGCTAGAGTGATGCTCTGAGAAATCTCAGTCCAACTAGTATGGATCAAATACAAATCTTCAGTCAGATTCCTACAATCATGTAGTAGCTATAAGGCCAGTAAACTGACAGTGGACTTAGTTCCTGGAAGGCAGTCATTAAGATTATTCTATTGCTTGCTAACCATCAGTTTAAAGGCTGAAAAGAAGAGAACAAGTTCTTTCCAGCCACCCAAAGGTGGTCTCTGCAACACCTGATATGAAGAATATTGGCAGACTGGAAAGAAATTTACTCTGACTTTCTGCAGATTTTAAAAGATACTGAATTCACCGTTTTTACTGACTAGTTCTCTTGCATCTGCACCAGAGAGACACCTCTTGAATAGTGTCAGCCACTGCCGTTTACCCCATCTATCCTGTGACAGTCAGCTGCAAGGAAACCAAAGGCCAAGGCCAACCAAAGCTGGCAGGGGGATTTAGGCAAATGGTCCCACTGAAAGTTCTCTAATAAGCCTCACACATGACTGAATTACATCTCATAGTCATATAATTTCTCTAAAAGCTGAAAGTGCGTAATGTTTCCTAAAAACAGATTCAGATTTTACCTTCCAGAAAACCCATGACTATAGGCATGCAGTTCTGAAAGCACGGCACTATTTGCATACAGAACTACATCGTTCCCTTTGGTATGGCAGCACTTCTGCAGAATAGCTTAAGAATGGTTTTTCAAAGTTTGGCCAGCAGCATGATCACAGCTGCTTTGAAAATCTCATTATTGTACAAAACCATAAGCCTCTGTGTATATAACCAGGTCCACACAACACTTGCATGTTCCTTAAATTTCACATTAGTAATAAAACCTGTGATCAAGATCAAGTATGACAACAGAACCCCCAGCCCCTGAACTAAAGCTGTTTCATTTTTATTGACTTCAATTGCCTTTGCATCAGCCTAACTCATTACAGCTTTCCAACTTGCCAACTATCTTCCCTATCAGCTGCTGCTATGACTGAATCCATCCTGTCTGCATCATTCTCTTTCCCTTTCAGATCCCAGGCCAAATTCAATAATAGCTGTAAGTGAAAACTTAATTCTTGACTTCAGTGGAGTTGCTCATGCTTAGAACAGGGATGAATTTGACCTGCTCTGCCTATTACTAGACACACAATCCCAAACTATTTATAAAAAGCCCAGTAAAACAGATTTTCATTTTCTTAGTTTCACTACTATTATTATTAGACTATTCATTTCCATTCTACAAGGTATTTAAAGACTGACACATCTCAACTAAGCTTACATCTAAGGCACATTAGCATAAACTCACCTTACTCTGCCAGCTAATGCTCATCTCTCACTTTCTTGCCTAGAGCTAGCGTACCTCCTTGCCGGGCTAAGTAAAAACAAACTTAACTGATGAAAATTTTCATGAGACCAACTACAAAAACACTCAAATAGAAGCAAATCCAAAGCTAAGTTTCAGCAAAGCACTTCAGCATAAGCTTACCTACCTAAGCAATGGGAAAAACCTAACAGGAACTATTTAAGTGGTTTTCCAAAATTTGGTCTTTAAAATTCCTACTTTAACTCCCGACTTGATTGGAAACTACTGTGATAAAGCCCCAGCAGAAAGCGTGCCGTGCTGAACCCAAAAGACAGACTCCTCCCTATCTCCAGCAGCAGGCAATATCAGATGCTTCAGGAAGCTTGACAGGCCGTGAGCCATCATCTAAGTGAGATACAGAGCGCAAGAGCTGATACATTCCACAAGGCTGTTGGGCTCCCAAACACACTCCTTCCCTTCCATTCCTTAGACAGAGGATTGCAACAAAGTGGGATTATGGCAAAACACTCATAAGGTTCACCTATTAAAATAAACTAAACAGCTTAGACGCCTGTCTCTACAGAAGATCATGATGCAAATAAACCCTGTTCCTAAGCAGTACACTCTCCGAGCAGGAGGGTCAAGTCTGGACTTTCCTGAAAGCCGTAAAATCTTGTTGGTGATGGGGGCTTGGGCAGGTCTAAACCCAGGTTGTGTAGGAAACCAGCCATCTCCTTGACTGCTATCTGAATACAACAGCATGCTCATTCATTATTACTAATACTCTCTTCCAAAAACTCCTATATACTCTTAATTAAATGATTGCGGTCCTTTTGTAGATTATGCATAAATCTTCATTTGTTTTCTTTATTAGCATTTGATCTGGTTTTGTTAATTGCATAAGTGTTCCCCTCAGGCAGAAAAGCAATATAGTTCAAATGAAGCAGGGGATTTTGTTAAGGATAGTCAATTTGATTAACATCACTGTCAATATGATGAATGAAAATTCTCTCAAATGAGTTGCCAAATACCTTGGAATCGTCACTGAAATATTCATGTCATTAGGACACAAATAATAAATTTATTTTAGAATCATGCTGGCCTGCCCAAAGTTTCCCTTAATTTTGGGAAATGTAGATGCTCTGTCTTCAACACTTTTAATCAGGATCTCAAACCTTTTCATTTCCCTGTCTGATATGCAAGTCTTAATATTCCTATCTCAGCTTTGCCAAAGTACTCTGCCTCAGTTTCCATCAAATTGCTGTCACGACTAAAGAGAGCTCAGCAGCCCTGAATCTTAAGGCTCCTGTGCTTGTTCTTCCACTCAATTCAGGAACATATATTTACATTACGAGTAGGAACAGAAAAATCAGCACTACTATTTTTTCTTCTACCCAAAGCATATTCCAAGTGAGGCCTTTGGGCACTCTGGCAAACAAGTATCAAAAAGGAGGTAGAATAACAGGTGAAGTTTAGAGCAGAAAATGGCTCCTAGCAGCTCTAGACATTCATTTAAGTGTTCAACTTTTACCACTTTGAAAGAGTCAAGAGAAAAAGAGAAAGTAGGTGTGTGGTGAAAGGTGGTGATTCTTGCACTTCCCCAGAGTAATGCTGCATTACTTTCAGTGAGACATTTCATATAATTAACAACCAAGTAAAGAGATCATCTTCCCTTTTTCTTCCTCTTTTGTCTTTTTAATTAAATTATCTCTCAGTCTTAGTGATACTGCCATTATTTTACACAATGTGTGTTCATTAGAAATGCATTTACAGTTATCACATCTTGATTTATCAGCTCTTCCCCTCATTTCCATACTCCAGATTAATATGCCTTGTGACAGAACATATTGGCCAAGTTCAGAAGAGCCTGTGAGAGAAGACAACATTAACAACCCCAAATGGAATCTACCAAAAAGAGCACACGTGTAATACATATGCTGAACCTGATGAATAGGTCTACAGCAGAAGCCTCACCCAAAGACATTCGCATGGAGGCTGCTCATCAGGTGCAGCTTCACATTGGCTTTGCTCTCCAGACATGGGAAGGTTTCAGTGGGCAACAGACAGAGGACTTCACCTGCCTTTTAGCCTGCCGAGGAGCAGAGCTGTAAGAAATTAATACCAGGCAGAAGACGAACATCTGGTTTGGAAATGAGTGTGATGTGGAGCTGCCAGGATCTCTAAAAAACCTTATCACAGGCAGCCTCCCTGCACCTTGCCTGTGCATTCAGTCTGACAAGGCTTTGCAGCCTTGAAATCAATTGACAGAGCAGCGAAGAACATTATTAGGCATCTGCAACCTCCAGACACTCTGCAGCGACAAGATTTGTTGGAGGGCAGAAATGACAGCTATGTAACAACAATATCTTATTGATATGGGCTTCCTGAGCAGTGATGGAAGAAAGAGTGAATGCTTCTGACAACAAGTGACTGCAGCGTATGTTAGAGGCTTGATGGAGCAAGCAAGGCTACAAATGAAGTGGTACAGGAAGAGACATGGACATGGCACATCGCAGATAAAGATGTAAGTAGGTCAAGCATCACTATCTCTGGATGGTGGTGACATTTTGGCCTATACAAAGCAAGAGTCATTTGTTATTAGTTTGTTTAAGCCCATTAAGCACACTGGCTGCCTACTGGCGAAGCCATTTTTATTAAAATCATACTGATGATTCCATTGCTGAATGCTGCATTTGCTCTACAAGGTTATTAATTATGCAACCAAATTGACAAAGATAATAGCATTCACCTGGCTGCAAGGGTGTTAGAAGACTGTAGAGTTACTAAGCCACAGCTGCTTATGTTTGAAAGATGACACACATTGGGGCTGTTTGTTTTAAATAGATGAACAACAAGCACATAAAAATCATACCCTATAGTGAATAGCACTAGGAAAAAACCCCAGACAGTGCACTTATAGGTACCTTTCTGCAAAATACAACAGAGGATGTTCAGAAGCAAATTAAGAAATGCAATTAGCATGTGAAATCATTGTTACAGACACTAAGTAAAGGCAACTGTGTTCATGCAGCCAGTGAAAACTCACTGCAGTGACTGCAATGTGTTAGATAAACCCAGAATATCTAACAAGTATTTTGAAAAACACCTACCCACCTAACAAGCTCAGTGCTGCTTTTCAGCCTTTGCAGGGAGTGAGAACATGAGTGGTGAATGGAAACGTGTCTCATTGCAGCCACTGATAAAGGATGCCTAAGTGTCTTTCAAAAAACTTGTTAGGAAACATGGATCACATTATGAATGGCATATGGATATCTAGCATCCTTTGAAGTCTACAAAAATTTGACACTCATACTCTAAAGGCCACATTACTACGACAGACTGGAAAAAAGACTGCTTTTGAAAACAGGTTCAGTATTTCAATGCTTACATTGCTATTAGCATTACTAAAGCTATTGATAAACCAAGCAGAAATAAAAACCCACGGCTTCTTGACCAACAGCCTCTTTTTAGAGCTGCTTAATTAATTTGGAGTCCAAAGTTTGTACGACTTGAGGTATTGATTTAATTCTGAAGAGATATAACACCTTTCTAGGCGGAAATGCTAGGATAAATCAATTGAGAATATTTTTCTGCATGTCATAAAACAGTTTTGCATTCCATACAGTCACAGGGTGTTTTTGTCCAAATGGATTATTCTTTTCATTAGTCTTCCATCAAAACTGAACAAACCAGCTGATTGTTTGATCCCAAGAAAGTACAACGCTTAAAAGTAACTGTTGGTAGAAATGTTAATTGAGAGTGTATTGTCTTCACTAATTAGCATATTAAAGGAAATCAGATAGAAGAAATACCAATTTATTAAAAATAAAGAACCTTAACCTCTTTCTTGGTGTTAAATATTTCAGGGTTAAATTATCTAGATGCCTGACTGCCCCGAAGACATCTGATTTCCCAAGGCAAATGGACTATGTAAACAATATCAGAGATCAGGTATCATAATGCTAAATGGGCTGTTTCAGTAAGTGTGCAGCTTGTTCCTCAAGTTTTGGCATGATACCTACACATCAATATACCCTAAAGAAAGCAGAGCGATTTCAACATACACTGAAAACTTCGAAGATTAAGCAGAATCCTTCTCAATGAGCTAAAGGCAATACCTAAGAACTTGTAAACTTACCTTTCCAGTCGTCTTCTGCTGTCTTCTGTCCCAGCACTGTCCTTTGCATAAACATATGCGAGTTGCTTTCCATCTGCAGGCTTATTTAGCAAAAGCCATTTACTTTTTCTCCCATAGTTCTTTAAACCAATCTGCTGCGATAGCAGAGATCTGCAACAAATAAAATGAGATGCTCTGAATTCCTAGAATGACATGAGGATATTCATGTTGGGTGTTACGTTGAATGCTTTTAAGTAGCCAGTGAAATGCACACCAATAACCAAAGGCTGTCTGGAAAGCGCAGAGAACGTATATCTTTTCTATATTTGTTTTAAATGTTACATCCATAAAATAAAGGACACATGGATCTCTTTTTATATATTTACATTTTCTACTAACATCAGAATGGAAGTTTTAAGCAACTCCCTTGCAGCTGAGTAAAGTTAGACCACAAGGACAGAGCCTCAGCTACCACAAATCTGCAGGCTTCTATGAAATCAGTAACACTTTGCTTATTTACATCAATTCACATGGCCCTGGGTTCCTTCTCAAACTTATATACACCACTGCAAGTCATTGATACCGATTTGCAGAGTTCCACAGGACAAGTTCAATGATGAATCAGAGTGCATCAACAGAAGAGCCCGAGCGCTTTGAAGGTGAGGTACAGCTTTGTTCTTTAGGAAGGTTATTTTGACATGACCACACTCAAGTCTCACAAAGCGCTGGAAAGGACCATTGCATTAGTGACAGCATCAACAGCATTTAAAAGTTCTATTTGCTAGCCGTACTCCTCCCCAGACCTTTATTACTTGCTCAGGGCAACAGGGCTGGAAATCCAAAGCACTGTTGATTTAATCTAACCACTATGATTTAACCCACATCCATTTAATCAATGGATATATTTTCAAAACAACATGTTGTTTTATAATGAATACATACGGCATACACACAACTGAGCCCCCTCTCTACCAAAACCACAATCAACAGATTTTGGAAACCAAATTTATATAAAAACCTCTCCCTTCATACGATTCCTTTTCCCTCTACACCATATGCATAATAAATAGGTGGTGCTTTTGCTAATAGAAATAACTGTTGAAAGGAACTGGCACTATGACAATAAAGCTTTTATCAGCAGAAGTTTAAATAGTGACTGAAATCATTCCAGAAGCAGATTGCTCAGAATTTAAAGGACATGGACAACATTTGTCCATCAAAAACGCAGGCCCTGTTATCAGCAAGTAGTAATAACGATGTGTACAAGAAGAAATAATATGTCAGGAAAGAGACATCTTTCTGCTATTATCTAAGGGTGTTATTACAACCATCACAGTTCAGGAAGTTAATGAAAGCAAGCGTTTTACCCCTCTATGAGAAACTTGAGAGTTACAGTTCATAAAGAACCCATTCTCCATTTTTAAACAGCCAACAGTTTGAAGCAGTACTATTTAAAAGTTGATTTTTCAATTGAAGTTGATTTCAGAGCGACCTCATTGTAGTCTGACAAGATTTATAGAAGAGCTGTGCACAGTCACTGGGGAATTGATGACTTCATAGAACTGCAGACATCAATTTTCTTATGCTCAAAGAACTTCTTCAAAATCCCCCTGCTCCCTCTATCTGAAACAGGACCCCATCTCTTAAGAACAAACCTGCGCAATTGCTGTAGATACCAGCAAAAGATTACTATAGGATTCTATTACTTTTGGAGAAAGAAAAAAGAATGAATTAATGGATTTACCCCAATGTAAGCAAAATCAAGATGTGGGTCCATGACATTTCATCAGCATTTCTTTGCTAGCATGACAGAGACAGATGGGCTGGTTTTGGAAAAGGATTTTAGAAAGAGAAAAATATATTTGACCCAAGTTTTACAACAAGACGTCAGGCAAAGATGGGGGAAGAGAAAGACAAACACATATAAGAAGGCTAGGCTCCTTGTCTCCTAGGCTCCTTGTCAGATTAAGAGCTTTAACTTGCAGACCTCAGCAGTACCTAAAAGTCCAGAAAGCTCTTGCAAGTGTTCGAGGAAAGATGCCTATGCTTCGGCTAGGAGTTCCACTAATGTGTTTATGCCTAAAGATGTGTTTTATTCTGAAGACAGTATGTTGCCAGTATCTGTTACTTGACAAAAATACAACTCATCTGCAATAGGATTTTTGTTCAGCTTTGGAGTGGCTAGAGCTGCCTCTGAACCGAAGCCTTCCCTGCCATGGCACAGGGACAGGGTGCCATTGCAGACCACAGAAGTCGCTGACCACGAGGCCACCATTTGTGTGTACAGATGTGGTAATCCTTCCTCTCCGCTAAATCCCTCGCCTCCAGTCCCCTCAGGAGCATCAATATGATCATTAGCAATTATGTAACATCAAAGAACAGAGATTAATAATTCAGATTTAAGATATCACTAAGATTTATCACCTTGTATGTATGCTCTCCAGACAGCATTGGGAAGTTGTCACTGGAGACACTACGAGGTGAAAACTAGAGCTTTGTACTGATTACAAAACAGGTATTCTTCAGCAACAAGTGAAAATACATTATGCTTGGCAATATACCTATGTGTTTATCTCTGGCTATAGCACAGCAGCCTCTAATGCACAGAAAAAGAGGCATTTATTAAATTAAATCTTGGGCCCTTAGAAGCTGCTTGCTGACCCCAGAAGGACTAAAAATACCTGCAAAAACATTCCCAAGGAAGAGCTCTCCTCAAGGCTCAAGCAGAGGCTCCCCCAACCAGACGCTACCGGAGCCCAGCCCGGCAGGGTTCACATCTAAAGCCTGAGCAGCACATAGGAAACCTGCTTCGCCTCTTCCAGCACCTCATGAAGGATTCTAGCGAGTAGGGTTTTTGATCTAAAAAACTTAACCATTCCAATCATTTTGTGAGAGAATGATAAACAGAGATTAAACACAGGAAATTAGGGTAACTTAATATTTTACTGGCTCACAGCAGAACTAAGTAACAGCACGTTCAGCTCAAAGAACTATACACTGAGACAGCTTTAATAAGCCATTGTGCCATTAAAAGTGAAGGGTAAAGAGAAAAGCGATCAAGAAAATGCCACAAGATTTTTTCATGGTGTACCACCTTCATGTGCAAGGACGAGCTAAGAAGCAGAATGATCTTGATGCACAGGATGAAGCTGGGGTTTGATACACCTTTGCTGTTTGTATCTTGAGCTTGGTCCTTGCTGACCTTCACTACGGCTATTGCTGTTACCAACAGCATAACCAATGCGATGGGCGCTGTAATATGCATTTCACGCAGGAAAGTATATTCCCTTTACTCCTATACTAGAGTATAATTTTGGGAAGGAAGATGCATCATTAATTTTTCATGTATTTGCAGATCACACCCTAAGGCAAGGAGAGAACCCAGCTCTCCTGCCCCAGCAGAGGCTGTGCGCGGATCAGAACTGTGCTACGTTCTCATCACACCTTGTCCCCACTCCACAATTGTGAACACACTTGACCAAAACAGTTTTCTCCAGAAATTCCAAACAGAGATTATTTTTAAAGGGCCCTAAACCCAAAGGCCAGTTATTGCTTTCATTCATACAGGAAACAATTCTGAACAGAAGCATATTTTGTGCTTCTTTGGTAACCCCCACCAGACAACGTGACAATCAGATCACCCTGAATTCCAACTGCAATTTTATACACTAGCATCCTTCCTATGCTCAGGCACCACTAAGCTCTGTATATATTACCTGTTAAAAACCCAGCACATTGCTGTATGTTTTCCTTGCAATGCCAATAAGCTTATTTAACAGACAATCCAAAGATTCTATAACCTTACTGAAATGGCTCCTTCTGTAGTTGCAAAAGAAAACCCTTTCCAGCCGTACCACAAACTTTTATTTTAAACATATTTAGCATTATAAGTCATATCCTATTCAAAGTTTATTTATAGAGTGGCTTCAAGGAAACAGCTTTGATTAGTTGGCAAGACATTTTCTTAGAAAAAAAAATGAAAATTTCTACTTTGAATTTCACTCTACATGTTGCTTTGAAGGAAATGAGCTCACACGCTGCATCTCTGCTTCAGGCAGAAGATTAAGAATAAGAATCTTCATTCTTGAAGATGAATGGGATTGTGTTTACAAAACTCAGGACTCTGGATGAAGCTCCTTACTGCCTATGGTATCCATGATGGGGCATACTTTTTGCAGTCCCACTTGCTCAAATAACCTTGCCTTATGCAGTGAAACCTCTAGCCTACTGGAAGCCTCATTTCCTAGTCTTTGCTTTCCCAAGCCTTAAATTCAGTTTTCTCATATTGTTGCACGATTTCCTGACAGGAGGGAGTAAAGATGACTGAGCTAGACTTCTCAGCAGTGGCCAGCGACAGCACAAGAGGCAATGGCACAATCTGGAATACAGGGAATTTTACTGTGAGGGTGAGCAAGCACTGGACAGATAGCCCCGAGAGGTTACACGTTTTCTGTGTAACCAGGCTTGACTGGACATTGCCCAGCAGAAGCTGCTCTAGCTGGTCCTGTTTTGAGCAAGACTAGCTGATCTCCAGGGGTCCCTGCAAATTCAACTGCTCTGCAATTGTGAGTTGTCAGAGAACTCCTGTCTATCACCAAGTATACCACTGCTGTGTCTGTGGAGGGAGAGAAAAGCCTCAGTTAAGTCATTCAGATACAGTGAAAAATTAAGCCAGTTTCACTTTGAATGTATTTGTGTAGATGAGGGCTCTCCTCTTTAAACAAAATATTTTGGCCTAAATAAGCTAACTTTACTCTTTCATTTCTGCTCTCAAATAGCAAGATAGGAATCTGGAGGAACTCTGTAGTTTCTCAGCCGTTGGACTTCCTGGGAGCATAAAAATTGATCCAAAATAACATCTAAGGAATGAATTTGACACTTTCTTTCAGGTCTAATTAAAGTTTGGATGAATTACTGAAGGATGAATTCATGTTCAGGGTGGCACTGGTTAAACATTTTGTTAATCTTACCTACACTAAATGGGGACTATAATGAAAAAGACAGCTTGCTCCAAAAATCATTATTTTTATCGACATAAAATAACTTCCTGCCCTTTCTTCCCATTTGTGACTTTAACATATTAAGAATCAAATTGCAGAGAGAATTACTGTGACCATTTTAAGGCCATTTGAGCTCACTTACACACCAGGGTCCATTCAATAGCATTGTGCTACCAGACCACTTAACACATGTGGCTACTTTAGACTCCCACAGCACTGCTAAATGAAAGGGGCCAGATCCTGGGTTAGCTTGAGTCAATGTGCCCATGCTGATTGCTGCTATTTAAAGATGTGGATTTCATGCACTGCAAAGCTTCAGTGAAAATTAAGAAGCATTTGGAAGGCAGTTTAATTCTTAGATGTAGTCCAGCCTTGTCAATAAATGTCACAGTTTTCACTGAAACAAGGATTTTTTTTTCATGTAAATGAAGCAGAAAGGTTAACAAGAAGTCACGATCTCTTTAGACACTAACTTATCTTTGCCTGCTCCCGCCTTCCTCACAGCAGTTTAAGCAGAGTAGCATTCTGAATATATGAGAATTGCTCTATTTCCAGTAATTAGAGAAACTAATGAATCCAAACACCACAAAAGGTCCAAATTTATCAGTCAGTCTGCTTCCAATTTGTATCGCCCACTGTGGTCTCAAAGACACTAAAGACTAAATTGCATAATTGGGAGAAAGTTAGAGTTTTCTGCAACAAGTCTACAGAAAGCAATGACTAACATCTGACAGCACACTCCCCCCTCTTTTGTCACCTTATTTTTCCAACTTGACACAGAGCAGAGTTCAGTCGAAAGGCTCTGACTCACGATCTCACAACTGCAGCTCCTTTTTGTCCATCTACACGCTCTGCTTCAGGTTACGGAGAGCCTGACAGGAAAGGCTATAAGGAACATACATTCCCTCCCTTTGCCACTACAGTTTATGGCCCAGAGTATTAATGCAAAACACTTGAATGTGGTTAACACCAATACACCAGGCTGTGATCTGCAGAAGAATCACGCTGCTATGAAATACCTCATCCGAAAGAGAAGGTACCTCAGGAAGCCCTTCGAGCCAGCATCTTACACAAATTACACATCACCTCTTTACCTAGCGTGTCATACCAGTACTTTAACCACATCACTCCATTAAATACATGCTGGATAAAGAACACATTTGGAGCCTGAACTCATAATGGACCAGCCTAAAATGTCTACACCAGTTCAGTCCACAAAATGGATTAAATTCTACAAGATGGCGAGCTTTTGAGCCTTTTTAAGGAAAGCACCTTGGAACATACTGTGAGGTTGAACAGATTCTGTACCTGCTTGAAGTTAACCCTGACATTCAACATGTGGCTGAGAAAGAGCCAAGTAGTGTATCTGGGAGGGCACTGAGTAAGAAATAAATGGGGTACAAGGGATAGACACCTTGCTGGCAACAATCCACACAGAGAGGAAAGAGTGAGGGAGGCACCTCGATAAAAATTACTTTGGTTTTAATATCATGCTATCAGCCAGTGCATATCATAGCACAAGGAACCTCCTCAGCCAGGGATGAATCCTGCCGAGGAAGGGTTACATGACTTTCCCAATGATGTACTCTCAGAACAAACTCCTACCGCACCAAGTCAGCCCAGGTAACTCTGCTCTCCACCAGCCACTGACAGATGCTTAGGAAGGATGCAAGAACCATGACAAGGGCAGCACACGCCATCTCCTAATACACACTCCCTGCTCCTGATAGCAAGAAGGTTTGACATTCACTCTCATTAACATTTACTAAATAACTTCTAAGATCCTTTTCTAAAAGTTTCACAAGCTCAGGAGTAAAAAAGCCATCAAGCAAAGAGGGAAGCTACTGAGGCAATATTCTAGTTGCAACGGAAACTTTTTTCCACAAATTTGGAAGCCCCACATTGGAAAGAGAAAGGACAGATCTTAGTGTCAGAGGTATGGAACTAACAACTAACTTGTCCAACATTTTATGTCAGAGATGTTTAATTTACAGTTTGGTTTAATTATTCATTGCATCTAATACACTTAACACTTCAATAATTAACTTCTACAGCAACAGGGGGGAAATCTGATTTATCTGTTTACTTCCATCTTTAGCTGTTTAATTAGCCATACTGTCCTCTGCTCTACCATCTCTTTGCATGGACTAAAAATATTGAGATGATTATAGGAACAAATACTTTTCTTTGAAGAGTGCACAGGCCTGGGAGAAAAAGCCTGCTGTCAGGGCAGAGACAAGGTAATTTTCCTCATTACAATTTCACCTGGTTTCCAGAGAAGCATCCTACATTGCTGATTGCTGGGGACAGAGTCATCTGTGAATGCCCAAGGAAAGATTTGAACAGGATTCTAAAAATTTGAGCTGCTTCTGAAAAAAAATCTATCTTGTTGCCTATCAACACATAATCTAGATTTACTATACAGCCCTTCCTATCATGCAAACCCGATCTCTGATTTCTCTGGAAGTGTGATTTCTTTTCAGATTTTCAGAATCAGAGCTAATTCATAGTATTTTATATAGCCAAAGTCCGTATTTTGTGTAAAGAAGCTGCAGAGTTTTATTCATTTAGCTTTTATAAAAGACATGGGTGCACTGGGTGTGCACCCATCACGAATTCATGCAAATGTTACACTTGTGACAACTCATTTGCTGTAGCTGAATTTTGTTACCTGCTCACCACATGCAAAGTCATCTCACTCCCCCTATGCATCCCACTGCCATAGCACACAGGGCAATAAGTAGAAAAGCTACATGTTATTAAAATCCTATATTGGGGAAATAATCTATTCATAGCTCATTCCTCCCCTCCTCCCTTACCATTGCCTTAGAAACAGCTCTTCTCCACAGTAAATAAAGTTAGAAAGCCTTATCATTAATTCTATTTAGGCCTAATATGTCATAAAGCAAGGAAAGAAGGCCATTTTCCTCTCTGCTGGGGCACAAAACATGTATTAACTATTCCAACCAGAGCTGTGAATGATTTATTAATTCAATTTTGGAGTGTGTGACTGTCAGATCATATAAGTTCGTTATAAAAGGAGTCTCTCTGAGGACTCTTTTACTCTTTTTAAACCAACTGACTGACATTTCACATGCTCCACAACTACAGCCATCTATCTCCCTGCTGCTTGTTCTCAGTGTCACACAGAGGTTGCACAATTTGTCCTGTCCACATTAAATTGTTTGTATCTGACGAGGAAGAGAACTGGTAGCTGGTGATCTGTGCCAGTTCCAGCCCACACGCCCAGCTTCATACTGGAACCTAAGGACCATCCAGTGCTCTGTGGGGAACAGGGTAGTCTGTGCTGCTTGTTCAGAACCACAAAGCAGTTGAGGCTGGAGGGAACCCCTGGAGGTCACCTTGTCCAAGCCCCCTGGCACCAGCAGGGCCACCTACAGCCAGTTGCACAAGACAACGTCCAGGGGTTTATCCTGAGGAGGTTTTTTGAGTGGTATTTTTGGGGTCATTTTGTGTGGTTTTTTTTTTTAAATACCTCCAAGGAGGGAGATGCCAGAACCACTCTGGGCAACATGCTTCCAGAGGGAACTCTGTACTGCTCTCCTTTGCCAAGGAATTGTGAAAACTTCTTGTTTGAAAACCACTAGGCTGGTTCAGAAGCTCCCAAACAGTGGGGCATTAGCATTTGAAAGCTGTTTCAAAGTACTGTGCAAATACATACACCTCCAGCAAAGCTCCCTGTGTCAACCTATTGGCTAAAATCCTCTCCCAGACAAGGATGAAAAAGGCTTTCTCCTGCGTCTGACCTAACACCAATACTGGTTCTGCCTTCATCTCCGCTAACCTCTTCATCAGAAACAGGACTGGAGAAATACTTCCTCCTGAGGAGGGAGAGGAACTGCTACCAGGGACACTGCTGCTGAATTGTACAATACAATTCCTGTTCTGCACAAGCGAACCAAGTCTAGCAACCTTGCTCTATTTGATAGCTCCCACTAAGAGCGATGATGAGTTCCGACACCTCTCTCATTTCTTCCTGTCTATAAGTAAAATCTTGTTCCTATGAACGTGAAAAAAAGCAATATGTGTAACCAGCATTTTTCCTGGTTACTAACAAGGCCAAGTTTTACTGTAGATCCTTTTAATGTTTACATCAAAATTTCATTTGTTAATGTAAAAGCTACTGAGGTATTTCTATTAAACGAATATCAGTAAAATAAAACACAATTTAGGAAAACACTTTTTACAAGATCTTCAGTCAAGGGAATTTCAGATCTAGTATACCAGCTTATCCAGCTGAGGACTGAAAACTTGTAATCAGGAAAACAAGGCAGACATCCTTAGGGATTGTATCAGGGAGAAACAAACATGGAGATCAAACTAAATTGTTTTATAAGAGAGACCGTTAAATTGTATTCATTTTCTTCTGTAGCAACTCAGATTTTCACTAAAACATGCTTCCAAAAGCAGTCCTACCTCAGTTTGAAGATATTGCTTCCCCTGGTAGTTTGTTCCACTGGCAACCAACCCCACCATTACATCTAATTTGCATCTATCTTGCTTTAGCTTATTACACTGATTCTTGCTGTGCCTTTCTTTACTAGATTAAGGAACCCTATTGTCCCCAGTCTGAAGCAAGAATAGGAGCCCACTCCCAATTCCCCCTGAAACCATATGTTGCTTCATCTTTAGAGCTAAGAACTCAGTCTCATTTCAAAATAAAAATAAATAAAAACCATTCAAAAGGATAGAAACATGAATAGTAAAGTAAATGCTCTCTCTCATTTGCAGTAATAGCTGTGAAATGCTACTTTGGGACTGGAAAGTATCTCAATTCTGTAATTACACGTTCATCATCTCTGTTCCATTTTCAGTCCCTTAGGCAGTATTTTACAGCTACAGCCCTCCAAGGCAGCCATACTTTTTTGTAATCGGTCATATATTTTCAATGCAGACGACAGGGTCAGTTCTTTTATAGGGCTCTGGCTCCAGCCTGCCTGACACTTCGCTGGATTACAGTTGTATAAAGGTCTGGGAAGAAAAGCATTGAGGATATGAATCACTTCAACTCATTTGTACGGGCTAGGTAGAAAGGAGTCTCTGCACAGTGTCTGTGTCACTGATTTACCATTCAGAACCTCCTGGGCAACTGAAAAATGAGGTCTGGAGGGCACAGGTGCAATGGGAAGCGATACTTCTGTAATCTTCCCTAGGCTTTCAAGATACTGAAAGCTGTCACCTCCTCTTCAGAGATGAGTGGTTGCTGGGCCTGTGGGGTTAGGGATAGAGGCATCCCGGGATGTTAAGTTATCTAGTAAAAATTCTGTGTGGTGTGGCCCTTTACCTCCCGATACACTCAGCCCAAAAAGAGATGGTGGAAAGAGTCACACAGTGTAAACCACAAAAATAAAGATTAGCTTTCCCTTCACTGGTGGTTTATGCAACAGCACTCTACAATAGCAGAGGCAAAAGCACATGTTCCCTGCTGCAGGCTGTGCCTCTACCAAAACTGAGGGCGATGGATGTGTGGGGCAATGACTTCTTAAACTCCTGCAACAACATTTGCTAGAGCTTTTCTGTCAAAGCAGTTATTCTACACAAGACATAAGCCTTGCCACACTTGGTTTTTTGCTTTATAATTTCCTATAATTCAGAGTGGTCCCAGTAATCAAAACAGGTCATACTCCTTTCCATCCTGCAGAAGAGAGCTAGATAATTAAACATGTATTTCTAATACAGTGCTCTATTTATACTAGTTATTATACGGTGAATTAATGCTGTATCTCCACAGATTCCCCTCTGCACAAAGAAACAGCAAAAAGAAATTGATTTGTATCTGGGTTCTATTGTACATGGATCTAAGTTAGTGCTTATCTCTGAATTATACACTATCACCCTTGGAATAGAGGGCTACATAAGCTTAAAAATAAATATCAAAATTGTGGCAGTTCATTCCCACTTTGCAAAGGCACAAGTGAATACAGGTTTTTAAAACAGATTTGGCAGAGTAAAGGGACCTCAGAAGGGTGAGCAAGCAGTTGTCATATTGCAAGACCATAAAAGTGATTTAACAATGATAAAATCAGTCTTAGCTTTGACTACGCGATACACTTCACACCAATTGAGCTATTCTAACAGCCTCCGATCACTGTTGGTCCACAGCAAATACAGCTTAACTGAACACGCTGTCTTGGGGAGCTATCATCTTACTCTGTCATAGGCTAAAAGCAGACGCCGTTATTGCAGGCCAACTGATACGCACTTTAATACTACATGTATCTTCTTCTGGTGTCATTGCAACTTGATCACATGTTTGAGCTTTAAAGGTCTCAGAAAAGGAGAAAAGTACTATCCCTTCTGTCTTTCACACTGTACAATCATTCAAGCTATTTCAAACCACAGCCTGAAGTGGAAATGAAAGGAAGTGAAAAGGAGATGAAATGGTATTTGCAGTAGGATTATATTTGGGTTCCTGTTTGCCACCCAGTCCTTAAGGGTTCTGAGCTGCCCTCTCAACAGGCCTTCACTCCCCCACCTACCCCCCCCATCCATACAGAGTCAGCAGAGACCAGTTTTCCAGCCTTAAGTGTCTGAAGAAAGGCAGGGTTGAGACATTTTCCACCTATTTTTACCCTATTTGTGCAGGTAGGGATCATAGAATGGTTTGGTTTGAAGGGACCCTAAAGACCACCCAGTGTCACCCCCTGCCCTGGGCAGGGACACCTCCCACCAGCCCAGGCTGCTCCAAGCCCCCTCCAACCTGGCCTTGGACCCCTCCAGGGATGGGGCAGCCACAGCTTCTCTGGGCAACCTGTTGGGATGCATCGCTCCTGAGCTTAGAGGAGGCACCCCCTGAGTATTAACAAGCTTTCTTGGGCCCTACTTCCCTTCAAGAGCTTTATCCCATGGTACTCTGACAAGCAGATCCCTGAAGAAGCCAAAGTCTGCTCTCCTGAAGCCCAGCGTAGTAAGCTTGCTGTACGCTCTCCTTGCTGCCCTGAGGATGTTGAACTCCAAGTGGATGAAACCACTCAAGACAGTGGAAAACCTGGGACTTGTCTTTTGAACTGCTTTCCCCCCAGCACTGATAGAGCTCTATAACACCACTGCTGGCAGTTCTGCTTTACAGTTGAGTAAAGATGATTTTTTGCCTTCTTTTGTTCAGAGCTTCTTGTCACTTACAAATTTCAGTATAATTATTTCAAATGGTGTTTTGCTTAGCAAAATCACAAATGTGTGATTAGTATAATTAGTTTCTTGCATAGGCACTACAGAAATAAGCAGATAGCAGGTACAGTGCACATCTTACCATTGCCCTAAGAAGGAAGCATTGCCAGATGGCTGCAGGCCAGCACTTTGATATGTTCTGGTACACAGATCACCATTACCCTTTGCAAAACAAGGAGCTGCAAAAATCACAGCAACTGATTTCTAAAGTTAGGAAGAAAAATTGTCATCTGTCAAACTATAACATGAAATCAAGTCTACACTCAAGATGAGCATTTACCCCCTGCCCCCACAGGTCAGCTTTTCTCCTAGACAGTCCATTTTAAGCTTTTCCCATTGTCTTGGATCAAATGCCGTCATTTAGGTGAGGTAGAAACTCAGAGCAGAGAGTTCAGACAGTACAAGAGGAAGTTCTTATCTACCTCATCTGCACTCTTAAATTCTCAGAAACACGGTCTTCCACGGTTTTAACAGCCATCACAGCCAAAGCCAGCATAGACTGACTACTAAGGACCAGACAAAGATTTGTCGATGTAAGTTAACAATTATCTGTCAAAAGACCTCTCAGTAGCAGATGAGCAAGAGAGAATTATTTGTTATGTTTATCTCCTTGCAAGAAAAATTGAACTTAATAAACATAATAGTCACAGCATGTAGGGAGACAATTATACTCTTACTGCACACTAATTTGTTTTATTTATGCACCTTGCAATAAAGTAACCTCTCCAGAAAGAGAGTTCATTGCATCTGGCCATGCAGTGCCCAGCTGCTGGTTGCCCTGGGCTCATACCACAGAGAGAAGAACTTTGTTTATACTGCAGGCCTTCCCTCCCCTTCTCCCTTTGTTTCAGTTTTCTAGCAGAAGAGGAATTATTTTTTACTTTGTAGGGTAGGCTTCTGTTAATGATCCACATGGCACCCCGAAGCCCCACTGAAACCCTGCTTTTTGCCCTTAACCGAGGTGCTAGGCTCACACTGCTTGTCCATTACACGCTGGGCTCCACTTGCTGCAAGAGTGCAAAACCAAATAGCTCATCATTCCATACTTGCTTCTGTGCTTAAAATACTATAGAGACTTTATAGCTGGGATGATACCACCTTCCTAATATTACTTCCAAGAGACTGTTTGCATATGCAACCAATCATGAGGTAATCATGGCAAACAACAGTTTTTAGCAAGATATTTTGAATTTAAATACTCATTTGCCATTGAAAGTCACCTCACAGCAGCTTAACAGCAGTGGGTGCTAAGGCCCTCCGAGGTTCAACAACGTGGTAAGTGCAGGAGAGCAAGAGGAAAAGGAAAGAATCAAAAGGAAGAGAGATAGAGAAATTGTAATGGCTTATAATTTGTTTTGTTCTCACATTTATTCCCAAGGAATCAAAATACAGTAAGATAAGTATCAAGAGTGCCAAAACATGAAAAGTTGTGAAAGACAGGCTAATTATAGCCACCATTTAACAGATGGAAAAACCGAGACCATGACAGGCCAGTCAGTATAAAAATAGGGCTCTATGAAGACCAGGGAAGAGTTATATCAGTGCACCTTGTCAATCTTCCTTCTCATCATTTAGTTTTGAAGCACAACTGGTTCATGTTTTCAAACTTCTCCCTACAAGTAAAAGCAATTTAGTCTACTAGAATAATGGAAAGACAGTACATATTCGTAATAAATTATCTCACATTCAGACTGAAAACCCTGGCTGCTTTAGCAAATCCCCCAGATACAGTGCATTGTTCCAGAAAGCCTGGAGACAAGGCTGCTCTCAGACTGAAAAAAATTTACCTTACAAAATACTAAGAATGAAAAGCTTTAGTGAAATGGAATTGTTTCCCAAAAAGTTTCCAAAGTTGTTTTATATACAAGTCTTGATATGAATTTTAAAAGTTGATCCAAAGTTTCCAAACACTACTCTGCTTTGCATTTTAATTTGGAAGGACTGATCTCAAAAGACAAGTCTCCAGCAAGTGGGTTTTAATCATGTCTGTGAGAACAGGCCTCAAGCCTTCTTTTGTTAAAAAAAAAGTACTTTGGGATGAGCACCCCCGATTTATGCAGAACGAGCCCGGCACAGAGACAGTCTACCTCCCATTTCACCCATGGTTTAGGGGTGCACTTCATGAGGTGTTTGTCTCAGAGTGCTAGAGGTAAGCGTGTTACAGATCCAGCTCCCTGATGAGTCAAGTTCTGTAGGGCTACTGATGTCACAAGCCAAATTATTTCATACCAGGAAACAGGCAGATTGCTAATATTGTACAGATCAGTAACTATACAAAAATGAACAGAAAAGTCCATTTATACTAGTTTTGTTTCTGCCTAATAGGAGTAAATAACTAGGCAACAAACAGGCCAGAAATCATCTGATCCTCAGATTTTCCAAGTTACTTTAGGGGAAGGGTCAAAAACAATATTTTGAAATTATTTGAAAGGTCACTTCAAGGGGAAAGAAGGGAATATTTTCACAAATGTTTGGCCTTCATGATTAGTGAGCATGCTGAAGACAAACCCACATGCATTTCAGGAACAGATGGGCTTGTTTTGGCTTAGTTGTCACCAAGAAGTTTCATTATTTTTAAACCCAAACGTTAGTTATTTCTCACAAGTACCTAATTCTCAGCATGAAGAGAAGAGGAAAGTGTAGGAGCAGAGGAAGACACCTCCCAATTCTAGGAAGTGAGACAGACACATAAGACGAAGAAATAGATGGGGACAGGTTGCCCATGAGCTGGGCTTTTTTCCATTCATGTAAAAGCCGCATCTATACTGCTGCAGTGGAGAAACCTCAGAAGCATTTGTAAAGGTGGCACCAGGGAACACACTACCCCGCTGGCTGTCCTTGGGCCCACGGGGTGACACCAGCTCCACAAAAGCCACCACTGCAGCTGCAGTCTGGACATTGGAAATGAGGCAGATTTAAGTTTACTTCAGTTTACTTTCCTGCTGTGCTTTACTTGCCCATGATAATAATAAGGGTTCTCATTGTTACCGAATGAGAATATTGAATCAATACTCAGCTTGGTATTGATAAAAATTATGTATTTCTTCTTTCCTTATTGTTACTTATTAGCTTCCCTACCTAGTTTACAGAATGACAGACTACACTGAAAAGCAGCAGCAAATAAATCCCTCTCATTACTAAGTTAACTGTTAGACAAACCCCAGCTTGCCTTTGTCAAGTGAGAGTGGCTTCTCTTCCAGTTTTTAAAAAGGCAGAAAATATACACTGTACTGCCAAAATGCCAAATCAAATTTCAGCAGCAGGACATGGTAAGCTGAAAAAAAAAGAGAACAGCCACAGTTTAGGATTAGATTTGGTCTGCTCTCAACTCCTCAACCTTTGACGCAAACCCTTATGTCATCTAAACATCATCTGCTTCTCAGGGCATTTATTGAAATCCGCAGGGAACCTGGAATTTCTCTTAGTCCCTAGCTGCTCGCAGCTCGCCAGCTCTCCATATCCCCTGTGACACCCTTGATGGGAGCACAGGGGAGGATCCAGCAGCAGAAAGAGGAAGGGTGCACGGGTGGGAGGCAGAAAAGCACCAGGGCAGTAGCAGGATTTAGATGTTCAAGTTGCCCTTAAAATGCAAAGGGACAAGTTTGCAACACAGCAAGCCAAGACACATGCAGACCAAACCCCGCATACATCCCACAGGATACAGAGGGGTTGATAAGGCAAGAGTAGGGTTTTGCCAGACCTGTCTGCGGGAAGGCAGTTCCTGTGAGTGGACTGAAGCAAATCGCATTGCAGATCCCCCAGCTAGCAGGAGAGTTTTTAATGCTGCTCCCCACTATGCTTTTAAGCAGTTGTACTGATGAGAGACAGAGAGGAAAAAGCCTCATAAAGCCACTTTTTGCTATCAGAATGGTATAAAGTGTGCCCTAAAAGCAATGTGGAACCTAGCTCAAACCTTCAGCTGCCAGAATTGAACCAAAACACATTTTAGGACCAAGAGTATCCTGTTCTTGGGGTTGATATTTTTAGGATGAAATCTTATTGTGCCTCAATTTTCTTTTTGTAACACAAACAGTACCCCGCTCCTCTCGCAGGCGTATTGCAAAGGCATGCAAGAAATAACAGAAAGCAGTTCTGGCTGCTGTATAGCTGCATTATGAAAATGAGTGAAGACCCCAGCTGAGACCAGAGAAAGCCACAGGAAGAACGTGGGCCTTGAAGTGAAACAGGAATGGCAGTAAATTGGTCCTGTAGCTAACGAGTGCTGCTAGGCACTGCACGAATCCATAGCAACAGTCCCAGCCATGTATTTGGTCTGCAAGCTCTCCGAGCTGATAAAAGCAGTGGCAGAGGCAGGCAGGGTTCCTAAAAGCAGGAGAGAACACAAGAGGCATCATTCTGGTTTTGGAGATAAGATGCTGCTTTCCTCTCACGCACTTTGCTTGGGAGCAGCTCACAAGATGGGGAATCATCTTCATCCACCAAGTTTGGTCCCCTTTCCCTTTGTCCCTTGTGGTAAACCAGCAAGCTCCAGGGATTTCCAAGGAGCTCTAAGCATGTAGTAGACTAGCTTTCTGGAACCTGAAAAAGACCATTTCAGCCTTGATAAGCTCATTCTGCATTTTATTTGAAGACAAATATGGGTGACATTTTTAAACTGTTTTTTTTCATAAAAAATGCAGATTGACATTTAAGTCTTTCATAGAAATTGAAAATGGAAAAGTGTCACGAGATTGATTTCAAATACCTTGTTTCATTTCACTAGTATTAGATTATGTATATTTACATATACTATATTTGATATCTTCTGTGATGTTTCAAAACTATAAAAAGTAGTCTTGATGATCATAATACTTTTTATATCAACTTTAGTCTAGCAAAGGAATTGAAACTTCCATTTTGTATTCTATTTCAAGAAATCGCATTTCCAAAAGATCAAGATTTCTCACATGTTGAAAATACCACTTTCCTACCCAGACCTATGTAAAATTGACTTAGAGACAGGTATTTTAACTATCCAACCAACTTAGCCAAAATGAGCACTGAGTATTTCTGCATATCTTATTTGTGTTGCACTTGTGCCAGCTTGCTGATAACATCAACAAAATAAAGATCTTGTCTTGACAGAGAACACTCAAGGTAAGGTTTTCTTTAAGCAAAGAGAAGGTTTGTACATGAAATAACTTAGGTAAAAAGTCTCTAAGTGAAATATTCCAGCAGAGAAGGTACTCTCTGCTAGGAGATTGAAAGGAAAGCCTTCGTATTCATTTGAAAAGCAGTTTAGCCTCAGTGGTAATGCATGTATTGTAACACTGAAGACAGAAGTGACAGTTTTGAGATACCAAGGTGTCCACTGAAGTCAGCACGAGGCCTGTTATCTCCAGAACCTCCCCAGCCTCTCTGGTGGCAAGCCTTAAAGCTGGCTGCTGCTCTTCAGAGCTGACATTGAGGGCAGAATTCAATAACTGCTTTCCAAGGATACCATGAATATAAAGAAGCCCTTGTCTTCTTTACACAGTTATAGATGCTGAGGACCAATCTGGAATCCAGTGCTTTAGCAGCCATGCTGTATCCCAGTTCAGGAAAGCATTTACAGAAGTGCCTAAATCCCTCTTCACAAGAGCTTGTCATTAAAGTTAAATACATACTTGCTGTCTTGAACTACGGACAGCAAAAGAACGAAAAAGGTAAGGTACGAAGAATGACCAGATCATGTCCTAATTATTTTTACAGATTAATATCGGTATTGCTGCTTATTTTATAGAGGGGCCTCTTTTCCCTCAAAACTTTCTTATTCTTTTTCTCATTATGCAGTTGTGCAGTGCACTTAACCACAAGCTGAGAAACCCCTTTCCTCTCTCCCCTTTCTTAGTCCTTGAATCTCAGGCTTTTAAAAATCTAATTTGAGATGCCAGGGATTCATGTTTAGCTGCCATCCCTGAAGATGGAGTACAGGCAATAGAAGACACCCAGCCCATTAGACAATGTTGTACTTAGCTCCCTGAAGACTGTGCTCAAAAAAAGGAAGTATAGACTTTTAAGGCTAATTGCTTCCAAAATATACTCCCCATTCTCTCTCATTATAGCCCCTCTAGGGATAAATTCAGTAAAATAACTAGTGATATTTAGGTAGCTGACGTTTAGCAGGCTATGCAGTGAGACTGGAAAATAGTCCCCAGGCATTTTTGTCACCCAGCTGTTAGAAAGTTTAAGTTCCATGAAAATGCACCTCCCTGGCAGCCTCTCAGTCAGTCTTTGTCCTCTCAGGCTTCACAATGACCCATTTCTGGACCTGTAGTCACTTACCTCTACCACAGAAACTCCCTCACTAGACATTTCCTCTAACATTTGTTAATCTACCAGACAACATATTCAGGAATCCGCATCTTGCCATTTTCTGAACCCTAGCTCAAGGATTCCCCATTATCCACTGCACAGACTCCAGCTCCATAACTGATGCAGAGTTGAAAAATCAATACTATTTTGGGAAAAAGCTTTGATAAATCTTAAAAACAAAGATGAGATTCTAGGTTGGAGAGACAGAGAACTTACCTAGTCACTAGCAATAGCCAGCGCTGCCCTGGAAAACCGTTCCTAATATAGTACTGACAAATCTACTCACTATATGAGATCCATGAGAACTACAATTCTACTTATAGTCCAAACTCACAGCTTATGGCAGAAAATTTTGTACAGGGCCAAGTTCACAAAAGCTGGGTGTTTCAGTTAAACAGCTAAAACAAAAATCAAGGTTTCCTGATAGTGGAGAACAGCTTGAAACTAGACAACCACATGGAAGAAAAAAATTCCTCAACCCCCACAAAATTTATCTACAATAATCTGTATTTCTTTGAGCACTATCATGGCTGTTTTAGGATGATTGATTTTAAATCTTTGGCCTGGCAAGATGTTTTCTGTGCTACGGCTGTTAATTTGACAGCCTTGCTTTCCTTGTCTGAAAAAAAACGCATCTGACCACTCTTGCTTTTGCTGCTTTCAGCCTGTTAAACTCCAAGATACTGATATCAGCAAGCTATCGCTGCTATCCTGGCTGTGTGTTTTACTACAGCAGAGTCGGGGGGAGAGAGGGGCATTTTAAGTAGAGCCATGGTGTTTTAAGACTTCTGTTTGCACACATTAATTGGGATTAGCCTAACATTTATTCTATTTATGGCTCAGCCTACTGTTAAGGAACACATGTCAAGTTCTTTGGGAAAAACAACTAGGCTAGGAATTGAACTGCTTGCACTTTTTTGCCTGAAAGACTTATATTTTGAAGTCAAACCCCTCACGTTATCTAGTTTATGACATTTATAGTCCTAAAAGAAATCAGAACCAAAAAATTTACTATGGGGACCAGACTTTTTAAAAGACAGACTGATGAGAGGACAATGGGCTATTGTAACAGTATGACACAGGGAAGAAGCAGGGAGAGGTCCAAGTAATTCCTCAAAATAACAGCAGTGGGGCGTAGCACATCAGTACATGTTTAAATAAGATCAAGAGCAGATATTTTTCTTTTAATTCAGTGATGAATATTCTGGTGGTGCTTGCTGAATTCTTTAAAAAATTGTCAAGACATTTTACTGGGCTTTGCATGCTGTATGCCAAGTACAGTCCATGGGCACTATCCTACCCAATTCCTTTGTATGTTCCATACCTATTAAGGCACCTTACATTCCTAAGTGCTTTGCTTCAGAGAGAAGGCAACTTTCGGTTCTCTAATTAGCTGTACCATATCTATTAGCCTGAAAATTGCCTCACTTAACATCTTCAGTGCCACTAATATGGTTTTAAATACAGTTTTCCTAGCTTTGATATCTGTGACAGGGCTAATTACTTATCATTTGTCACATTTCAGATGGCACTGACAGCACTGTATTTAAAAATAAAGAAAAAACAGCCACAGCTCCAAAGTCAACCTAAACAGAAAAAATGGGAACGTAATAACTTAAGAGTGTAAGGAGACACTGGTATAACTTAACAGAGCTTTGATGCCTTTATACAATAACCCTAATGAGATCTTAATTTCTTTCAAAAGTCTTACCCTCCTTTTCTTAGCCAGCACTTTCAAAGCATGAAAGGATGCTGAAGAGATCTGAGCACTGCAGCTTCCCAAAAGGACAGGTGCTGGCCTAAGGCTGTTTCTATTATAACAAACACTGTAGTCTCCAAGGCTGGAGCATGGGAAAACACTGGAGTTCCACAGGAGAAACAGAAGTGTTTGGGATTGTGAGAGAACACATGCCTGCCCCAGTCACTTCCCCCTACCACTTCAAAAAGAGAAGGTTAAAGCAGACATGCAGAGATACCAGATCCAAAGCTCAGTATTACTCTACTAACCTGCAAACAAGAAAAACTGGCCCCAAGTCTTCAAGCAATATGAAAAAAATACTGTTTTATTTAAACAGAAGTGTAAATTAGTTTTTGAAATCACCTTCATTCTGAGCTTGCAAAGTCACCTTAAAAATTTGTCACTGATGTAACACATTAGTTGTCAGATTTTTTTTCCTTATTTGATTTAAGCCACTCCCAAGGCATTAGTGTCCCCCCCACAACCTTGCAGCTAGAGGACTGACTTTTGCAATCCTCTAATTCTGTGTAAGCTGCATTGAAAATGCCTTTTGCAATTCTTCACAACTTTGTAATGAGTCATGTACTTCACAATTAAAGATCATGAAGACCCTCTTGTCAAACTACCACTTCACTAATATTTCATGCAACACTACCCCCCCGAGCTGACCTATTTGCTTGGTGTAGACTGAGGATGCTATCCCTGACAACTGGGTCTTGCCATTTAAAACTGTAATCAATGATGACATTATTAGGAGCATGAAGCCTAAGTGTCATTAATTGTTAATGAGGGAAGTTTAGCTTTATGGTGCTGCAGCTAGCAAGCAAAAAAAAAAAGTCTCTGAGCAGCTATTTGCTGTATGTGGCAAATTGTGTTATTGGAAAAAGCACCACCAAGGCTTTGAGGCCCTCAAAGCATGTCCTAATTTACTTTTTTAAAAATAGTAAAGGGAAAAGGTCCTCCAGCTTTTGAAAAACAGTGCAGGAATATAGTGTCGGAGAAAATTAAAGGGCAACCTCAAGGTAGTCTGAAAATGCTGCAAAAGCAGCTCTGCACTCCCCCAGCTGGCTGACTTGCAGTAGTTAACCAGCAAACAGCTGTATTTCTCACCTGATTGCGTAAACTCGTCAGTGGGGTTGAATGAACTAAGCACAGCTCACCTCATGATTCCCTTCAGAAATCCCCTTCTTGTTAACATCGCCCTTATTTGGAAAAGGCAGTAATATCTGCTTGTAGCACATCAACAGCAACACACACTCATGCAGAGTGACTGACTCTTCCACAAACGACTTTCACTTCATATAAGCAAATGACATGGGAAATCAAAGAAAACCATAAGGTACACAGCTTGCAGCAAAACTAAAATAGTTCAGCTGAAGTTTCCATGAAGTGCCTAAATAGGAAATCTCTATTTCTAATGCCTAAGTAATATGCAAGGCTGAATGGCAACTACAGTTTAATAGAAGAAACAACCACTACTGTCATTAAATTCTCCTGTGAGGCTTGATACAAACAATACAGTTTGATACCATTGTGATAAGACCTTCACCTTCATCTGATACGCAGCTGTAGCAAATCCTGCCACACACACAAGGGTTCCCAGAAAGGACAGGCTAGACTGTTCTCATGCTTTGTGTCAACCAGTTACAGTAATATTTTGTTTATATATTGGTGTCAACCAGCACTGTAACACTTTTGTTTCCCAGCTTTGTGAGGAAATAAAAACATGTTCCATCATCTACTGCTCTCCATCATTGGGAATAAACTTTGTGAAGGACAAAAGAACAGAACCAGAACACTAAAGATGGCACCATTGCAAGTGTTGTACAACAAAAGAGCAAGTTTTTCCAGTGTCCAAATTTTATCCAGATGTATATCTAAACATCTAATATGCAGGAAATTTCTAGTGAAATTAAATAACTCAGTGGTTCTAGCATGGCTTGATAGTTTAACAGGGCCCATATAAGGTGGAAAAAACATTTCTTTCTTCAGCCTTAAAATCTCCACAAGGTTTTTATTTTCCAGGCTCCAGCCTGAGTCCCCAGACAACTACTGCCAGTGAAGATGAAGAAACACATTTTTGGTTTTTGTTTGTCTCAAAGCAGCAGATGATTATGAATCACAGTCACATTTTGCAAAGCTAATGAGTGTAACTGATACATGTCGGTCCTCTTTCAGATGGCAGGAATTGTGGGAGGAGAAAGAGCATTCACTGTGAGGTACAAAGCAAATTGTCATGCCAGCTGAATCCAGCCAGACTGAATGCACACGGACTTAAATAACTCACATGTATGTCAGATGCCCATGTTCGTCTGGTGAACATTTTGGAGCAGGCATGTTATTTTTAAACCACAAAGACACATGTGACATACCACATATGCTAGATAGTCCATCTTATTCGCTAACACCAGTTTGAGCTCATTTAACCTGGAAAGCGAAAGATGAACTGCACAGGCGTAACTGATCGACAGGGAAAGGGCACTTCCTCACTTCCAGGTGAGTTTTACTAAACTAGCAGTTAAATATATGTAAAAATGTATCAGACAGCATTCCCTTAAGTTGTCCCTTAGATAGACCACAGGAGACCAGGAGTGTACCTGAACTGAGAGAGAACTTAAATGTAACCAGGTTATTTGCTTTTCATTCTATCACGCAAACAAATCTCTGCAAAATTACCACATAACTGCAGGCCAAATTGTCTTGCAAGAATGGTTTCTTTGTCTACAGAGCTTTGAAATTCCTTTTCTGCTTGGGTCATCTGATAAGGACAGACATCTCTCCACAGATAGTTTTCCAATATCTGTCCTCCTAAACATTGAAAGGATGCAACATCTAAACAATCCATCTTTTCTGCTTTGATCTGAATGTTGTCATATAAATATTAAGTGGCCAAATCTGAGCTCCAATCAAAGTTATGTCTACAGTTTGTTTGTATCTCAATTCAGCATTATATTAGGTTGCTATCCTGAGGCTCTCTGGCGTAATCCTTGTTATTTACTTTCTGGTTTCCTATTCAAATCCAGACTTATTTTCCTCTCACAAGTTACTTGCTTTTTTTAATTTTGCAATTCATTCTCAACAGCTGCAGAAGATTACCCTGAATATAAAGTAACTGCCTCTAAAGTTATCCACAAATCCAGAAACATCTCAGCTAGGATGCAAATAACTTAGGCTTCCTCACTGCTTCTTCTTTAGAGAGAAATGTCAGGTTGAGGTCACAGCCATTTTTCCTCCAACAGGAAGAAGTGTGTATTGTGTGGGGCAGGGAAAGAGTACACAGGACAAAAATCCAGCTATAGGGCAACATTTACAAAACAGACTTCGCACATTTTTTCATTCTGTACCAGACACTTGACACAGTGTCCTCTAGGACCACCTTTGCCGACTTCAGCAGGTTCTAGCTTGGGTCCTGGGAGCACCAGTTCCAGGAGCCTAAAGAGAATAAACTCCATTCTTGCAAATTCATGAGGTGTGGGTATTTTAGATTGGCTTTGGAAGAGGAATTGAACATTATCTGAATTAACCTGAGTAAGTAACAACAGCATTAAGCAGGATTAGAAGCAAAGCACGGGCCTGAGGAACTGCAACAGTTTTAAAGACAAGTTCAAACTATCCAAATATAGACTGGCATGAGGCAGAAGTCTGTATCTGAAGGCAACTGCAGGGAAGTCTAGTACCAATACAGACTTCACACTATAGTAATTGAAACAAGACAACCCTTCCCCCCCCAAACTGTGTCCAAATGTTCAGAGATTGAAAAATATGCACTTTATGCCCTGCTCCTAATCCTACTACCTGCCTCCCTTAAAATGTGTTTGTCCCTCTTAGCGCTCAGGGGATATTAAAGTGTTAACATTGCAGTGTTTTTCAAAATAAAAAGAGGGAGGGCTAGACCCCCAAGATTTCAAAAATACCTGCTGGGTATGAGCACACTTCAGAAGACTGTCTTAAGAGGCTCAAATGTCCACAGACATTGATTCTGAAAGGCATTCAAACTATATATGACCCAAATGTTAAAGAACTCCATAACCTTAACAACTTGAGATATTGGCTGATGGTCACTTTTGCAAGCCTGCCCCCAAATTCTGCCAAAAGCTGACTTGGCACACCTGCTAGAGAACCTCACTGAATGGCATCGCCTGGGGCACTGTTTTTGCACTGCATTGTTCCAGCAGGATCTGTGAGCATGTATGAGCGCAGTGATGTATGAGACTGAGGCATATAATCGGAGCAACAGTTCAGTCCGTTGATATATTAGTGTAATACTCTGGATGATGCAGGAGTATCAGAACAGGCCCATCTGATAACATGTACAAGTAATTCATCACCAGAATGAGTTGCTTCAATGATGTATTACTCAGGAAAAAAGAATGCACCATCTAAGGGGGGAAACAGGGCCAGCAAAAGAGGAAGCTGTTTATTTCTAGGGTGAAATATTCACAGAACCTAAAGGGCGGCTTTGTCACCAAAACATTGGCACCGTGCAAAAATACATGATGTACATCCCCTCTCTTCATTCACACCCCCATGTACAAATCTAGTTAGTTGACCACTGAGAATAAAAGAAACTTCATTTCATATGCACTAGAACCACAAACCTGAGTGCTGCATTCGAAATTCATATTGAGAATCCCCTCGGATTTCTTCAGAGTGTGGGATCTGCAGTTTAAGCACTTTACAACTTTGCAGATTAAAATAAATTCAATGAAGTGATTTTTAATTTCTTATTCTGTATTGATTTGCTTCTTTCTTTTGGCTTTTTGAGCCTATTTAATTTAGTCCAAACTAATCCAGTTGGCTAGTGGGAGGAACGGAAGGGAGGGAAGAGCCTCTTCCCTAATAAATCCAGAGTGGCTTGCATTCGCTGATATCTGCTGTATATAAGTTCTTTGTATCTGCAGAGATGACAGTACAGTGTAATGAGAAATGATTTTGAAGTAGTAATTTAAACCCTATACAATAATGACTCCAAGAGATAAATAATTAATGCTTCACATTTTTTCAGTGCTTTTCATCTCAAGGAGTCTCCAGGCTCCTTGCAGTCTTTATAATTGACAAGAATCAATTCACTCGGTGTTCACACATAACCATCTAAACAGAACACAGACTCTGCTAAAGAACATGCTAGGCACAGCAGAAAAAGCTTGGACTGAAGTAAAGAATGTTTCATAGCAAAGGAGGTTTCAGGAGACACAGAAGACTTGGCCAAACTATAATTTGGCTGGTGGTCAGGTTTTATTACCTGCATATTTGCAAATGGTGACACTGTGTGAAGACTCAGGTTTAACTTACTGCTCACCTGATGTAGGTAAGCTGGTAAAGGAAATAGATGCCTCTCTAAACTGTTAGTCAGAGGCCAAACTAGGAGCATCCAGCATCACTTGCTGGCATTCAGAGGAATAAAACCAGAGATTACTCTGTCTCCTATAGGAGCTGAGCGCTTGCTGCTCTTAAGCTACAAGCTGGAACCAACAGCCACCACTGTGGCAATTACACTTTTAATACAAGGCTTCTTGTATACATGGCTTAAGCCATCCTCCCAGTTCAGAAATGCAAGACCCTCTTCTGAAGAAAATACCACTTTACACAGCATACCCACCATCCAACTACTAACCAAAAGCAAGCCTGGCATGGTGTACAGCTACCAAACAGCACAGCCGAGAATAGTAATAAGCATTAGCAATCATTCTCTTTATGAACCAATGCACAGGGAAGGAGCATACCAAGTTATACATACTACAGAGAAGTAGGAAGAGACTTGTTTTTAAAGTTATTGCCATAAAACATTTTATCCTTCCCCCACCAACACCTTTTTTTCATGCTTGGAGAGGCAATAATTTCATTAAGTGATTAAGTGCTTTTATTCCTCTGACTCATAGTTCATAAGACATACAAGCATGAATTTCAATTAGTGTTTCTTACAGTGAAAATAGAATAAGGAAAACATTCCTGAGTAAGAAATGGTGAGCTGAGCTGTCCTTAGTAACCCTGATGTAAATCAGCAACGACTCTATTGAACCATCTGGAATTCATGGATGTAAAACTAGTAAAGTATCAGAACACAGCTCAGCATGTCAAACCTCCTATTGCTCAAGCAGCTTTCCTAAAAGCTAAAGTTAACAGTTCTGTGCCTGTCAGAACTAAAACCTTCACTTCAAGAAAGAAACATCCCCTTTTCCATTCAGGCAAAAACCCATGCCCTTAACAGCAATAATCCTGCAGCTATGAGAACAGTCAAAAGCCCAGCTTCTCCAAAAATTCCCTTCTCTCCACTGATCATGTTCTTTCCAATAATACTCTCCTTTCCCATTTTACTCTACCACTGGCTGCTCAGAGATCAGAGTATGCTTGAATAAAATAGTTAATCTTAGCTCATTTTCATACCCTATTTTTCCAAACCCAGTTTTGTTTTTTTTTTGTTTTCAGCTTTAAAAGCTACACTAGTGTCCTCAAAGTTAAATATGTACCCCATATCTACTATATTTCTCTAGAAACACTTGGTCGATCTTAAAATTTTGGTACCACTCTCCTTATTGGGTAAAGGTGGCAATGTGACAATGAACACCAAGGCTCTTCTGAACTAGAAGATTATTGCCATAATGTAGTGCCATAGGTAAACTTTCACAGTAATAGTTCATTGTTTTACCTTTGCTTCCTCAAAATAAAATGGAACCAACCAGCTACCTTCCTGGAAAATATACAACTTCTAGGAAATATACAACATCCAATCTCTGCATTATAAACAAAAAGGGCATGCCCTTGTTTTGTGTAATTCAAAACAAGGGGTTGAATGAAGGTCTAGAGTCCCACAGCCAGAAGGCTCCCATTTTCCTTCTGGTTGACTTACAGATATGTTTGTCAGGCTAACTTTTATGCAGAATAAATTGTAGTTCTCAAGGGTGTTCTTCCGTTTTCACCTTTCTTATTAGCCAGTGCTAACCAAACATTCATAGCTTCATATGGAGGATGATTAAGGTGAAGCTGACCACTCCATTGATTAAGATACTAGGAAAGGAGAGGGATAGTACAAAAGCTGTGTGATTCCTCAAGTCTGAGCTAGCTGGCCAAGCACAGTTAACAGATTAATACTTAAACTTCTTTGGATGACAGCATTGGAAATTGATACGCACACAGTCTTGTCTCTCTCCTTCAGTCCTAAACAGTGGGAGGTTCAAGTTTGCTCCCCTTGGCTAGAGAGTATAATTCTCTATACATCTTGACACCTGTAACAGCAGTAAAATCTGTTACCAACAATAGAGGTTTCTGCCTGGGTTTACATAGGGCTTACCTAAACATTTGCTTGGTCTTTAATTGCCAGGTTATTGATGGAAAGATTCCACATTCTGTAGTGGAAATAGGAAACCTTACAGCTTCCTGGTTCAAACTGAAATGTTAAACCCATTCTTGGCTGTGATGATTAACTAGCTTTATACCAAGCCAGGATTGTGCAGTTACCGAGTTCTGTAGGAGTTTTAAGTTGCTAGAAAAAAAATTAAGCTCAGCTGGCTTTTTTAGTGTTAAACCCTCCGATTTTCCATGAAGTCATGTGTAATAGTTTGGAAATTCAATGTCTCAGTTGCTTTTGCTTTTAGAAAACTAATTGCAAATGGGAGCAGCTGAAGAGGTAGGAGGTTGATTTTTCTATTATAGAGATGCTGCAAGGAAAAAACTAAAACAGATCCTCAGGGGAAGCAGGTTTCTATCTGAGCCCCAGAAGTATTGCTTCGTCTGTACCAAACTTGCACTGTCTTCTCTCCCTAGGAGGTAATAATTTAAATTTCAACAGCTGCCATTCAATTACAAAGTAGAAAATTTTTAATCGCCACCTCATTTTGTGTTTTTCTTGATGAATTTATATGCCATCACCAGATCCTGGACATGGACATTCATGGCTTAATATTTATCATCTAGATCAAACAGTTTTAGAAGGTTAAAGGAGGAGGGATAAGTGCTCAGAGACATCAGCCAAACACTGTATACTGTATTTGTGATGCCTTGCTTGCCTACAAGTCAAGGCCTTTGGGGATGTAGCTGTAATAAATAAGCAACATCTATTTCATTCTCTAAAATGCCTGTCCAATTTCTGGAAGAAACCCTCCCTCAGTGGAAGTAAAGCTGTTCTACCAGGCACGAAGAAATAAGCCCTCAGTCAGCTTTGGCTGCCAGAGCCCCACAGGAGTCAGAGGAAATATTCCAGTTACACTCCTGAAGTTCTGGCTCCAAATGGCAAAGCAGCATGGGAGTTGCAACAGTTTCATTTAAGTCTGTAGTTAAATGAAAATCAGCTCCTAACCACACAGGCCCTTGTATTATACTAAGGCAAGAACTGCTGCTGTCATAGTACCAGGCTACAGTCTTAACCATAAGGCCATCCTCCGATGAAAGGTCAGGTAATAGTGAGGAGAAAAAAAGTCAGAGAAAATGATGCTACAGCAAAAAAGGTTCAGAAAAGGACGCTTGTGTCAGAGGAGAGCCAGTAAAGAGACTACTACATTGCTGGAGCAGTTTACTGAGTAGGTAAACTCCTGAGGACGTCTATTTCTTTTGTGTCTACAAGCAGGAAGAGGTGCAGAGGGGGGAAAAATAAACCCACACAGACCCATCACTCTAGTAATTTTTCAAGCATGCAATGGATGGAATCAGACAAGCTTTCTGAGCTACAAGAAAGAAAGTTTTGGCTTGTAGTTAAGTATTTGTCAGATGGTTTAAAGTAGCTTTGTTAAGTGCTGAACACAAGGGACCTTGAACAAGATACATCAAGTGAAATACACGTTTTTCCCTCCTTGCTGTTGTCTCAGCATTATGGTATGTTTTCAAAGGTCAGACTGGTAGAAAATCTGAGGCTGGCCAAGAGTTCCCTCAAATCAAGTTAACTTTTTCATATTTCAGTCAGCTTTGAGCTAGGTACTGCACAACACAGAACATTAAACCTTCTCCACACAGCCAGCCACTGGCAACTGACATGGACCTGCGTTCACACTTGCAGTATAGTAGCATACAGTCCATTACGGCATCAGTTAAGCAGCAGAGATTCTTGACCATTGACAGCAATCTCCAAGCATACCCTCTGACAATAAGTTTTACATAATGTAGATAAAAGATGAGCTTTACTAAAACCCACAGAGGAGTAGATTACACCCTCTCAACATTAAGAATAGCCTTGTTGTAGATCTGCATGATTATACCTTCCAGTGAGGCTCAACTTCAAGTTCCTTTGGGACAGAGAAATAAGTCAAACAATTATCCCTCCAGCAGGGGACATCATTCCTCAGTTTGATCTGTTGTCTGTTCACTTTTCCTTTTATCACTTGTGAATGAGAACAGCATGGGTGATGGCCACTGCTATTGAGCGCCACTGATTCATTTTCATCCCTGTGTTGATTTCATATTGATCAGTGAGCTGAAACAGTTATTCAAATTCTGTTTCAGCAAAACCATCCTGAATGCTTCTGTTCTGATGTTTTAAAAGAATGCAGATTTCTTACCTTCTCTTGAGATTTCTTCACACTCCTCAGTGAAGCTATTATTTCATAAGACTGATCCAGACCCTTTTCCAAGGGCCCTGTTATGCCACTGTACAAAACCAGCAGCAGCAAGGGAGTTCAGGATGAGAGCCATGATCAAACAAGACAAATACTAACTCGGAAGTCAGATTGAGGAACATTATCCCTGTCTTGCCTATGAAGGATTTCAGGATGGAAGGATTAAGGCTCTTAGCCTTTTTGCATTGGTAAAGAGATGTCAAATTCTAGAATTAAACACTGTTACCTAGCCCAGTGTCTTCAAGGTAAGAAACTTCTTTCCATTTACACAGATGTACGGCATACACAATCTCTCAAAGACTCTGCTGAGAAAGATTGTTATGGTAGCTTGACATCAACAGCTTTGGTTAAAAAGCAGCTTCCCTGTTCCTCCTTCCCCAGGCAGAACCAGTGTGAGCTATTGTTTGGACTTTCATCTGCCAGGAGTGACAATTCTTCTCTCCCAGGGCACTGGCAGAGAGAGTTAGCTGTTTCCTGAACAAGTCAGGAGTTGAATGTGCCCCAGTAAATATTCCTCAGTTGTCCAGAGTAATTATTTGTGATAAAGGCCAAATACATGATTCTGATGAGGATGTCCCTGCAAGTTTCCGTGGCCCGTAAAACTGTCAGGGCAAATGCCTTTCTACATTTTCATACTTCAAGTTCAGCTAACAAGTCAAGTAATTATCAGGGGAATTAGCTTAGATAACTATTGACAATGACCCTGGCCACTGTACAGACCTTACTCTATCCAAAGCACTGCTTAACAGATCTTTTCAGGGTTTCTCCAGAAAATGTGAAGGTAGAGTTCACTCTAGGAACTGTGATAAAAGCAGGAGGTGAGATGCGTTCAGTACAAGTGATGTGCTGAGCCCCCTGCTACTGTCCCAGTAAAAGGAGCATTAGGAAAATCAAGTATAGGAGCTTTTGAATACAGTTAGGAAAACACCAGATTGACAGCCCAGAGACTGATGGCCATGGTTTATTCTCAGAACTGTGACAGCACAAGCTCTGGCAACAATCCTCTGGCCCCTACCATCTCTCCTTCTGAAAATGTACAACTCCAGCCAAATCCTAACTTGCATGTCCCAGACATAGCTGAAAAGAAACAAATAATGCCACTGGTTTGTTGGTATACTGATACATTTCTGTTATACTGGAGGTTTTGACAATGTGGACACCCTCCAAATCAAAGAAGGTCCTGATAACTACCAAAATTATTCACAATCACAAAAAAATTGTCATAAGGAAACTACACTTAGTCTTTACTGACCTGGGCTAAGCTGACAACAGCTTCAAATCAAGTCCATTTTGCAGTAGCCCAGCATGAGCCAAGAATAGCAGGAGGGAAGAATAACATTTCCTACTCTTTCTAGAAAGAGGTGAATGTAATATACCCGTGCCTGTTTATTACCTGCAGTCTGTTATACCAGCAATAATTCAAGGTAATATAGCTCGGACCTTTTATTATGCAGTCTGTTGAGCAGCCACCAGTTCAGGGTTAACAGGTTATGTATCTGTTTATTATGCAGTCTGTTGCACTACAGATTAAATTGCTTTTTCTTTCTATGTACAAAAGGGCTGGGATTTTACATCTTTCAGGCCAAATACCACATCTTTCAGAAAAACTTCATCTCCTCTTGGGCCATCCCCTGTTTTTACAAGACTTTCATTCTTTACACCAGACATGCCTGCTAACTGCTTCTTCTGAAGAGCAAGCTCCATGTAGCTGTGGTCTCCTTTCTGACAGCTCTGTGGTTTTGCTGGCTTAAAGCAACATCGTGTCTTCTTGTATCACACTATCACAATCAAAATGCAGACATGGAATGAATATTTGATGCTATGAGGCAGCAAAGGACCAGCAACACAAAGCTCCCTGTTTCAAAGAAAGCATCTTTGTGCAAAGCATGTTACAGCTACAGCTCCTTCCCTCCTGCTCTGTGTTGTTACAGCTTTATCTCACAACTTTCTGTATAAAAGTCCAATGTAATAGTGGAATGAACTAAACATACAAGAATAATACATTGCAAAGAAATCTGAGGACCTGGCATATCCCAGCAATATCCAGAAATAAATCTTCAGCAAACCTGTCTTCACATTCACCTGCTGGATTTGACATGTTCAGAGACCTATCTGAAACATGAAGTCTCAGATCACCACTGCTCTGCACAGTTACCTACCTGAAAGGGACAAGGCCACTTGTAATACCCAGCAACAAACACCAATACAAGCCTGGTAGGCTTGTACTGTGCTCCTCTCGCAGCCTAGGCACTGCGGCTTCTGCTTTTCTATGGATTTAGACATACAGGATTGAAAGGGAATATAATGTCAGCAAGTCTACTGTGTTATCAACCACTATGCAAAAGGCTGAAACTTAAGTTCTCTGAAGCCACTTCGAGGGTTTAGGTAGGACTTCAAAGGTTAAGATGGGAGCATCAGTACTCACCAATGTGCACACTAAAAAACTTTCAGCTGAATTCCACCCTTGAACTCTAGAGCTATCTCATTAATAGGAACTTCCATTCAAAGCTTGCTCATTACAGCAACACCAAATAGGTACAAAATTAGCACAAGATGGAAGGGGGAAAAATCAATTTGGAGTAATTCTACTTTTACATGATTGTACTTAATTTTTCTCTACCTGTTATTGCATATTCAATTCAGAGTTTTCACAGCCATAAAGAAACTGGTGCTAGAAGGGATTAACTTCTTGTTGTGCTAGTAGAGCAATTTTCCACTTGTCACTAAAAGTCTCAAAGTAGGTGGTGTTTGTAGCAGGGGTTACACGTGAAAAAAGGGGATTTGGCACAGGCTGCAGGACAGAGTATTTATCTGCAGTTGTCAAAATTTCACCAAAGAGCTGTCATCCTTGTTTTACAGACAAAAGACCCTGTGGCAAAGCACTTCACCTACAGGTCTCCCACTATGCTAGAGATGGAAACAAAGCTTGGGAAACCACAGCTCTTGTGCTAGCTGGAAACTACAATCTCCAGTGAGATTAGAGAAGTAGCTTCACTGGGTAGGGTGGTCTAATCCACAAATTTATCACTTCCCCTACCAGAAAGAGGTGGTACTCCTCTCCCTTGTGTTCTTGCTGCTTATCCCCACCAGCCCCAAACTCAGGTGACTTCTCTGTAAGTCAATTCATTTCACTAGTGTCAGACAACTAGCCAGGGAAGAAAAGGAAAAAGAGCAAGCAGCCAGACAGGTGTTTCACTGAGCCACTGCAAGAGAGAATGAATGAAACCTTACACCTGGAAGTGGAGGAAGGGAAAGCAAGACCTCTCACTACCCCCAAAGCTACTATGAAGGGTCAACCGGCCACAAAACTACAATTCTGTATGTTAGTATGCTGCACAGCAAGCACAGCAGTTACACTACTGTCTACCACAGGTTAGAGCTGCCCTTATTTATTTTTTCTTCAGACTGTACAGTGTTAATCAGTTTTGGAAGGAAGCATCTTTCACATAGTACTATTTTGATTTTAAGGGGGGATGATCGATCTTTTCCTTTGGCAACAACTGCTTGTCTGTTACGCAAGGATAAATATTCTTGGCTTGCTCTAAGCATATTAAGGATCCTTAAACCCTTTACAAGGCTGAAAAACTACATCTCTGCCTCAGTTTCTTCTTTTCTGAAACAGGATAGCAGCATCTTTTCTTCCACATGCCCATTCATGAAATGGTAGGACCTAGCATAATGGTACCCTTATTTCAGACAAAGATTATAATCATTAGTCTAAAACAAATAAAACACTATGCAATTACAGACCAGTACCTGGTAGACTCATTCCAGATACCATATCCTCTGCTAATGCCTCACCTCCACATTCTCCCTGGCCTGTGTTACAGCTAGTCCTTTAAAAGCTATCAGCCTCAGTGAACTCCTTTGCCTCCTCAGGAATGCAGCAGGGCTATAAGAAGCAGTTCTATCTATATGGAAATGCAGATTTCAAATATATCCATCCTAGTAATCAAATCCAGAGGAAACAATCCCCTAATATGGAGCTAATAAAAGTTGATTTTAAGTCAGCCTGAAGCTGTAAGCAATAAGAAGCAGATTTATAACAGCGGCTTTCATTATTGCTGTTTTTGTTCTTTATAGTCTATACCAGCAGAAAGCTATTGGTCAGCTTGCTACTGAATTTACCTGTAATTCCCTAACCTCACTTAGTTCAAAGCATGTTTCTTCTTCCGTTCAGATGACTAAATCTGTCTGCCTACACACAGAGACTGGGTAAATCATGGTAGCTCAACTTACTTCAATAATTAGACCGATAAGAAGCAAAGCATACTGCATTTCCCACATCCTCCCCCCTTACATACTTGCAAACACACACACACCTGGTGCTGTTAGAAGAGGGTAGTGCTGCCCCTAGAATCAGTCACTGAAATCCTGTTTCAGGTAGTGATGAGACTTAACTTCAGGGTGAAAAACAATCTGTGTAATTAGAAGATGAAAACATTAAAAGTCCTGTGACTTAATATGGTCAAGGGAAATTCTGCCCCCCCCGCCCCTTTCTCATATGGACCTTTAGCTATAAAAAGCAGTGAAAAGGACCTGTATGTCATTAGAAATTAAGAGAATCAATTTCTTCAGTGATGCAAGGAGATGCTTCTAAAAAAAACCGAGGACAACACTCTGTGAAACAGGCTCGATGGTTGGCAAGGCCAAGCAGCTTACCAAGGTACAAGAAGTAGTCAGCTGAGGAACACAGTACATAGTTTAAAAAAAGACATGGCGAAATCAATCCAGATCACCCCGCAGTGGGATCTATCTGTCAGAGTATGCAAGATATAAGCATCCTTCCACCTCAGTAATCTCCAGAGGATTAAGTCATCTTTATTAAATCCTTTTTGGGCCAGTTTTATCCATGGTAAACACACCATTTTAAATAAAAGTCACCACAAATTATTTTGACCTTTTATGAAAAAGGCGCTGCTACCACACTACGACTGCTGTATGATTACACTCTAATATCTGCACCTACCATCTATTCAGATAGGCATTATCCATACAATTCACTACACAACTGAAAACAATTAGTGTCAATCACTAGTATACTTTGATTCCAGCAGAATCTTTTTCAAGACCAGAGAGCACAAGTCACTTCATCAGTTAAGCTTCTACCTATATAAATTAACAATATTTTCCTGTAGCAAAACAAAACTACAGACACAACTGTAAGCTTATTTTAATCAAGACAGATCACCTCCTGAGACCTAAATATCAAACCAGTCCATCCATGACCTTCCTCATTTTAATCAGCTAGTGGCTGTGAAGAGCAGTGAAGCATTCCTGCAGAGCTTATACAGATCTACCATTGGAGACAGATGCAGGCAAGCCTCAAAATCTCTAGGGCTTGTCCACTGTGCCTTTGTGCAGCCAAAGTTAAAAACAGATCCTTCCATGTTAACCCTCCATCACACAGCTACCTGGGATTGCAGAGGACCAGACCTTTGGATCCAGGATGGGTCATTCAGTTCTACTTAGAGGACTGGCAACTACCTGACAGCCAGGAGCTTGAGCATATTTTAGGCATACCCCCAGAGAAATTTAGGACCAATTCAGGAATATTAGGGTTGTACTCATTGCAGCAGCAGCAGAATCAGACCCTCTGTCTCCAAGGCTGCCACTTTCCTTTCATCACCATGAAACATACTCAGAGGGAGCTGCTCAGAAGAGGTTAGACTATCCAAACTTTCAGCCTGCTTTAACATAAAGGCATGCTGCAATTAGTAAGATAGCAGACATGCTTCTCAAGGAAATATCTTCCCTCTTCCTAGAAGCATAACCAGAACAACACAGCACTTTGGCACAAAGCTGAAGCACAAAACCCCCAAAACTTAGAGCAAGTAATTCATAAAAACCAGTCAAGCCTCTAGCAATCAATGTATTACGCCGTGTGAACATAAAAACTAAAACCTTAGCAAAATCTTTTTTTTTCTGCTAAATGAAAATCTGTTCCTCTGTTTGTCAGCTGTGGCTGAAGAGATTTTTCACTGATATTATGAAATACCAACATTAAAGAGGCCATATCCTGCATTGTAATTGGCAATTTAAGAAAAGTAAAGCTGTGATTTCAAGGCTTACATTGTAATACTAGTGATTAGAGGAGATTGGATAGGTACCCAAGACTCTAAACAGCAGTGAGAGAACAACTCACAAGATTTCAACACAGCACTCAAAATGCAAATTAAAATGCAAAAGGATAGGAGTCAGGCCTAGTCTATCCACCCAATTAGGAAACCTTCAAGAAAATTTTCTTTTTTCTCATTTGGATCTGATCATGAGCTGGGAATAAATCAGGGCTAGAATGAAGGGAAATAATTTGGGGGCATTCTAAAAGACACTCTTTTAAGAGCTATTTAGAGGCAGAATAAAGATGTCTTCATTGGTTACTAGCTGTATCAAAGGGCTGAATGAATGTCAGATCTCCCACATGGACCTATTGGGATATTCTGTTCAAAACACTGGTCTTTTTCAGTAGCTACTTCTATCAGAAAGGTTCATTGACATGGTTTTAAGCAAGTCTTCTGGGGAGAAAAAAGAAAAAATAAACTTTAACTGTTATTATCCCACTTTTAACACAACAAATGCTTTTATTTAAAAAAGAAATTACCATTACAAAATTCACTTCAGAATTGAAGTCAAAGCATTTCAAATTCATCTCCGATTTTAGGACTAATCAAGATCTGAAACCATTCTTGGTCTATGCGGTTTTGCCTTTTTCATCCCCAAAGCTACTTTGCAAAATAAACCAAGATTGTCGTCACAGTTTCAGAAGGAATGAATGACCTGTGCAGCTAGGACAGAATGTAGCCCTACTCTAAAGAGCTTTTGCTGTCAAGGCATAGATCTTTCATCTGTCCAAAACACATTCCTTTAAACCGTGTTTTGTGCAGGTCTGAGCAATGACATCACACGCAAATCAGCAGGGCATAGTCTTAAGCAATTTATTCAAGTTAGAGTGCACAGATCTACCTTCTCTGGAGACATTCAAAACCCGCCTGGACGCGTTCCTGTGTGATGTGCTCTAGGTGACCCTGCTCTGGCAGGGGGGTTGGACTAGATGATCTTTCGAGGTCCCTTCCAACCCTATGATTCTATGATTCTATGATTCTCTCCCAACTTATCCCACGGAACTCCCAGATTCTACTTTTATATCTTGCTGACTTATTCTGTGAAGATGAGCAAGTTGTTTCCCTGCTGTGGCCTTTCTAAAATGTTGTGCAAAGCTTTGTATAATTTATAATAGTCACATAAGGCTTTATTATAATAAGAAACTCCAAGGGTTTTTCCATTTGTCATTACTTAATACATCCATAAAGCCAACAGTGTGCAAAATGCCTTAGGCTGTAATTAAGAGAAGCTGAATCCAGAGACAGTATCACATTGACATTAAGGTTAGTAATGTAATCCATTGGCAGAAGACAGCCATGGAAGCCAGGGTGAGGGTATTAAATGTTTTACTGAAGATCAGTCAGTGTTACACAACATCCCGCTGCGGTATCTACTACTACTAACAATGATGGCATCTAGACAGTCTTCGAGCCATTACCTCTCCTGGGAGAAAGTCTCATATTTTGGTTACTCATATTATCTTCTAATGTTCTGCTCAGCTGTACATCTGTGACGGCAGCAGACCATAATGTCCAAATTTCTAAGACAGACACAGGAATGTGAACCCTAAAAACATGCCATGAGTCAGTCTTCAGGTGAAGTCCAGCTTCGTTTCCCAGTAAGTGCAAATATTCTTTCACATACACAGTCTCATTGACTTCGATATTCATAGTAACAACAAAGTATGGGACTCTGGCTTCCAGACACATCACACAGCCCTGCCCTGAAGATCTACAGTTACGGTATAGGTCTTTGGATTCTTCTCCCTTACAGCTATTCCTCCACCAGAGAAAGCAACAGGCTTACAGTGATGTTGTTCATCATTCCTGGATTGTACAGAGCTAGTGGTAGAGTCTCTCAAGTTTGTGTTGGGCAGAAACATACCATATTTACTTCTAGTATTTCTGGATGCTGGACAAGTTTGCAGGATTTCCCTTGGGACAGAATAGCTAGGCACATTTCAGAAACATCAGGCTCCCCAAGGGAATAGCACCTCTCTTTGGGAAATATTAGACAGTATTTTCTTTTGGCAGCATGTTTAGAGTGCAAGCTTATCATAGGTATTAACAGGTGATCTTTTGTGCATGACTCCTATGTCATGCTCCAAACCAGATACAGAACAAAAAGTTTGATTACTAGTGTTAACAGCTATGATTTTTCAGAGGGATGAGGCAAAAAGGATTAAAACAGCCATTTATTTTTAAGTGAAGAGCAGTTGCCCAAAGTCCTAGGTACAGTTATTTCAGTGTAAACGTTTACCATGTAGAAAAAGGAAAGGCAGACTTCAGATTAAGCTTCCAGCCAACATCTCTTATTGAGCACTCACTCTAGACACCTGCTGGGAATGTTCTTAATCTTACTTCCTCCCTATAAGGACTACTTACTCCCCAGACACATATACACATTGTTAGAAACCCAGGTTAGAGAGCAGTACAAACAGACCCATAAATTCTTTTGTTTACAGAGCTTTGGTCTCCAGTGCTTGAAAGGATAAAATTGCCTGTAATAATAACTATCAAGAAAGCTCTTTGGGTAATTAACAAAGCTGACATGACAAACAAACCCAAAGAGGTAATTCCCTCAGCTCCAACATGAAATTAATGTATTATTTCTGCCCCTTCAACACTGCAGTCAGAAAAATCCTCTAAATCAGGGCAGTAAGGTCACCTCCATGACTTCATTGCGGGTAGACCATCAATAAACTATTTGCTGCACAAGGTATGTTTATTTTGACAATGTGCTGGTTCCTGTTTTACCAGAGTTTCAAATCAATACCTAACCATTGAGACTTCCACCCTGCTTCAACCTCATGATTATTTCTGTCTTGTAGCAAAAAAATATCTGTGGAATTAAAGTGGCAGACCACCCTCCCTCCTGTCTTAACTCAGGATAAATATAAAGGTGGAAGAAGTCTCTTTAGAGCTAAATTCTGGCACATCCAAGTGCTCTATCTTTGATATCTTTACCACTCAACACAAACACCTTCTGCAGCTGTCACCCTCAGCATCCTACATTCTCAAAGTTGCCTACAACTCAGGACACCTTAGGATTTCAGCATGTCAGTTGGCAAGACATATTCTAGTAGTGATGGCTCCCCCAGAAGTAAATGCAGGCCGGATAAAGACAGGATATCATTACTTAAACCACAACTCAGTATTAACTTCTGCCAAATCTTGGAGTAAACCAAGGCCCACTTATCTATACAGGTACCCACATTTTTGATAGCACGGTTAAGTGCATTGAATTCTCCCAGTGTACAGAAGAGCCACTTGTTCCAACAGAATTTAAAACTCAAGACTCCCAGACTTAGAGGAACAAATGTCCTTTTCTGTCCTCTTCAATATTTAAGTCGCCAGTTTTTCAGGGTGGCAGCTATCTTAGTCTGTTGTCTTTTCTAGGCTTCTGCTTTCTTATTGTCAGAGGACTCTGTTCCACATAGTACAGATGCCCTTACCATGCATCTTCAAAGCACTTCACAACAGGCAAAACCTGACTTTGGGTATAAACACTTCAGATTCATATTATGTGACTGCTCATTTGAGACAGGGTAATAAAAGCTTGTTGACTTAGAGCAAGGCTAAATCATACGTCACTGGGTAGGGGGTGGGGAGCAGAAATCACACTTCCTTTGTTATTCTTCATTAGAGATACAAGTTGTCTTAAAAAAAACAAAGTCTTTAGTCAAAGGGTTTGGCAGAATTAGTAAATAACATATACATTTTAATAGGGGAGTTGTCAGCATGACCCCTTCTCTTACAAAACAGATGTGACAAAAGACAACATTCTCCCCACCCCTTATTGCATTTCTAGTACATTTCAGAAGAGGAATGATTCCTTACCAAACCCTAAACTGACATGGTTTCATATAAATCAATCTCCTGTCACAGCCAGGAGAGGAGGAAAGAGACAAAGAAAATCTCCTCAGCATCTAGCCTGATTGCTTGTATACTCATTTAAGATAAGGTTTCCTAGCAACCTCAGGGATTTGTAATTAACAGTGGGTTTTGAGAAGGACTGCTTTTTACATCCCCTGGTTTCACCTCTAAGACAGAAGTGTGAACTAACTTATAAAATTAGTTATAAAATTGGTTTAAGTCAAAGTCAAACCCCTTGGAATGTTAGACATTTTAATACTAGAGACACTCCCCTTCAGGTGGCAAACCTGACTCTTAAAAATGAGATTCTAAAATTCTTCAGCTCTTTTTGCTCTCACATCACAGTAAAACCTTGACAGGCTGTTTCATGTACACCAGTATGATTTGGATAGATCAGGGAGATTTCAACAGCATAAACTTGAGATATTAATACAGCTTCAGCATCATGAGAGTCAAAACTAGATCCTTCATTCTGTGATAACTAGAACATCTAAAACAAAGACATTCCTCTTTTCCCAGAATCAAGTACTACAGCTTTTGCTGTTTACTGTTCTTCACTATCAATAACAATGAAGTAAAATATTCATGTGCTGTCATTATTCTAATGCCCACAAGGATAGGAGATGCAGTTACTAGCCATCATACTGCTTGAAGGAGCCAGAAGTTATCAGTATTGTTATTCAGCTTAGTTTTACGATTATTGACACTGGTAGCATTAAATCCTAGCTAGCCATCTACAAAACCTATGGTGAAAAGCATGAAACACCCATAAGCGTCATCCTAGAGGTAAATCTATGTTACATGCACAGAACTAAAGCCTTACTAAATAAGACAAATGTCCTCACCAGCATCTGAACAGCTAACTGCATTAAGGAAATATAAAACTGTCTCTAACCATGACAAATCCCTCACACAGCTTCAGCTACACAGCTGGAACCCCCGCCTTCTTCACTCCCTTTCCTGGCCAACACTGAAAGGAACAAGCCAGTTGTAATGCCAGGACAAGTCAAGCTGATCACAGAAGGAAAGCAATACATTGGCTAAGAAAAAACACAGAAGAAAATCAAAGCTTAACAGAGTGCATTACTTAAGAGCAATTGAAGACAATTGTTCTATTTACAGGACAACAGGAGACCCTCTGTGTAACCGCTGTTTCTCTTGCGGACAGTCATAACCTTGGATTAGGGGAGATGCAGTGTAAACTTATAGCAGAATGAAGACAATTGTCCACATGTGAGACACACATTGCTGGCAGAGGACACAGGAACAGGAGAAGGGCTCACAACAAGAAGAAAGTGTATTTTCCATACCATGTCTGGAAACAGTAAAGTGTTTCTAACAGAAGTTATGCAACTGGATGAAAGTATATGGTAAAGGTAGCAGCATTAGATAAGCTTTAATCTACTATTACCATGAAGTTGAAACAATGGAATTGTTTTTATATTAATAAATTAGACAAAGAAAAGCCTGAATCTCTACAGTCTGACCCTTTGTTCCTGTATGCTGAGCACATCCCCCTCCCTCTGCATGTGTTTCTACATAAGCAGTGACTAGCACAGTACCCTCTACTGCATGCTCTATGTTTTGGTCACAGATCCACCCCCTCAAACAAGATAATTACTTACCATCTTCACTGCATCTAAAAGTAATTCACAACTGATTCATTCCCTTTCACCTCCAAGCTTCCTCTAGTTCACTGGAAAACCCATTTACTATGAACAAGACACATGCCTATTCAGTGCAAATAATAAAAAACCCATACTCCAAAGAAGTTATGCACTAATGTCAAGTTAAGGAGCTACTGTGAGACGCAGCTGTATTCCTTCCATCTTCTACACAGGCATTGCTGTGGTGATAAGTGTTAACTGCAAACAGCTGAAAATGTTTCACATTAGAGCATTTCACCTGACTGAAGAGTTGCTTGGTCAGAGCTAAACACTAAAGAATGGGTTGCTTTGCCTTGGTAAAGCATTTACATTTTGATAATAAGTTCTGAAACACCTGTGAACTGTTTTAGAACATTACACTAACACTGACATACAAGCCAAACTTGGATCCAAAATACTTTTACTGAAATAAAAATCATAGGATGGATAGAGCTAGAAGGGCCCTTAAAGATCATCTAGTTCCAACCATTGCCATTGAATCAGAAACACACATATTAAGTGGTTTTCCTCATGAGAACTTTGAAGTGAACTTTCAAGGGAGCTAAGAACCAGCAAAAAGCTAAAAAAATATAAACAGCAGTTGCATTTTGGTCTTCCTTCACTTAAAGTATTTTGAGTTTCTCATTTCAGAGTTACCCTCCCACTAAACCAGCAGATTTCCACCATTTCCCCAGGCAACTCTATGGCAGATTTTGCTGCTTTAAATCACTTCTCCACAGGCTGAAGTGGCAAAAACCCAGCAATAATCAAACACTTTTTTACTCCTTTCAAGAGCTGCTATAGACTCTGGGTCAATTAGGACTAGCAAAACAAAAAAGGCAGGTAAAAATCAGAGTGACAAGAGTCAAGCTTGGAACCATATTGAAGCATGAGACAAAGCTCAGATGTGACATGATTTTTAGACTAAATAACCTGCTCATCTGAGAGCTCTTCCACATCTTTAGCTTGATCTTCACTGTTCATATAGAGTAGGCTGCAAAGGTCAGGAAATACCAGATAGAGAAATGAGCTCTTACAGTCCTTACTATTCCCAGGACACAGGGAAAAGGAAGCATCCTTCTGCAGTCTGTGTCACAACAAGCTTTTCAGTAGTCAGCTTAGACATTTGAGTAACTCTAAATCCCTGTTGCATAGCCTTTGAGTTGCATAACCTTTGTATTGACAGTAGATTTTCAAGGTTGTTCTGAGGGGTTTTATTCTCTCCCCCCTCCACACAAGCCTTCTGCATAGCTTTATTCCTAAAAGGTTACCAACAGTACTCACTTTTAGAAATTGAGACAGCAAAGCCTACTGCTTCTTTTAGAATAAGAACAGGGAGAAATTATTTTCTTCAGCAGGAAGAAAATAAGAATTTTGAACAAGAGTCATCACTCACAGCCCCCTTGGTCTCATTTAGCACTTTGAGAACTCCAGGATTAAACATGTCCTGGAGCCACACTACACAGTACCTCAACCAAAACACAGCACATTCATAACTTTTATTTTAATAATATCTGGATACTGCAGTTTTTAAGCAGGAACCAGTTTTTAAGCCAGCAGAGACCCCTCAGTTCCCAAGCCTGTTATTTTTGCCACTACTCAGTGAACCATTTAGAAGTTTGAACAGGTACAAAACCAAGCATTACCACTAGAGAACATAACCAAGCCACATCAACACCCTTCTCTCCACTCAGAAAGCTACTCCACAAGCCTCTATTGACCAGGGAAGCCTCCAGCAATAGATACCTTTTAAGTTGCACCAGAAGTGGCAGCTTTTCTACTTTAACACTTCCTTCACTTCCATTGCTTGAATTACTCCCCCTTTTCAGGATACAGAGCTTAAACATGACTGGAAATACAGAGTTATATCTCAGGGCTGCAGGCTCAGTGCAGGCCCAGGCTTGCTGCTCACCAAGACACTGTTTCCCAGCTAAGGATTAACTGTTCCTGGGCAGTCCCAGCACCATAATAGCACCACATGCCATACATAACATCAAATAAAACCAAACCAACTTAATTTATCTAGGTACAAGTCACTTCAGAGAAAGCTACCCTCAGTAGCCATTTTACCTCACAGACTAGGCCCACCCTAACAACATTACCTACCTGAGGCAGCAGCTCCCCAGGCAGCCAGAGCAGTCCTCCACATCCCACTGCTCTCTGGTAAAATGAATGCTCTCCCCCTTCCTGCTTTAAATACCCGCCTTCCTCCACAGGTGGGGCTGGGCAGAGCAGCCCCTCACAGCCCTGCCCCATATAAAAACCCCCTCTGTGGGAGCTCACTTCTGGAAATGGTGGTTATCTCCTTCTCTTGTCTGTGGTGCTGTTGAGCTGCTCCCTGCTCCTCCTCAGCTATACAGGTACCTGTGGTCTTCCTTATTTCAGTAGTAGGGCTGCTGTGCTCTCTTGTTTCTTTCTTAGCTTAAATATTTGGCTATAAGCCACGGTAGTTTTTGTTGAGGCTGAACAGGTAGGTTGTGCTTCAGGTCAGGCTTTGGTTAAGCAACGCAGGCAGAGGCCGTGCCTGGGCCTGCTCTCCTGAGGGGGCAAGCAGAGGCCTGTCTCTGAGGCTGGGCCCTGGTGTAGTGCCC
>VXBO01013334.1:175527-250139 GCA_013400135.1 Rhinoptilus africanus | reverse complement strand
GCGTGGGTGGGTGGGGGGGGGGGGTGTGCCCTTAGCTTTCTGAATTTTTCACTTTAGCAGCTCTTAAGCCTGGGCTGCCATGTTCTCTCTCTGCTTTTCAGTCCTAGCTGACCTTAGCTGCTCCCACGCAGCAGAAGGAATCTGTACAAGGAGCCAAACTTAATGGCTTAGGTGCATTTGGGGCTGTGCTCTTCTGGCTTCTTCTCAAGTGCTAAGAGGGCACAGAGTGGGGGGGGAAAATTCCTCAGGCTTTAAGAAGTGTTGCTTTCTTGCCCTTTGGGCCTTTGTAACGTATTATTTTATCTTATTTGCTGTTTTTATCATGCTGTAACCTGGTGTGTTTCTCAGCATCAAAGAACATTGCTTTATTGTGACATTTTCAAATGAAAACTACATGGCAGTAATAGCTTTCCAAAGAGCGTTCATTTACCTTGGTAACACTTCTATGTGGTAGGGAGAAGAAGGGGGGAAAAAACCCCAACTCTACATAAAACTGGTGCTTTGAGCAAAACTCTATGATGATTATTTAGCAAACAAGCTCCTCTATTAGAATGGCAGAGAGGAAGATTGCATATCCAGACTAAATTACACTTTACAGGGAGATGGCACAGAATGGCTTTCTGCTGAGGTTATGCTTAAATTATAGCTGTTACTAAAGCAAACAGCTCACAGTTTATATGTGACTTTGAATTATGCATCCAGGAGGCAGTATGTTTATGAAAAAAAAATAAGTCAAGTCAATAGATTCCTAAATTGCAACTACATTAGTAAAGGACAAAAATAACTGTGGTAGTAGGGCATCACAAATGAACCATGAACGTGCATTATTCACTGTTGTCCCGCACTCTTAAGAGAAACAGTTTGGCTCTTGAACACTGCAGGAATCATTGTGGTGATAAAATTGTAAGGTAACTAGGTAAGTTTCTGACTCTTGTGAGTGTTTACTGTTTCATTTGGGCCCTTCAGTGCCTTAAAGTGGCCCAGTGCTTTGGAGATACATGTTCACAGATGTACAGAGTGAGGTGGTGAATGGTTGAGGATGTCTTCTGGAGGTGTTACTGTAGTAAGAAGACTTGTTCATTTGCATCAAATAGTGTAGATAACCAGTGTTTGGAGTAGATGTGAATTTGTTACCTCTATTGTATGAGCTGGAGGCAATGTTTGCAAAACAGGTGAGATAATCTGAAAACTGTAGGTGATCCAGGAGACTCCTGGAGTGCATTGAAGATAGCTTCAAGGACAGGTTGGATGGGGCTCTGAGCAACTTGATCTAGCTGAAGCTGACCCTGCTTATTGCAAGGGGGGGATTGGATTAGATGACCTTTAAAGGTCCATTCCAACCCAAACCATTCTATGAAAACACTACTCCATGGAGTGCTGTGGGACCCCTAGAGGGTCCTAATGCATGTAGGCACTTGTGGTTTTATATTGGAGTGAATGAAACATTAAGAGATTTGATTTTAAACCTGGTTTGTATTTAGATGTGACAGCTGGGGCAGCCTTTTCTCCATCTGTGTGCTCTACCTCCCTTCATAGGTTGTGATCTCAACAGCAAGGAAGGTAGATACAGTTCAGCCCCTGGTCTATTAGTCTATAAAAAAAAAATTCATCACCAAGTAGTGAAGTGTGGATGAGGAATTGCACATCCTAATACAGCAGTGGTGAGTCCTTCTGGGGCTGTGGGTCAAGTGTGAAGGGAAAGTCTCCCTAGGGACTTAGTGGCTGAGCCAGGATCTCCTGGGAGATCTGTCCGTGCTCTGCTACTAAAATGTTCCTTAGAATTCCAGCACTGAGAGCATATGCTGAGCAATGCTTCAGTAAGTTCATAATGCCTAAGTGTTACAGTGGACATAAACCTCAACAGTGTATCTCTTTCATTTGCTTCTTTGCTAATACTGTTTTTCTTGCTGAATTTAATGAAACTGGCTGTTTTCTCTGTTCCAAGGAAATTGTCTTTGTTGTTTTTTCCATTGTTATTAAAGTCAGTGGAACATATAATGTCTCTAATGAAGATCAAAGTACTATTGTTCTAGGTTTTTTATTATTACAAATGGAGAGGTGTAAAAGACAAGATACAGGCTTTTTATCTCTGATGGAGAGGAATTGTGCTAAGTAGAGATCTAGAAGAGACCATGGGTGTTCATGTACTGCATATTTATTATGCTCTGTCTAATTGCTTTTAATTGGAAGTACAAGCCTTAAATTTGTGATCCAATAACTGTAATGTTAGGATTGTCAGGGCATTCTCCTCACCATCCTTTTTATTAGAACTGAAGTAAAAAGATAATACAAGATTCAGTCAAGCATTTTCTCTGTAACATTTCAAACTGTCACTTAAAATGTACAAACATTCCTGAGCAAGGGAGACTTTTTCCTACTCCCACCCTTTCATTCCTTTGTGATAACTCCCCTAACAGTACCTTTGACAGCTGAACATGGTTTCTGACTTGTGATCAAAACCACAAGAGAACTCAGTCAGTTCCTCCCCTTGTCTTGCCCTTCCTCCCCCTTCTTTGTGCAATGCCAGCCCTGTGAAAGTCAAATCTAATGCTCCCACTAAAAGACACTGCCTATCAAATAATTACTTATTTATGCTATCATTTAGTTAATGCTTTATTACCCTGGGAACAGTTTAACCTAGGTGAGGACAGGGGAAGACGGGTTGAAACGTATATGAAAACTGTAATCTGCAAACTGAAATGTGAAGAGATAGGAAAATAACTGGTGTATAAAGGAAGCAGTGACACATACTGCAAGGCTGCAGAGCTGCTCAATAGCTAAAACTGAGAAGGTGCATCTCAATACTTTTAAAAGCTCATTATTAATTTTAAAAACAGACTGTTTTTAAAGGACTTTAGGACATTAAGAATGGTTAAATAGATCTTTGATCTTGCATGTGAAGCTTTCAATGTTAAAGCCTTGAAAGTAAGGGCAAGAAATGGAAGATGGATGCTGCCCTAAATACTTTCCTCTACTGAACTGTAACAAGCCAACTCTGAATTCTCAGGGAGGCATGTGCATATGACACACTAGATATTTTTGCCTGTCTGTAAGGACCAGCTTCATATAAAATGCTTATGAGAGAGGAATTGCAGTTGCTCAGCAAATGCATATGGAAAATTGAGGCAGAGGCTTACAAATGGAGAACCAAGAACCAGAGCCAGGAGAAAGAAAATGGAAAATTGAAAGCATATGTGAAATGTAAAGGGTGGTACTGTGTAATTGGTATAATGGTAGAAATTGAAATGCATTAGGTATCTCAAATGTGGATATATAAGATACTTGCACAAATTCTATAGTAAGTTACTCTTCATTAAAAAGTGATGAAGAGAAAATAAATTAAAAAGGGGGAAAATGGATGAGTAATAACTACTGCTGTACCTGAAGGAAATAATGAAGGCACACATTATTTCCATCCTTATGAAGCTAAACGGTCCTTCTGATTTGTTCTAATACAAATCCAAAGGATAAAAATTAAACTTCACGGAGTGTCTCCTAGTAGTTGTGGCATTGTGTGTACTGAAAGGATCTGCCACACACCTGCCTTTCTAAAGAAGGTAGAGGTAGGAGTAAGGGGAGCTTGTGTTCAGCTGCACTAAGGCTGCTCCAAAGAACTGGAGTGCGAGAACATTTGCCCACAAGCTGCACCAGGCTGAGGTTTCCTGAGCTCTTACATCTTAATTAGCTTACAGTATAACACCAGAGAATAGGTCAGAGGGACAGAGCTATTTGTCAGACTTATTACTAACACCGGGCAGGTTTAGAGTGGAGTCCTCTTGGGGAGGAAACATGTTCTGTATTGAGTGTGGGAGAGAGTGCAAATAGAGTTGGGCAGTAAATCTAGAGATAAATTACTTATGAAGATGGAAGCATCCCATAACTTGTCCATGCATAACAGAAAGATTGAGATAAATAAGGGGATATTTTTTCCAGGAAAAGAGGTAGAAACTGAGAAATAGGTGGAGGAGATGTAGGATGGCATCCCAGCAGGCTGTGACAAAAGCGTAGTTAGTGCAATGAAACATTAACAATGACTAGAAATTAAAATTAAGCCTTTGTCATGGCATTTGCTAGTGCTAGCAGCATGGCTAGCTGAGCTATAGACAGCCAAATGAGTTTGGAGCTAAGCTTACGTTCTTGGAATACTTAGTTCATGGAAATGGATCTTGAACTGGCATTCAGGAGGACTGGATGTAGTTCCTGGTTTTTCCACAGATCTGAGTCAGGTACAAACAGTTTTCAGTCCTTAGGCTGGGTTCTTGAAAGAACAAAAATTCATTAGTCACACTGCATGTATGTCTGTCACTGCCTTCAGGATTGAGAGCTTCTTACTGGGTTAGAGCAATGGGGTCTGACGTTGTGGGGAGATATTAGTTCTTAATGAAACACAAATGAAAATAAAGGTGGATTGGTCTTAATGGGGAAAGGATGTAAGCAGTATCTTACAAAGAAAAGCACTTGGGATTGTGGCAGTAGAGTTTGTGAAGAATTAAATTCTTGGCTCCTTCATTTTCTTGGTTTAGTTAAGACCTTGCCTGTTGTATTACCAGTGAAGAATTAACTCTGAGGTGCTGATACAAGCCAACATGATGCTTCAGGCTGCAGTTGTGTGATGGTTCATAATCTCTTGGTCCCAGATGTTGTGAAATAACTGATATGCTGTCATGAAACAAATATGCAGATGTGTATCTTACTGAACAAGCCATGAGCAAATGCAGCCATCGTTTTATGTATGCATGAACAGAAGTGCTACTGGATGCTGCCCAAAAGTGTTGCATTAAGATAGAAAATTTTTATATTTTTTCCAGAAAGGTCTCCTGGAAAACTTACATCAAAATTTTAAGAAATGAGTTTAGAATAGTAATCAATCTCTTTTATCGCACAGCCCCAAACACAAGGAGGACAAAAACCTTTATGGCCTTTCTAGATTCTACTCTAATACAAACAATAAAAAGCAGTAATCTAATTATTCATTTCTTCCCTTTCCTTTTGGAGATAAAAAAATACCAACAGGAAGATGGGGGGCAAGTAAGGAAGGACCTGTAATTGTTTTACAGAAGCTATTAAAATGTACTATTAAAATAAGCTTAATGAATAGATATTAATATCTGGTTAGGGCTGCTCTGACCTCCTGTCTTACAGGTCCCATTTATGTCTTGTTTGATGAAAGTTCTCTAAGACTGCAAAGCAAAAGGGCAAACTGATTTATGAACGAGACTTATTGTTGCACTGGCAGATTTGTATAATGAGAAATATATTAAATCTAATGAAGGGAAAGCGTGCCTTCCCAAGGCAGTAACTTTCCACCATGATGAAGTGATTCAATATCCCTCAGTGGATTAATTTAGACAATGCAGTAAGGCATGCAGCCACTCTTGCAGCCCTCTTGCTCTAATGACAACCATTAAGCAGTGTTGAGTATTTGTTTTTTATTTTCAGTTGTGGTGATAGCAAGAAGAGGTTCACTAAGGGATGAGTTAACAAGTCCCCCAGTGCCAGTGTCCCTGATGATTGGGTTGGAAGAAGGTGCACCAGAACCTCTGTCACTTTATACAGGACTATGTCATGGCTCCTTCCATTTGACAAGAGTTGACTGTAGGCTATATCTTTTCAGCTGCCAGCCTCCACAGATTAAAACTGTGCCTTCAGCCCATTAGTCATGTGCTCCTAATCCTTAAAGTTTGTTTAGGGTGGGAGGGCAGGGTGAGAGTTGTTGCTGGCAGTATATTACCGTAAGAAATGCGCAAGAAGCAACATCATGAATGGAGTTCAGAGCTAGTGTTTTCAGAGCAGACGCTTCCTTATCTTGGAAAAACTCCCCTAAGGCTGGAGACTTTTGATGTTCTAAATAGGAGTGTGTACAACCTTACCTCTATGTGCTCTATAAATCAGTGTAACTCCATTACCTTCAGTTTGAAAGTTTGAATTTAGTGGTACGTTGGCTTGAGGTCTGCACAGTCTAAGCTGGCTTGGCTTGTTCCGGAACTGTGTGCCTGAAAATATAGCATGTGTGAAGAACCTGGTGCTCTAAATTGAGAAGATAAGTGGAAAAGATTGAGATGGCTTAATGTATATGGCCAACATCAAAAGTACCTGTCTTCATTTAAGGTTTGGACTTTGCAGAATTGTTGTTCTGGGTTGATCAGGTGCCTGAGACTGTGCCTGAAGTAATGTAGCTGCCTTTGTACTCTAAGAAATGGTTGTGCCCAATGTAGATATGCCCTTAGTATTAAAAGCAGCTTGAACTTCTGAAATCTTGATGCCCTCTCCCAGTGAAGTGGCAGAGCACCATTTAGGCAGCAGAGGCTGCAAGTAAATCCCCGACTTTCTCTGCTTTGAAATATTGAACAGATTTGTGTCAAGAGAAAAAAATTCAAGTAAGGTGTAGCTGAAAAAATTTCCCCTCCCACCCCACTAAAAATATTCATTAAACAAAGGGAAGCCTGTGGAGATGGTGGAAAACAGGGCCAAAGAAGCCAAACATTGATAAACTTAATTAAATTTCTGATGAAAACAGAGGCAGCCTGTGGTGATTACTCTGTGTAACTGAGACTAATACACCAATTAGGCTAATTCATCCCCTGGTGCTCTAGACACAGTTATAAACTTAATCCATACTTCTTCTCACATGTCAACAATTGATTTCTTTAGTTTTGGAAGCTCCTGGTTTGGACATGGAAAGCAGCAGTTACTTGTTCACTAGGGAGATGCTATATAGGAACAGATAATGTCCTACTGGTTGTATGTTGTCCTCCAGGGATTCTCTTTTCTTTCTCTTAGTCTTTCACAGGAACCCTAATCTGCACTAAACACTTAATGAGCCTAGTTCAAGATATTATTAATTAGTGAATTCAGCAGTTGGAAAACATTATCTATGCTGGAACAAATGCACAAAAGATGGAGAAATTCCTTATGTTTTTTGGATGAGTGAAAACTCCTGCACAAGATGAAGCTCAAACCATTTCTGTTGGTCTTATATTTTTGTGCCTGACCAAAGCATCAGGCCCATACAAAGCAATTTGCACCAGAGCTGAAATATTTTTTTCCTAATATATGATCGAAAATAATAATGGAGGACTGAAATCGTCTGGCTCCTGCTTTATTTATAAAATGTGTTTGGATAGCAGTTACTGAAGCCCAACTGTTTAAAAAGACACAGAGGTTCAGGACTGCAAGAACAGTTTGTGTATTTGTGACTGTCAGGATAATCTCCTCTTGTGATCTTGCAGAAGTTTTAAGATGTGCTTAAGCTTTTGACACCTTTGCACACAGATAAATTCTGTTGCATATGGGAATTAGATAGCGGAAAGGTCAGAGACTGCCTGCTGCCTGTTCTGTGTATCCTGGAAACAAATTCTGGGCAAAATAGAAGGAAGAATAAACATTTAGCAACTTTGGCTCAGTTGCCTGTCAATAATGTAAACTTAGATCAGCTAGTTAGATACACTGGCTGTATCAAATAAATACTATCTCTGGCAATTAGCAACAGTTAATTTTGAAAATGAGCTAATATAATCAATTATGTCTTTTAATTTGCTAGACAGTATTTTACAGGGTTTAATTTTCTGCTACTACACCTTTCAAATTATCTTCAGGTGCTGTTTTGAATGTCATCATTGATGCTTATTCTGAAGCTATTAGCATTGAAGGTGCCCCCCACATACACAGCCTCCTCCAACCACCCACAAAACGTTAGTGATCTGTGGGATAGAAGAAGCTGGCGGAAGATGTCTTGGCCCATAATGGGATCCAGCCTCTTTCTGTGTCATCAAAACTTTTTGTTTTCCAGATCAATGGGTATGAATCTTTTCTGCTGCTCTACGAAGCACGTGTCTGGCATGTTTTTTATCTCAACCTGCTGAAGGATAATGCTATTTCAGTAGGTTTTACATGAGTAGATTAGAATTATTACCAGCAGGAGGATATGCAGTATGCAGATTGTGAATGGCATAAAGTGTTTGTGTATGCATGTGTGATTTCCCTTCCCTCTCTCAGAATCAGATAAGCTGTGCTGAGCTGCCTTGGGTTTGCACAGAACTTGTAATCAAAGGTTTAAAGAGAAAGCTTAAATTAAGGAGCTGCTTTTTAGACAGGAATTGCATACTTGGATGAACTGTTGACCTACTAGTCTAAAATTTTATTCATAGCTGTGGCTAGTAATAGATGGTAAATGCTAGTCATAGCTTTCTCTTTTCTGTTGTGTTCCCCCAAGCAAATGTAGCATTCCTGGTAATTCAGCAGAAGGGAGGGATGGAGAATGGCTCAGTTTTAATAGTCATCCAGCTGGGGAGAGGTGTTGTGCATCCAGGCTCTGCGTTTTTGGTTGCAGATGATGAATCTTAATGGAGTGGAGAAACTTGAAGCTTATACTGTCTGTATGCTCAGGGTTTAAGTGATCGCTTGGTAGTGGGTATGAATTCTTTGCTAGGTAAGATCCAGGGGGTGAAGAGGGCAGTTGTTCTCTAGCATAGGGTACTGCCTGGTTCGTAGGATGATCCCCATTTTATTTTTTCTTCTGATGAAATTCTCTACTGTTGCAGAAATAGAGGGCATTGCTGGTTCTTTCCAATGCAGCCTTCCTGGCATGTTGTCATGCTGTCCGCTGGTCTGCAGTGTTTAGAGACAGGCGGGTCTTGGGGTATGCCACCTACTCTGCAAACAGCTTTTGAGAATAGATAATCTCTGAATTTATTGCAAAAAGTTCTTGAGATAACACTTCTCAGTTGCTGTAAAGGTGGTAAAGAAGTTGTCTTCCCCCCCGCCTTAGGGACAGAGCTTGGTCATTGGTCTTGTATCTATTGTACACGATATCCGATTCCTTTTCTGTTTCCTTACCAAGCTACTAAGTCTGAGGGTGACATGAAACAGAGCAGTCTTTTATTCATTCTTACAGAGTTTGGGCTTGAGAAATATCTAGCACTGTCTGTGCAAAAATCCATTTAAATCAAAGCAATTATGTTTATGCAAATATAGTGAATGTGTGTTTCATTTGTTATTTGCAATGAGTGCTGCGATTGCAGAAAAGCCATGGTTGAATAAAGGGCCAGTAGGCATTGCTGGCATTTGATTTACTTCCCTTGGTAGGAAAACATGCTTTAAAGCAGTGCGGTCAAGTTATGGCCGTACATGTGGAGTCATTTCATTGAGGATCTTCTCCTGCTCAGCAGGAGACCCCAGCATAAATCCTGAGTCCATAGCAGACTTGCTCCATGTTTTCAAGCTTCTTGTATTGCCAGACACTAGCAACCACACTGAGCAATCTGTGGGCTATTGTAGTATGTACACCTTTCTTCAGAAACTTCCAAAATGTACATAAGTCAGCAGCTATTCAAGTAGACCCATCCCAACCTTGAGCAGCTTCACAAGCAGCTGCTGAAGTCAGAAGCCTACATTTGAAATAGTAATAATTTTAGTCAATTTACAGAAATAATATGATTTCCTAAAACATGGGAATTAGCGAGTCAAGCCCAGAGAACTGAAATTGCCCACAGGCTCAGATGCTCTGAAAGAATTCAGTAAAACTCCATCTCAAGTTAGTAAGAAACAGAACATAGCATCTATTTTTATTATAACATCCTTAAGGTCAGACCAGCAATGGGGAGTGGAAGAAATTAAAAGGTAGTTTCTCTGAAGACACTATTTTACAACACTTTTTGCTTGTAGCTTGTTAATTTTCACAGCAGAGTTGCCTTGGGATGTGAATTAAAGAAACAGATGAAAAAAGTCTTGTGCCTCTAACTGTACTGAAGGCCCTATGCATACTCCTGTGCCTTTGATGAGAAACATTAAACATTTTTAATTTAGCACATCAATTTGAAAATCTAATTTTTTTAATGCTTTGTAGCAGCAGACGCTTTTCACGGTGCTGTCACTACCATAGAAGAATTATGAGAAACTTGAACCGCGAAAAGTAAATTAGAAAAATCTCATTTCAGTTACTCTAAAAAGAGGGGAAATTAGATTTTGATTAAAATCACTCACACATACAATTTTAGGTAAACTAATTTAGCAAGACTGACTATATAATTTTTTTTGCTTGCCTCCGTGTCCTTTTAATAGCAGCTGCAATGGCCTTGTATGAGCATCTTCTGTAATAGCCAGTAGGAGAGGAAAAGCTGTTAAGTGTGGTCTTTTCCTTGACCAGCTGTTGTAAGGCTATGGAGAACAGCTATGTGTTTAATTTGTCAATGAAAAGTCAATAATTAAAGAAAATAGTTAGAATTTGTCATTGAAGTGTGCCATATTGGATATTTTATTTTTCTTATCAATTTGCCTAATTAACTATAAGGACAATCACAGTTAATTTGAGCTGCTCAGAATTCTGGTACCACTGAAGGGAGTTTAACATTTTGACTTTGGGGACAACTGAGTGATTTCCAGAAGGCACTCACACTATCTGCTTTTTTCTAGTTCGTGTTGATTCATGAATTCTCAAGCAAAACAGTATGATTTTTCTGAAATATATTTGTCATTTTAAACTATTGACTGTATAATGACAGCATCTAATTTTTGCCCTACCATTTCTTTGAAAGGTGCTTATTGAGAGCTGCATTTGATTTTTAAATGCATTCTGTGTTTTTAATTTTGGATATGGGATATCGGTTCTATAGCCTCACTCTTTCATCCGCTGTGCTGGTATAGTCATTAAGAGACAAGTTTACAGTGCAGCTATCTGCTATGTTTGTAAAATTCCATTGTACTGTTTTATTGTTTCTGTTCTATTTGTACAGTTCCCACACTTCTTGGTGGTTAATCTTTGTAAGTACTTTATAAAATAGGTGGTTGAGTTATAAAAGGATGCGAGAGTAGAGAAAGATACTCAGGCTCTGAATCTGTACCACAGATCTCTGCAGCAGAGGCTGAGAACACTGGAATCCCAATCCTTGTGCTTTTGCTAACTCTTCCATCACATGTTTAAGGAACTGCCTGTCTACTGTTGTGCATGCAAGAAGGTGAGACAGGAAGAATCCTTCACTGGCCTTAGGTGTACAGTGGTTGTGGAACATCTTTTAGTAACTCCAGCTCCTTTTATTGAGAAATGGTATATAACTGCAGGCAGCCTGATGTGATGGTGTGACTATGCACTTTTGCATTTCAGGCTTGTAGAAGCAATAAATGTTCAACGGAAAATAACTGGTTCAGTATTTTACACTTGCCAGTAGTTTGCATTTGACAAAAATTTTGTGTGCTGTCAGTAGTTTCCTAAGGTATTATCGTTATCACCGGAACAGGTCTTAGTGCGACCAAAGTGATCTATTGCATTGGGCTGTTGCACAGGGACGACTTACATCCATGTAGTGCTGCAGAGCATTGCGCTTTCAGTGTTCAGTTTCCCTTCATCAGTAACCCAGATGCAGTAATAAAATATGTACTGTTTCCCTGGATGGTTGGATCAACTAACGTCAGCTGGCTTTTATCTCTTTTGCTTTGATTTAATTTGAATATTCTTATAGCAGAAATACCATGATCAAAGATGAAATGCATAAAGTGCTAAATGAGTTTATTTGGTCCTAATATGTATGAGCTGTTTGTATGGTTTTTAACTCCAGACCTGAACATTTGTGAGAATATACAAATAAAAATTTTTAAATTTTATTTTAGGAACCTCTGAGGAAACTGAGGAGTGAGACATGTCGCTGAGGAGTATTTGAGATGAAATACTGTCTGCCTCAACGTGTGGGGAGCTGAACTGCATACACTGGTGCAAAGGGAGTGAAGTGGGAACAGCTCACAGCGGTAAGATTACATGCCCTCTGCATTGACATGCACAATTACACCAAACAGAGCCGTGTCAGGACCAAGAAGTGGCATAAGGCATCATAGGAGGGAGAAGTGATTGATATGCTAAACACAAAATTGTAAAGATGATGTAGGATAAGCTTTTGTACAAAAACATGGCCTTAAAGATGACAAGGCCAATTGACTCTGTATCCCAAACCAGTTTCTCTCATCACCCTAAGCTTCTGATCTGTATAAAAGTATGAGAAATGTTATTCAGTCGTTTTTAATCACTTGTATTAAATTCTGCTTTGCTCACTTGCATCTGAGGGAGCAACACAATCTCCCTGTGGGTAAGTTTTCAGCTGGTTTGACTCAGCTTAGCACCAGGATCTTCAATAGAAGTTTGTAATTTGCACCCATGGTGATCCTGCCCCATAAGTGTGGTGCTCAAACCTTTTTATTGCTCTAACTTTTGAACTGCGGATTGCTGGCATTGTTTTTCCCCTCCTTCACAATATGCTTCCTTTTTATTAGCTTGTTCTAGCCTTTTTAGTATATGATTAAACTATTTGGTAGTTTTATTGCAAGATCCATAAAATAAGTAATTTACAAAGAACCTTAAAATCAGTTTTATTTCAATAATAACTATTTCCAGTGTAATGGTTCTGGTATAATTGTGAGTCAAGTGAGAAAACTGACCTCTCTGTATGAAGAATACCTTTGATACTTGAGCTGATTGGTACTATGGCTACATGAATGACCTGAGCACATTGACAATGGCTGAAGTTTTGATAGTTAAATGATTATTGCAAGGTGGCCACACAATCCCAGCTGAGGTGGTATTTAAGATCTGATCTCTCATCCTATTTCCATGTGAAAGAAGATATGAGCATCTTTTCAGACCGTTATGTGTCAAAAATCAAGTGCTTAGCTTTAAGATGGTGTTTGTGTCAACTACATCCATCCTGAATTTGAAGGCATATTTACTGGCAAGTACCTGCTAAATACATTGCCTAATTAGGGCTAAAAGTAGGAGGAGGCCTATGTACTTCAACTATTGCCTAGGTCCTCAAAATAGAGAGGGGAAAAATGAAACTTCAGCCGGCATGCAGGCTTTGTACAGGTCTTCTGCACGGGGGGAAAAAGATCACCTATCTGTATTGCACTCTCAGATTTAACTGATATTGTGTTCTCAATTTCCAGCCTGTAATTGGGTGTGAGATTCACTTGGTTGCTGAAGGGACCAGTTGATAACTGCAGAGAGGGCTGTGCTGATCAAAAGAAATAAAAAGGCAGTGAAAGTGGCAGGTGTTTTTGTCTCTAATGAAAGCTAACTGGTGGAGTGCTGAGCTGAACACAGGAGCTTCTCCCTGCTGTCAGGAATGGGCTGGTAGCCAGCGTGCGCCTGCCCCTGTGACACTTGAGGGTCACTTCATTACAGCAGGAGGTCCCTGTTGCAGCCATGGGGGAAGAATGCATGTCTAAAAGTTTGAAGGAGGAAATAAAAGTTGGAAGGTGCCTGTGTATATGCCAACAAAAGAGGTAACAACTAGACTGTATGGTGGGTAAATGATTGCTCTGTGTGGCCTTAAAGCTGCAATAGCTACTCGCTGATGCCAGAAAGAGAAAGCTGTGATTTAGTGTTAAGGCCAAAGTTTGGATATCTGGCATCCTTAGTTCAGTATATTGCTGCTGCTTTTCTGTATGTTCCCAGGGAGAAATCACCATGTCCTAGCAAATACTGTTCACTGGAGAAGGTCAGAAAAATTATAGCTGTTATGTGGGAAATAACTTAAAGGGAATAACTAGTTTTCTATTTTTCCCATGGGAATCTTCTCTGGAAGAAAAAATATCTCTTCTCTTTTCCACCTTTCATTTGTTTTCATCTTTTATTTTTATAAATGGGAAGGGGACAATTGACTCAGTGGAAAATAAGATGTGTTGATTTTCTATAGGAGCTTTTCTATAGAAAATGTAGGTGGCAACAAGTTAAAATGGGGGGGAATATTATTCAAAAAGGCTTTTTTTTCCCAGAGAAAGTGCTCCTAGTAGGTTTGCCAGGGTTTTGGTGAGTTTTCTGTGTGTGTATAAAGTATCCTAAGCTAGTACATGTTTTCATATGGAAAAAAACCTGTGGTCTCTTGCCTGATGCGTTGTCTTCTCTAGGCATTGGAAAATATTGGAAAAAATGTTCCTTCAAATTTTTTTATTAGAATGGTTTCTTAAGCTTCCTAAATCTAGAATAGAGCACTTCTTTGAGAGCATGACACAGGGTACCAGCAGAAGGTGGGTGCATCCTGCTGCACACCTGGGCTTGGAAGTCTGGGGTTATTCCCAGTGCTTGGTTTGGAGCAAGTGTTGTGGCTGTTCCCTCACTGCAGCAGAGCAGGAGCTGGTTTGGCAGTACCTTGTGATGGTGTGATGCAGGACACTGGCAAAAGGTTCTCCATCTGTTTTTTGTACTGTCTCAGTGAGAATTTTCTTTCATTGGGATGTCTGAGGATATAAATTATAAATTAATCTGAATACTATATGCACTGAATCTTTCTCCCTAAGCAAATGTTGGCAGTTGGAGACCATCAGTATCCCATTATTACATGAGGATGATCTGAGCTATCTGTGGGTTTGCCAAGGCTGATATTTATTTCCTTCCGTCTATGTGTGTGTTTGGCTGGGAGTGCAAGGGAGCTCAGTGCCCTTTTCTTGCTGCCTTGCAGCCATTTTCCAGAGCAGTGAATCACACTCGCATGAGGCTGCAGCCAAGCATGTGGCTAGAAATCATGTGTTTGGCAGCTCCTTTTATGCAGGCAGGAGCTTATTATTGCCGGCTGAATCCATGGTGATAGGAAGTGAATGTGGCAGTGCTACCTGTGGAAACCTCAGGGCTGCCTACTGTCCTTGCATCCAGCTCAGGTGCTTGAGAGTTCACTGGAAAGCTAAGGAGAGAATCTACCTGCCTCCCAGTATTGCATTTAAATGTAGGTCCTAAACATGGAATAAGAAATGTAAGTAGTGAAAAGAAAATGTCTTTATTATATAGCTGACTGATAGGAGGTAATAGGCTTAAACATGTTGTCATTTATCCTAGCTTTGCTCCCATGTACACCTTCCTAAATCTAGAGCAAGTCTTTCACTCCATGAGATCCAGAAAGTATAAAAAGGAGATGGGGAAATAATTATACTGATAGCTTTCATGAATAATCTTGAACCTAAATGGCTAATTTCTATCAGCGCTGTTAATCTAACTATGAAATCCTTCAGTTGGTATCTAGAATGATGAACTATTGGTCTTTGTTATAGTCATCGCTGATCAGGAGCAGGCTGTGACTGAATCTGGTTTTGGACTCCTGTGCTCTCCCTCAGAGAATGCTCAAAGTATAACACAAGGAGCAACAGCTGGATTCTGAGGCAGATGTGTGGCGCAGAGTCAGTGAGATTGCTGTGATTACTGTGATAAGCAGCAATCACAGCACACCAGCTGCCTTCTCACTTCCAAGGTTTTTGCAACATAGTGTAGCTTCTGCAGTGTCTCAGCCTAGGAAAGTCCCCAGCATCTGTGTGCGGGGCTCAGACTTCTCTTGCGGCAGAACCAGCGCTCGCCCCTGTGAAGCATTAAAAGATGTTCTACAGTGGACTCTACAGCTACTGTCTGCCAACCTGAGATGCTTATGGCTTCTTTTCTGTGAGGTGAATACAGTCCAGAGCTTTATTAGCACTCGTGGGATTTTGAGACCCCTGCTCAGTCCGAGGTGACCCATTTCTCCACTGTTCTTTCTGAACTCTATCCTGCCCTGTATGCTGAGGCATCATTTCAATCTAAAGGCAGATGCCATTTTTCACTGATTGCCAGATTCTTATGATGTTATAATGTGACCTGATAAGTGTCAGCAGAATGCATCCATCTGGCCTCACTTGGTTTGATAAAGCAGTAATGAACTGAGATCTAAGTTATCTGCAGAGAACACAAATGTACCCTCTGTGCACCCATGAGGCTGTGCTTCTCTAGTGCTTCTGTTCAAAAACATTTGGTCAATTATCCTCCACCCGTGGGGTAATGCAAAGGACCTCTGTGTCCTGCAAGCAGCCTGTCTTCAAGACAGCCTATCTCGAGACCTTGGTAAGAAACCCCCACGTTTTCCTAGGCCTTCAGCAACAGCTGTCCCCTTATTTAGCTGTGGCTGTACTCTTGCTAACAAGACAGTGGTGTTAAAAGACACTGAGGGCTCATGATTGTGAATAGGTACGGTTATTGTAACCAGAGTCTTTTACTTCATTTGAGATCAAGGGTTCAAAGTATAACTCTGCTACTGGTTTTCTTGGGCATCTTTTATCAATTGCATAGGCTTATGCCTGGTATTTCAGAAGTACCCAGAAAGCCTCACACCTAAAACACTGAATGGCATCAAATGCCCTGGAAACAAGAGTAACACCAAGAGCTGTTCATTGCCAAAATGGCAAAAGCAGTTTAAAACTGTTATTGCCTTGTCTTTATTACCACTAGCCTTCCAGTACAGGAAAATGTAGCAATGCTCCAAAGCAGTGCAAGTCTGGTGAAGAAGCTGCAAGTGCCTACTGCAGCAGCTCGAACTAAGCCAAAGTTCTCACCAAAGCATGTGAAGAGAGTTCATGTTTTCTCAGCAGAGTTGTAAAGTTAGTAACTTCTGTTAAGGAGAAAAACAATTTAAATCATTGCAGCTGTTTTGATAGTGAATCTTTTCTATAAGCTAAAAGCTGGTTCCTTCCCTGATGCAATGACATGCTAAAAGCGTAAGGCGCACATGGGGAAAAAGGCAGGATTATTTGTGTTTTACAGGTGGGAAATCTGAAAGATAAGAGAGATGGTGTGATTTTCCCCAAACTTAAGAGAAACTGATAAAAACCACCAGACTTCAATGGAGACATATCCATTTTACAGTTATGTTATGGGAGGCAAGTGCAGCTTGTGGCTGCAACTGCACGATGATATTCTGACTTCAAATTTCTTGTTCACTGTTGGATGGAGGGGAGCGGATGAAGGCAGTGAAGCTGCTGAGGGACTGTGTTAAATGTGCCCATGTAATTACAGGCCAGGGAAAGGTGATGGTTGAGAGCCTAGAGTCTTTCAGCAGATTTAATAAAGATCTCTTTCCTGCTGCAGTAGCTAGGGCTAACAAAACGGTGTTTGCATATACTTGATGTTTACCCCGAGAGACCCCCCCGTGCCTGCAATTGAGTGCATGTGTGTGTGCACTGTGAAGGCTGCAGAGCAAGTCAGTTTACAACTTCTCTGCCCACAGCAGTTCCTTGCACCGCGCTCTCCTCTGTCTGCTGTGAGAGCCAGCTGGATGGATATAAACACAGGAGGGTTTTTTGGATATGGGAAAATACATCAGGAGAGGAAGAGGGATGTACAAACCTCCCTACAGGGAGCTGCATAAATTATCTGTTGAAGAGCTAGGCTTGGCCACCACCATTACCTGAATTATAGGTCTTTAGTCTGAATGGCTTCAAAGCAAGCTATGTTTTTGTATATTACCTCTTCATCCTTTAATATTTAGAAGATGAAAGGAATGATTTCGAGCACTGATGGGGAACTTAGGCAGGAACAGAACATTCTGTTACTTAATGTGTAGACAGAGGATATATCTTAATTATGATAGAAACTATGAGCACAACTACATGGAAAAGCCCTTTCTAATGCATTATGGGATATGCCTGGGACTACAGTTTACCTTTGTGTGTTCTGACCAATTCGGGCTGAAACCAGGACATACCAAAAGGCCTGTGGTCCTCAAGTTTTCAGCTCAGTTTTTGATCTGTTGGACAAGTCTCAAGTCAAAGCTGGGAAAAGCTAGCTAAAAACAATCGCTGAAGATAGTTTATAATTTTTTTAATAACTGTAAATTACTACTCTTGATTTTTCATAAGAAAACACCTAGTAACAGTTGCAACAAACCCCTATTTGAGGGGCTTTCTGGTAGACCAGAAAGCAGCTCTTGTGAAGCATAACAACTGTGTATGATGCCAAGGAGAAATGAGAGCTAATAAAACGCAGAATATACATCACCCATTTACATTTATTGCACATTAAACCTCGGCACACACAAAAGATAATGACAGATGCAAATTGAGAGCACTCAAACAGTGTGTCTGTCGATGGGGAACGGGCACAGAGCCAGAGACCCATATTTTCAGCAACCATACGTTTTGAGGAAGGGTCAGAGAGGAACTGCGCTGCAATGCAGGGTCTATTAGACTGCGGATTAACCTCACCAGGGAAGTGTGTTAGCACCTTTCCTTTGCATCCAGATTCACTGCAATTAATTATTTATTTGCAGAGGTGGCGCTGAAGCCAAAATACCACCTTCGCAAGCTTTGAATTCTGATCCAGACAGCCTGTCTTGGGCTCATCCGACTCTTCCTTTGTATTACGGCAGCAGCTAGGAACCCCAGCTGAGGTCAAAGTCCTGTTGTACAAATGTATGAAAGGCCGTTCCTAGCTAGAAGAATTTATGATATAAATAGACAATTCAGACAAAGGAGTTAGCATCCCTCTTGCTCAGATGGGGTGACACTGAACTTCAGTGATGTGGTAGAGCTGGAAATTGCCTTCCAGTGTGCTGTCCTTATGCCACTGTATTAACAAGGCAAAATTTATCTGCTCTGGGAAGGAGCTGGCCACTTCATTCTTTCTCTTTATTCTATATATTCAAACTGTTTACTCTTTTTAGATCACTTTTTAGTCAATCAGCACAAGAGTCTACTCTAATGCAGAAAATCCCCTTTTAGGTGGGAACAGCAGAGCAAGATGCAAGTTTCTGCACAGCTGGAGCATAGCTGTGTACTGGAGAAACATCTGGACAAAACACAAAGCACTTAATATTACAAGCAAGTGAGTTGACAGGTCTCTATCAAAATAGTCACCTGGACAATCACCCTGAGAGCTGATCCTTGTTCAAATATTTATTTTAAAGAAACAATGCTGGCACTGAAGACTGAATATGTTTGTCTTCAGCCTTTCTGTCTCTCCCCCTCCTCCTGTGAGTGAATTGCTACAAGAACACTTTGCTGCTTCCTTTCCTTCTGCTGTGCCAAAGATAAACAGCCCGTCAGCGCAATGCTGAAAAGGAACAGAGAAAGGGGGCTGGAAGTAGTTTAATTACTAAGAGTGCTTGTTTTGTGTACGGTGTGATTGCTTCCTATGATACAGTAACTTCTCTTTCCCTGTGCAAGCATGGTGTTTCTATTTATCAGGATGAAACTGAAGCAGCAAATTACAGAGGGAGAAGGAGCAACTGTATTGCTCTATTTGTAAGCAAAACTGGCAGTGTGTGTTAAAGAGCAGCAGTTCCTTTTGGAAGCCTATTATGAATTTTCTCTCTGCAGAATTCAAGCTATTTGGCCCTTCCTTGCACTTCTTGTTCTTAATTAGATTTTAAAAGGTTGCCCAAGTTCTTGCCAAGTTTGGATATTATTACAATTTTAGAGGCACAAACTAAGACACAGCAACTTTTATCTGTGAACATTGGTACTTCCCATTTTTTTTTTCAATACTGAAAATGTGTTGAAGCTGGAAAATCAGAGTGGGCAGCAAAGATGACTCCGCTCTGACTCCTTGCTTGCAGGGTTCTGCCTCGGTTGGGTCCAGAGCTGTTCAGCCCTTGAGGCGTCATGGGCTATACCCCAGAAAACCAGTCTCAGTGCAGCGATGCCACAGACTGGAAAGATGCGGTCCAGCCAGTGGACTCATCTCCAGGTTCATGTGCAGCAGTGGGGTCTCTGATGGCAGTGGTGGGGAAGGATTCTGTTTACATTAGGTAACATTTCTTTAATCACCTTTTCCGTTTAATTTTCTGTGCTTTGTGCTGCCTGCTAGGGATCGTTAAGCAATACTCTAGTTATCGCTGCATATCACTTAGCGTGCTTTGCTCTAATAAGCTTTTGTAAATAAAACCCGGAGAGATGAAAAGGCCAATGCCTGATTACGAGCTACCAATTTTGTCTCATTAAGTTCTTATAAGGGGAAAAAAGTAAATAGAATCTTTATCAATCTCATACACTTACAGCGCTGAAGAGAGCTTTCTACATTCATTAAGGAGGATGCTGAGAAAAGAGATGCGTTTCCAGGCGCTTTTGGCTTATGAAGCTGTTAAGGGATGTTTTACTGATGATGAGCTTTTGCTTCAATCAAAAGATGAGAAGGTAAAGATGGAACCAAAGGAATCATAAAATATTTATATGCTGAGGTTGGAAGGGTCTGATTACACAATGGTATGCCATTTTCACTCTTCAAAGGTATATATTGGCAGTGTTATGGATACTAAAAGAGAAGAATAGCTTTCCTACTGGAACTTTCTGCATTTCCATTTTTGGTAGCTGTTTATGTGGGTTTATCAATAAGGTGGAAAAATATAATACAGGAATCGTACATAATTAGGTTGAGCTGTCTGCTGATCAACAGGAACCTATTTGCCATTTTGTATTTGGTTTCTACATCTACAACTAAAAAAAGAAGCACAACTGAAATAGATTTTATTTACCTCTGTTTCCATCTTTTATCACCTATATTTTCTTGAATGTGCTAGTTATCATTTTAAAGACAAATTACTATTGTGATTATTTGGCTATTCCAATAAAAACATTCATAAATTTCACTAAGCAAAACTTAAACCCAATTTCAGCTCTTACTAGATAAATACCCTGGAATTTCCATTGGCAATTTGAAATTCATACAGTCCTGATAGACCCTCCTCAGGGGTAAGGCTAGTAGTCTGCCTATGTATCCTTGCTTTGCTAGTTAGGCATTGTTATATCTCTTCTGCTACACTGAATACATAAAATCACCCGTTCTTCTCTATCTCCCATTATACAGTCCCCTTTTATCTTCTTGCACTTCCATACTCCAGCTTCAGTGTCCTTGTGTTTCCTTCCTCCATGAAGACAAGCAATTCATTCATCAGACAAATTCGTGAAATAGATGAGTAGAGACGGCTTAGTCAGCTAATTTCTTGTGGGCGTCACAGCACAAGTAGATGATTTAAAAATTATAATAGCATTTTCTTTTGGAGGAGATAGTGTGGAATTTTTCTTTTAATTTCTCATGTGTCTCAGGTTCTGTTTAGTCTTTTTTCTTACCTAGTCTTCACGGCTTTGACCTCTATCATTTCTGATCATTCCTCCTTTCATCCTGTTTGGAAACAAGAGCAATCTTCCCCACAGGGTATAATGGCAAGGAGCTTAACCTTTGCCCCTTCCTTTAAATACTGAACAGAAATCATCCATTAACATTAGCTGAATGAAACCTGCACTCCCTAAAACTGCTTGGCATTATTATATTGACATTTCTGACCTCTGTTGATATTTGAAGCTTGACCATTTTTCTGGCGTGCTGTTCTCTGAAAACCGCTCTGACGCACGGCGTATGAAGTGATCTTCGGTCCTCCAGTGCTCAGGATCTGTGGATGTCAGACACAATAAGCAACTATCCAGTTTGAAAGCTGGGCACTTAGCTTGCTTTGTGGTGGTTGGCTTGGATTCCCTGCATTGTGATGTCATGGCCAAGCTGTCTGCCTGCTTTTGGCACTACATATTCTTGTTGTAACTGCAGCTTCTCCCTGTAGCCACTTGTTTCCCCATTGGGCTGTGCAGTGCCTTTTTCATTCTGTTCATGGGCTTGCATGGTGCAAGATGAGCTCTCGGCCATTGCAGACTGTCTCAGGCTGTGGTCCCCAATGCATGAAGCTGCTGCTGCCGAAGCGTGGAAAAGGGGTTTTGTGAACCAGTGCAGCTTTAGGTTCTTCTGTGACTAGTGGAAATGGGTTCAAGTTATGTCAGGGCAGGTTTAGATTAGATATCAGGAAACATGTTTTCACTGAAAGAGTTGTTAAACATTGGAACAGGCTGCCCAGGGAGGTGGTGGATTCCCCATCCCTGGAGGTGTTTAAGAAAAGGGTAGATGTGGTACTGAGGGACATGGTTTAGAAGGGGTTCTTTGTCAGGGCAGGTTAATGGTTGGACTTGATGATCTTAAAGGTCCCTTCCAACCTCACCGATTCTGTGATTCTATAGCGGGTACTCAGGATCTGAGAAAGGGCCTGGAGAACCTGTCCTTCCAGTACTTCCATTTCTGTTAAAACCTTGCTAAGGCTGATGAACCAGGGATGCCACACGCACCAGGCAATACCTCCAGCTAAAAGTGAGCTGTGCAGCAGCAGTAGGAATACGGATGCAGCAGACATGCTAATGGCAAAGGCATACATGCAGGTGTCAAACTTAAATATGGCTTAAACAATACGCATTTTTAATCTACAGGAAACTTGATTTAACGTTTTCTTTAATGTAAAAAAGGGTGTTTGTCCAAGTGTATTGCCCTGAACAGTAAATGCAACAGCACCACCTTTGGGTGCTGGAAGAAAATGCACTTTGAGCCGCCGCTCCTTTCCCCCTGTTTTTCTGCGTGGCTGACTTATCTGCTGCATTGATGAAGATTTAATATGAATAGTAAAACTGGGGAGGGGGGAGGAACTGCTGCAGTACTGAAGTAGCCTATCACAGGGTAGAAGCAATGGCAGGTCCATAGCTATCGCATACATGATGTCTTGATGGTGGTAGGCAGATGGTAAGCACAGAATGCAGGGAGAAACTCAGACTTTGTAGGCAATACTAGGACCCATAGTCAGGCTAGAGTGTGTTTTCCCACCTCTAATTCTTATTTTTGCATCTGGCAATAATTCATGCTAATGTTATGCATTTTAATTAGAAAGATTAGCTCTGTGAATAGCAAGCCAGGTACTTTTTCCTCTGGAAAAAAAAGGTTTTGAACCTTTCACTCTCGCTTACAGAATGTGCGTGTCTGTCTGAGGCTGCATCAGATGGGCACAAGTGGCTGTGCAGATACCCGAGCAAGCAGACGTGATGGTGGCGCTGAAAAGCGCAGCTGAGCACGTGCTCTGGGCTCCTCTACACGCCATGTGTCCATGGGCAGTCAGAGCTGCATAAGCAAGTGGTAGTATGAACATACATTTGTGCAGCTTTCATACTGGTGTTGTATGTGGTTATGCGCTCTCATTAATATGCTGATGTCTTACTCTGCACTCACAGATATCTATTATGCTTGCTTAAGAATCTGATCCCAATATAACTCTATGTGCAGCAGAAATTCCAGTGAAGTTAAAAATAAAATCCACTAGAAGTAATTGGATAAATTTATTATTGCCAGTGCATTCAGAAAGTGAGATTTCTGACCAGAACATCTTTTCCCCTGAAGAAACAAAACAAGAAGCCCCCACAAAACCGAGTAAATGAAGTAGAAATGCTGTTGCTTTTATATGTGGAAAGTGAAATATAAACGTTGTTAGCCCTTGCTCTTTCACATGGTCTAAGAGACTGGAAACTCGCTAATCACAGGGAGATAAGCTGGAGAAGTGTTGCTAACAAGCCTTCAAACTGACAGCAGGATTTGGCAGGGTTGCTGTACTGCTGTGTTGAAGGTCTTTAAACTTTAGGGGTCGTTATCCTCTGACCCTGGGAAAAACTCCACCAGATATCCATATGCACTGGCTGCACAGTTCTCACTCCTAATTGGACACAGAAGTGTGCTGAGGAGCATCCGAGATTGCTTGACGGACTATCTGCATCGTTAGCACATGTCTCTACTTTGCCCCTTTACAGAACAAGAGAACAGCTTGTGCTGTGTCTGTCCAAGATGGTCATCAGCCTCATACCAAACTGTGGATGCCAGTCAAAAAGCTCCCCTGGGCCCCAGCAGGCTTTAAGTCAGATCGGGCCAAATCCTCTGCCTCTGTAGGTGTTTCTGTGAGGGTGAATATGGCCCCAACCTCGATCCTCTGCACTTCATGTTCACAGGATCTGCGGAAATTAGCAACCTGTGAAACACATCTTTGCGTATCCAGTCCTGTGAATTGGTCCCTTTGCGTTCAGGCTTGATATTCCTGGGAGTACAGCCCTTCAGCACTATTATCCTTCAACCTACTTAGCTTTCAGCAAGGTCATTTCCTCACCTTTCTTATGTCCTCTGTCATTCCCTCTTCCTATACTAGCTTTGATGCGATTGATTTCATTGCTGTTTCTCAGCTCCCCAAAGGGTTTTTCTCAGATTGTGCCAAACATGCTGCAGTCATGCACCTCTGAGCAATTTCTAGCTTGGCTCTTGTTAAGACTCTTTAATTGAAAAGGTTCCTAAGATGTAGTGCTGTATGCATGTGTAATTTGAAGTATCTGTATTTTTTCTCATAGTTCACTTGCATATAATGCTTAAAGGAATTAAATTAGTGAAGCGGGATTTGGCCTGTTCCATGTCCTTTTCATTCCCTCTCCTGTCTCTGAGGCAATGTTAAAAAAAGAGAGGATCTTCCCATTCCCAGCCACAAAAGGAGATCAGCTCCCTGGGGTAGAAAGGACAAAACCCAGATTTGTGTTGGTTCATCTTAGGCTCCGGTTGCTCTGTTCACTTCCCATGGGTTCTGACACTGGAAGACTCAGCACAGCACTGATTCCACAAAAACTTGTCTGATCTACACTGTGGTCTCATCCACATGTTGTCAGACCCCTTGGAGTCTTTGAGGCCCACGAAGCACTTTTAAGCACCTGCCGCTTGTCTTGGAGCAGGCTGCAAATGCAGAGCAGTGTCTGAGATCAGCCCCCTGAGGCTGCTCGCTGCATGTCCCTGTTCTCCTTAGGAAGGTCTCTGGGGCTGTAAGCTCTTGGAGGTCAGGGTAAGTTACGTGTTTTTACAGATGAGTGGAAAGCACCATGCAGATGATTTTAAGTCCCTGTGAAAAATAATGGATAGCAGCATTGAGACACAACCCGATCCTGCCAGGTGCTGTGGCCTCCCTGGGGAATGCGATGCTGCCAGCTCTCTCTGACCTTGCTGCTTGAGACTGTTGTGCCCTCGGGGAGGCATCCAGGTACCTTCTCTGGATCAGGCCCCTCACTGGCAGCGCTTTGAGATCACATCCATTAGAAGCAATTATCAGCTGGGTTATCAGTGAAGGGCAGCGTGGTGACAGCAGTGTGGGACTGCATGAACTAACAGCAGATGTATCCTGAGAGACTTCCCTCAGAGAGGGAAGGGAGGAAGGAGCAAGCAAGTGTTGCTACTTCTGCAACATTTCTTTAGGGGGGGAAAAAGAAAGCAAATGAAGTGGAATAAAAGCTGCGAAATGGAACACCCCTGACAGTTTGCTGCTGAATGTAGTTTTTCATTTAGAACCGAGAGGGTGGTTCATAACAGGAACAGAATGAGGGGTACGTGAGTGTAGGTGCCATCCCAGGGAGATTTCAAAGAAAATCTTGAATTGAAGAATTTGTGCGATTAGCTGGAATTACACAAAGATGCACAAACAACCTTGGCAAAATGGCATGAGCAAAAAGGAAAAAAAAAAATTCCACTGCTTCACAGTGTCTGATGCTATTTTGTCTTTTGATGTTTGTTTTCTGCACAGTGCCAGCAATTTCTGTCATCTCTGGTGCATGTTGCCAAGTCTATTATTCGGGATGATTCCTGCTTTAAATATTTTTAGCAGCAGCGGATCTCTAATCACGGGGAAATTGTTTTCAGGAATGATTATTTTATGTGTGTCCAAAAGCAAATCTGAAGGTCTAATCCAAAAGTGTTTGTGATCATCTTGTAGCCAAGGGACAAAGTAGGAAGGATGGGGCAAACTCAAAGGCCATTAAGGAGAAGGATGTTTCATGTGGATGAAATAACTGGTCTCTGTCCTCTGCTGCATCCGTAGGGTGCTTTTGACTGGTAATGATAAATTCAATATGTGACCAGAGAAAGCAGTCCACCCTCTATCCATAATGCTGGAAATTAAGTATTTATCTGCAGTATATTTGTGATGAGCTAAGTAAATCATAACTATAGAAAAGACTTTTTACTGCTCCAGTATATCCATTGTTCTTTTTTAGAGCAGCAATGATTTTTGATGCTTGAGAGTTAGATACCCAGCTGGTGTAAGTCTATGCAGTTCCATTGACTTCACTAAGGAAACGGAAAACTGGAGAGCAGAAATATAAAGTCAAGCTTGTTGTTTATTATTTCATTTCTAAAATCCTGGAATAGAATTTTGAAAAGTCCTATTAAGAATTTAAGAACTGTGGCTTTGGAGCTAAGTGAGACATTGACCTTGAATTTGTTCCCTTTATGAGATAAATCTCACCCAGGATACCTTGGTATTTGAGTACAAAGCTTCCATGAATTTTACTGCTGTGTTTCTGCATGCGTGCTAAATACCTTCAACAGTGTTGCCTTAGAATCAGAGGCTTGAAGTTTCAGATAAGCACATAAAACCTCAGATGATTATCTGAATCAGGTTTGGAATGTAAAATTAATGTAAGAACTTAACAAGAGCACAGCTTTTCTAACAGCCTATCTGCATGACTCCTATTGATTGTTATTTGTATTAAGGAAGCACCTGTAGTTGTCTACTGAAGTTCAAGGCAGGCATTTTTCATAGTTGGGCTTAAAATCCATAGATGGGGCTTGCAAACTGAGAAACGTGCACACAACTTGTATTTGTGGGGATTTCTGTGCTACTGGTGAAGCAATGAAGATGTTAAGAGTTTGTACATGTAGACACAGAAAAACTAATCCAAACTAACTTTCAGAGTAGATGAATTGTATGACTTTAAATTGGGGTGCGGACAACCTCAGTCAAAATGGAAGGGAATGTAATCCAGTTAGTTCGGAGGATGTAGGACTGGAGAAGAGGGAGCCCCACAGTTTTGTGAGCTACCACTTGACTGTGGCATCGCAGAACTGCACAAACTCTTACCCTGGCCCAACTGTAAAGCAAAATCCCACTAAAGCAGATGTTTCTCTTTCCAGTTAAGGTGGGCTAAGAGCATACACACCGGCAGTTCCTGTCTGGTATGAAGTAAGTTATTAAGTCATGGTAACTTGATTGCTCTTGACAATACCCGTTCTCTCTAGATGGGATTAAAGTTGCTTCAGTTATGAATGTGTGTGTCCCCGGGAGGCTAAATGTGTTTTAAATAAATCATTCTAAATTCACATCATTAGTTAATCAGGATCAACTTCCCTAAGTATCTAAGTATTGTATAGGAAAACTAGGACAGAAGAGGGAGACACATTAACCAGCTCATTTGTTAGCCAAGACGTTTTCTGTCATTGCAACTAGATGTTTTTCCACAGTATATTTTAATATTTTGCCGACGGTCCTTCTTTGAGCCTACTGATAGAAATAGAATAGAAAAAGAGAAAATAAGGAAGAAAACCCTGTAGAATATTTGGGCCCTTCCCCACAAAGCTGTGGTTGGAGGTCCAGCCTGGGTCCTCTGGAGACACAATAGCTGGTTCTTAGGGTAGCCTGGGTTACATGGTCCACCTCTGGACTCTGCTGCTTTCTGTCTAGGCTGTAGCATTGAGCGCAGCTGTATTTGTGACTTTCCCAGAGCTGTCACCTCTGCAGAGCGCTGCCTCTCAGCCCCAGGCTGTTTGACACTGGGATGCTGCCAGTCCCATTATGCCATACTGTGTGTGGAGCTCTCTCGGTAATGGCAATTCAGGCAACGTGTGATCCGTCTGCTATGACAATCCAGGGAGTAGTCTCGGAGCTGCCCCTCTCTAACAGGAGCTAATCTTTCCCAGCTAGAACGCCGTCTGCTTGGAGCTGGCGATTTTACCTCAATAGAAAATTACAACAACTGACAGGGCCACATTAGTTACAGTAAATTAACTTTGGTAACACTCGTAGAGAAACAAGCGTACAAACAGTCTCTAAAGGAGTTTAGCTGCTGCTTGCTGGCTACATCGAGATGGGATGGTGTGTGGATTCCCATCCTTTGGTAACAAAGGGCTTTGTTTTGACTCAGGGAGGCAGCCTCCGCTGCAGGGCTCAGGCTGATCCAGTGAGAGGCATTACTCGGAATGGAAATTTACAGTGCAATCCGTTTGGTAATTTTTGAAGAAAAGGAATTGGAAACCAGAGGAGTAATTCCTTGTCTCTTTGCAGAAATATGTAGGAGTCAGTTCGTTCTGACTTATTACAGGGTGTGCCAGTCAAAAGGAGTGTGTGGAACAGGCTAAAATGAGACATATTGTATTTGTTACTGGTATTGTTGTTGCAGTCTAGCATTCATTAACCAGTTCCTCAATGGCATAGACATACCTGCCTCAAGAAATTAATAGCAGAGTGATTGAGACCATCTTCTGGGTAATGCAGCTTCCAATCAACCCTAAGTCAAAATTAAATGTATCTGGGAGAGTTTAACCTTAATAAATCTTTTCCTGGGTGGTTCCAAACATATGCTTATGCCTTGCTTAGAAACAGGATAACATTTACAAAGGTGGATTCAGTTGATATAAGCATTTGGGGGCAAGGTCTGTCATTTTCCTTTGTCGTCATAGGATTGTTTTCTTGTTACGCCCGTAGGCACTACTATAATAAATGCGGTGGCATAAGGTACGTGCAGAGCTGGAGTACTGGGGCTGCCTTGGGAAGAAAACACCTCCTTGCTTGAATAATAGGCTGATGCATATTTGTTACTTCGCCCTGCAGAGAACCAGTATATGAAATATTGGTACTACTGGGCCAAAACAAACATATTTCAAGCTGATGCTAAATGCAAAACATAATCATGTGCTTAAAATCTAAGGTGCTGTATGCATGCGTCAAAAGAGATGACTGTAATGAAATTGGCCCCAGGAGCATAATTCAGTACTCAGCCTCCTTGCTTTCATGAGTTTCATAATCCAAAGGAGGAGATGGCTCAGGTAATCCTACAAGTGATCTTTTTTTTAAAAAAAAAAGTTTGTTTTAAATCTCTCATAATTTTTGACTGAAAAGAAACCTAGTCATTAAATAATGAACAGTCCCAAAGCAAACCTGAAACAAATCAAAGTGTTTCTTTTTTTAGTTCCTGCATCCTTTTTCCTTTTCTTAATGTAGCATTCTCTGCAAATGCAAACAAATGAGAAGGGCCTCAAGAAGGGACTACATTGTTTGCAAATGAGCTCATACAATGTCATCTGTGACTTGGCTGATCCCTTGGCACTCCCATAACAGAGACAGTTAAGTGTGGTAATTGCAGAGTCCAATCAAGAGGTAAAGGACTGAGCTGGCTGCTTTACCAGGTGGGCTCTGTGATCTTTTTTTTATGTCATGGCCACCAGCTGTTCATGGACACTCAGATCATTCCCACATCAATTTTGCAACCGTTCAGCAGGAAGAATTCCTGGGCCTGGCAGTTCATCCTGCAAAGTTTGTGATGTGGGAATGGGCCCCATCATGGGAGAAACTTGGGGCTGGAAGAAGAGGTCCTGCCAGCCTGCTGCAGAATCCAGTTTCCTTCATTAAGCTGCTCTTGCAAATCAGGGCTTACAGAAACCTGAGGCAGTCTGCGTCCGTGGGAGTGCCACATACTATTTGCTTTTCATTCTTTCTTTGTTTAAATCACTTTAGGCTTCTAGTTAGGAAACAGACCTGTAAGACTTACAGCAACCGATCTCCCACCACCGAGAGCAGATAGCTATGTAAAATTTACTGAGCGAATACTTCTTGGATTGCAAGCTTTTAAGGATAGGCAGGAGATATTCAAAGTCTCCAAAGGGATTTATAATGTTGCCAGTTTTTGCGATTCTATCAGTACAAGTCTCTCAATATTTACTGTTTGTTCTTAAGGCTGCATTTGTTGCAGAGATGTGATTACATGTGAGTCTCGGCATTAGGCACTTGTTTCTTCATGAAAAGGAATGTTTCTGACCCTTGTAGATTTAGAAGAAAAATGGGACATGTGCCTTACCTATACCCTGGGGCAAACACAAAGAACTCTAAGCTCGAACTTCAAAGATATTCCATAAATTTAGTCAGGCTCTTGTATTTTGAGCTATGCCTTTGACACACGGTAGTCTTAGTTGAGCTGTATGCTGCCTCTGTATCTCAGTTTCCCCCTCTTTATCATGCCTGAGGCAGATTGCTGTCTTGTTAGTACTGTGACCACTGCAGAGGAAAAGTTTTCTGTTTGTTGTTAAAAGTCACTCGGATGTAAATTCCTAATGCTTTATGTATGCTTATAAATCTGTACCAGGGGAATATAATTCAGAATCTCCAGGATCCACTGTTTGCCTCTGAGCTGGGATGAGACAGGGATGCAGCAGTGCAGTTTCAGTCATCTCTGCTCCAGCCAGAGCCAGAACTGCATGTGTATAGAAGCTCTTTCAGAGATGTGTGCCCTCAGTCCGTGTTTCTCCTGCCTTACGGCCAGAGCAGGTCTACCTCCTGGCTGCTACTACCCAGCCTTGTAGTGTACTAAGGCACAGATCTTCTTTTACCCTCTGGCACTCTAACTATCTTCTCTAATGTAATTAAAATGATAATTATTCCCCATCCAGAACATTTCTCTTACTTATAGTCTGTGGAAGTATTAAAGTTGATTGAACACATATGCTGCTGGTAGATAGCTCCTCCAATCGTGTATGGAGTGATAAAGGGTTAGCTAAGGGAGGACACAATCTAATGCAATACTCTGCTAATGCAAAAGAAAGGGCAACTGAAAAAAGCAGAGTATAACACTGGGAAGGCTGCATTCAACAAAAAGACCTCTTTGCGTAAGGTGGGGCTAAGGCAGTAGGGAGGACAAGCCTAGGAAGTTTTCTTTGGGAGAGCTGGGAGAGCATTTCTTAGCTCTTTACCTGGCAGATGCCAAACATCTGTGCTGCCCAAACTGATCAGGCAGCCAGGAGACAATCCTCGTGCCCTGTCCTCACTAGGTATTCATGCAATTATGTGGCTCGGTTGCAGTTTGTGGGCTGCACGTGCTCAGTTTTGGGTGAAGTGAAATGCAGAGAGACGGCGTACATAGGCATATGCCAGATAGATCTGTTCTGTCTATATTTGTCTATATATCCATATGTCTAGCTATCCATTTATTCCTATATTTATTTGCTGTTGTCTTAAATATGTCTTCTCTCAATCCTGACAGAACAAATGGAATCAGAGGGGCAATATTACTAACAGCTATTTCACAGCGTGTTTTCCTGCACACTGAAACTGTTAAGCAAGGTCTGAGGTGTGTGTTTATATACAAGTCCCACCCTATCTGACAAAGCTGGCTTGGGGATGAGAGCAGGTTGGTGCTGGCACGAAGGGGCCCTGCAGCCCTGACATTTTTTTCCCCTCAGGAGCATCTGGTGTGGGAGCACCGTGCCGGTCTCTGGTCCTGCCATGTGCTATGGATCACCAGCAATGGAAACCCATGGCAGTTTTGGGCCTGAAGGACACTATGGAGGAAAGTTTTGCAGGGTTTTGTGGATAAGAAGAAATTCAGTCTCTGAGGCTTTCAAAGAATTTTATTGGATACAAAGCAAAGCTATTTCCTCGTTCCCTGATCTCATAGACCAGACACAAACTGCTGAAGGTGGCCAAGTTCCTCACCACAAACAAGTGTATCGTTATGTATCTTAAAAGCATTAGTAAGACTGCGAGGCGAAAGGGACAGAAATAGCACTTGCTTTCACAGTGTAATTGCCAATATTCCATCTGGGGAAGAAGTGTGCGTTTTCTAATTTGCAGAAGTCACAATCTAAAATGCTTTAAAATGTACTCTTTCTCCCCCCTTTTCCACCCATGGAAAAAGTGCTGAGGTAGATTTTTCTTTCCCTGTAAACAGGATGCATTTTATCATTGTGGTAGGTACACTGCCAACTTCACAAAGAAAAGAGAGTGGAAGTCAGAGTGAGAAAGAGAATGACAAAAGCTTCACAGATTGAATTTGCTCCCCTGTATGCTGGAGGGAAAGAATAGGAGCATGTTGGTATGGAATGAGGTCTTTCATCGTATAAAAAATTGGAGGAAGCTGCAGAGGTAGGGACAATTTCTGCATAACTAAGAAAAAAATTGTTTGGTGCTGCTCAGAATTTTTCCTTTCTAATCACTACCTCTGACTACTTGCTTTTCTTCTGCTACTGTCAGCAAAGTTTCACAGAAGACCCAGGTTCCTTTTCCTGCTTCTTCAGTGACAGAGGTGTGTTACTTGGGCTGTGTAGTTTGTAAGCTGCTGAAGCACAGGTTTACATTTGCCCACCTTCTTGACATTTTCTGCCCACATAGCCTTCTGTTAACCTGGCTGTAACTCGGGGCGGTTTATTTTTTAGTATATGCCTGCATGGTACCCTAGTACAAGGGTTAGGTCCAGATTCTATAGCTGCAGCTGTAAATAACAAATATCTAGATCTTACTGCCAGGAAGTAGCATACCATGAGGATTCCCTGTCCAGAAAAAGCCATGGAGGGTTATTCCCCTAAGGGAGGCCATGACTATCCATGAGAAGCTTAAATGTAAGCATCCAGCCTGTAACTTGTTTGAACATCCACGATCTCCAAGCTGGAGATGTAGTTTAGATGAGATCACACCTCAGAAACAGCTTTGAGTGCTCCTGCCCTTTCCAGTGCTTTGCCCATAAGTGGTTACAAATGTCCCCTGCTCTGTGAGAAAGGCCCTCGCAGGGCATGTGACACGGCTTTCTGACTCAGCCTTTGGATAAATGGAAAGCTCTTCATGACCATCCATCTTGCTCTGGTGCATGAATGGGTGATGAGTAGGCCTTATTCTAGTTCATCCTCTGCCCATCCATCATCCACTCTGCTACCTGCTGTCCCCTTAATGAAGGGAACAGACAGATGAGAGAGAGACAGACCAACGGACGTCCACTGACAAAGGGGTACACCCCTGGGTTTCGCTGCTCTCGGCACCATATGAATAAGGCTTATATGGAGCTGACTGAACTGTTTCCCCTTGATGGAAACTGCTCCAATTGGGGTTTTTAAAATACTTTTTTTTTCCTCAGGGATTTGCAGATGACAATTAACTTGGGAACAGTTAGACAGACACACGTTTTGGGGGGGGTTAGGTAAAGCAGGAGTCATTAACCAAAAGATATTGGTGGGAATGACTCATTCTTTAGAATGCTTTTGTGATACAGCCTGCTACAACATGGCGCGCAGAGAAAGACAGGATGTCTCTGTACAAGCAGGAGAGCCCTGTAGCTTCGTGCTGTCCTAATGTATTTATAAGGAACCTAACACAAAGGTGATTGACATCTGGGCAAGACTGCAGTGGCCTTTGGATCAAGCTTGTATTCACAGAGTAAGACATCTACAGCATTAATTGTGCTTTTATGGCAAGTAGATCTTGAAGCAGTTTGCAAAAGCAAGGGCTCTCTTGTACACTGCCCCTCGTGCTGTGTTGGTGTGTCACCCTGTGCATGCCAGTCATGCAATGGAGATAATAAAAAATATCTCCCTGGCAACCTTCTCATTTATGATCTTAGATTAACACTGCCTACAGGGAGGAACTCTACCCTTATGTTTGACTGTTGTCAGAGAAACAGTGACAGAGCACCAGTTTCCTGACAGCCTTATCTCTCCCAGAGAAACCTTACAGAGTTTCTTCTAACCCAAAGATTTGCTTCTGTGCCAAGAGAACGTATAAGAGGACATGTAAGGGCACCATCTGGAGCCCCTTGCTACAGTGGTATTAGCAGAGACATCCAACTGATATGACTTGCAGTGGAAGTGCCATTTGTTTTTTAGAAGGGAGAACAGAAATTCGTTGTCCTGCAGGAGGGGGAGGTGATACTCACGTATTCTTGCCCCAGATGCCAGTTTCAGCAAGCAGTGGTGCAAGCTGAGAGTAAAAGTTCACAAACATTTACATTGATTCAGAAAGTTGCAGTAGGAAAGTTGTGATGTCTCCATCCTGTCTTGTCTGCCTTTCTCCTCTTCTGTGGAGTTATTTCAGGTCAGCTCATGCTGAGAGTTCCCTGCTAAAGACTACTGCTGCCCTCGTCACTGCTAATGCATATTGATGTGTAGTTGTCTTCTCCTGGTGATTACTAAGAGGATGCAGTAACTAGCGTGGATGCTTAGTGATTTTAGGGAACAACCTGCTGAGGATGTAGTCGGCATTGCTGTGGGGCACATACAACTCAGCTGCAGAATGCCAGCGCTCTGCTTCCAAACAAACGCTGCCCATTGCCACTGGCAGCTTGCTCTGTGGGATGGATATATGGTCAAGGCGTAATATAAAAGCAGTAAAAATCTGTTGCAACCTGCTGAGCCACCTGCAGATTGTAAAGTGTTCCTGATTATATATAAAACCAGACCTGATGAGAAGCTATTGCATTCAAGTAGTACTGTCCTTTAGAGACAGGTAGTGGACTCCCCAGGTGGAAGCAAATACCTGATTAACTCTGGCATGGTGTTTGGCAGACCCGCAGGGCTCTGGGAAACAAAAGAAAGACAAAGAGAGGGATCCATGATCAATAATTAATTGCCATACTCAGTGTTTCACTGAGAAATGATTACACTGTTCCAAAACTGCCTTTTCTTTTTCTCTTCTTGCTCAAGCTTTTTCATGCTTTCTGTCCATCAAATCCGTTTCTGAGTGAGTATCCTGGCGATGACTGTGTTTTCAGTCCTGACTGGGTACCAATGCTATAATAAACACAAATATCTTCCAGGCTTCTGATCACATCCAGTATGAAAGCCACATGAACAGTAATTGTCTCCCTGTGTACTACTTCTGGATGCTGTACACAGGCTGTGATGAACTTACCAGCTTGTTTGGCACATCCAGATGAAGCAAGTGCACTGCCAGTTATGCTTCTATACCTCCTTTGCCAGCAGATAATTAGACCTGCACAAGGTGGTCCTGGCAAATAATAGGATATTCACCTGATTTAGCAGGAGATACAGGTTATGTTCTTTGCAAGATTCAGGAACTTTTCAACCTATATAGATTCTCCCCCCACTTAGATGAGGATAATGTCTGAACATCTCACCAGCACGAATGCTTTATTTTACCAGTGCTGCCACTGGCTAAATAAGGATTATTTTGCAGGAAGAACTTAACCACAGAGGGATCAAATGACTTGTCACAGAGAGTAGGTGGTGGCACTGGGAATGAATGTAGTTCTGATGCCTATCTACTGTTTTGATTAGCCTCTCTGAATCTGGCTGCACATGGTTCTTGGTGACCTTTTAGGAGCTTTGCCTCAAAATCAAGCGAAGCTGGCAATTTTTCAGTGTTTCAGGGTAAAATCAAATGCTGTTTGTCATTGGATCCCATTGTTTAGTCACACAATAGGACTTTTTCAGCATTTAAGGACAGTAAATTTCTTGCACATACTGTCCCATAAGCACAGAGGATGGAAAGAGGCAAATTTCCCATTGCCTTGAAGTGAATTTCTCCCTCATGTCTTGGAGTGTCAGAGTATTTGAGGAGAACTGGAAGCTTGTTTAGATCAATGGGAACAAAGCACAGACAGGGGTAGGGAAGGCTGCAGTGATTTTATTATTGTGTTATGAGGGAAAGAGAAAGGTGCCTTTCTGCTTCAGCTGAAGGGAGACTGGGAAAAGACAGCTCTCTCCTTCCCTAAACGAACCCATCTGCAACACTTCCAATTTGAATCCAAATAATATCTGAGGTTTGGGATTCAGCAGCAAACTAGCTTTGAGTCCTTAATCCCAGTGCCTGATGTTTGGGGGTGTTGGGATTTAGAGCTAATTAATTCAGCCACCTGTAATTTTTGCTCAGATGTGCTGTCTGCCTTTTCCTTAGATGTATCATATGGTTTGGAAGGCTGCAGACAATGCTGGCCTGAATCCTAATCCCCCATACTGCTTTTTTTTTTTTAATCTTTCCTTTATTCTTTTTTTTCCACACTTTTTCTTGTTTTTTATTCTTCCATCTTTCTCCTGCTGCTGTTTCCCTTGCCTGAGTCCTTACTCAAAAAAAAAAAAAAAATCTGACATTCAGTAAGTGATTGGGCTCTGCACAAATGGAACGGTCGTGTTCCCTTTAGGGCTTCAGAATGGTGCTCCCAGTGCCTGTCCCAGTCTCCCTGGCTGGTTTCATCTAAACACAAAAGATTCAGTGCTGAGTGTTCCTGTTGGGAACAAGGCTTCAGGTGATAAATATTGCAAGATCTAGAAAGCCCAGGAGTCCTGTCCTGATTTCTTCCCCTTGGCAGTGAAAGGATGGAAGAAGAATGAAAAGATAATTAGTTTGGAGTTTTCAGAAATGAAATGGAAAAGGTTAGTTCATTGCCTTCTAATGCCAAGTGAAAGCTTGGGCTTAAACTATCCAGGCTCTAAGGTTCTGCAGCCAGCGAATGTGTCTGCTTGCTTCTTCGCAAAACACCCTCTGCTCTTTTGTTCCTGTAAAAATAATGCCTTGCAATAACTAAAGCTGGAGTCAGTTTTCCCACATCTGTAGAGCCTGGAGCTGTTATTTTTTATGACTACTTCTCATATTACATTAGTGCCAAGTGAGCCTGGGAGCCTGATTCTAGTGGGTGCAGCGGGAGGCAGCTGCAGCCCGAGCAGCTCGGAGCCCGTGGCCTCCGTCCAGGAGCGAGCTCTGCGCGGCAGCTCTGGGCTTTCATGCAGAGGCTTAATGGCTTCAGCGGGAGCACCGTGCTGAGGAAGGGCCGCTCTTCAGGTCTTAGGGAGGCCCGGAGGCTAAGGAGTACATGAAAAAATGAAGAGGGGTGGAAGATGTCAGAGCAACAGGAACGAGATAGTGTTGTTGCGTTGGTTACCTTTACTCCAGCTTTTCGGTGCCTAATATATATGCACTAAACCAAACAACAGTTCAAGGCTCATCTGATCCTCTGCCTCACAGTGTGTGAGTTTCTGAGCTAGTCCATTTGAATTTCCAAATCCCCGCCAGATTTACTGTGATTTTGCAAGGGAAAATGATCAGGCTTTGCAGGATTTCCTAGTTCAATCTCTGTTTTCCCAGGCTGTTAAGGATGACTGGTAATAAAACTTCCCCTAAGCCACGTTTGTCATTTCACTTTACATAAATTGGTAGCAAACTTGGGGAAAATCCTACAGCTGCAAGCCATTCGCATGGTTTGGAAGTCTCCCTTGCAAATACATCCTATTGCTCCTGCCTGATTTTAGGTGTGTCTGGTAGATTCAGGTGTATGAAACCCCTCCTTTGTCTCCTGCTGCCTTAGCAAGTATCAGCTTATATTCTTGTCTCATGCAATCAGGCAGCAGCGCTGTAGTTTCTGGTGCTGGCAGCTGTTCATTAATATTGTCATCCATGCTTGGATCTGTCTTGGAGACTTGGGTGAAGCACTTTGATTCTGGCGTAGTCAGACTGCTAACGCATGCTGCCGCTGTTTCCCTTGCAGAAATCTTTCTTTTGAAGGTACAGAGAGGCCACCCAGGTTGTTTTGATTGAAGGTCAGGAGGCATCTGCAGTGGTAGCAACAAATGGGCCAAAAGGACCCTGGAGCTCATGGGCCATTGCTGTTTGAATGAGATAAAGTTATAACTATTTAACATTCCTGGGTGTGAAATTAGAATGATCACATAATCTCCTTAGTCTCTGACTACAGGTCCAGCATGGGAATATGAATCTTAATTGGTATTTTCTTATCAATATACTCAAGTTGAAGGATTAAGGATAAGACTCTTAATACAACCTGAATTTTTGGAAGATGCTTCTGATTTTAATGTGATCAAAGAAGCATCAGTGGTGCAGAGAGAGCCTGGGGAGAAGGAGTGTAGGAACACGAACGTCTGTTCTCAAGGTGCACGTACTCTGTACACACAATCCCACCCGTGCTGCTCTTCACCTGCACGCTTACTGTACTGGCTGTGCAAAATGTCTCAAAGAATCAGTAACACAGACAGGTAGGAAATGCAAATGTGTTGTCGCTTGGTCTCTAGGTAGTTTTTTAGGCATTTTATTGGTATGACAGTGCTTTAAACGATGTTCCATAAAAAAGATCTGTGGCCATGTGAATAAATTCACAAAGGACTCTTGATTGCTCTATTTTTATTTGCCATTTAAAGTTAAGGGCATGGTTAAAAACTTTGCTGAGCAGTGATGATAGGATGAATCCCCTTAATGCATACCAAAAGGTGCATTACAACCACGCATTGCATCTCCTCTGTCTTCTCCTAAATACAGCATCATGAATTACTGTGTTAATGCAAAACTCTTGCCATCCTAACAAATGAAGAGTGGCAAGTATAATATACCATCAACCTGCTCCCAGAGCACCAGCTGCTGGCTTTGTCAGGGTGACCTGAAGTAACAACAGGATGTGTGGATTGGTGTGTTTTCCTCCGATTAAGTGCAAACTCGGGGCTCCTTGGAGTACATTAGTGTGCAGGAATGCCCTCTGCGCGAGACTGCCTGCCAGCACACATTCGTGTCCATCTTCATTTACAGTGAAAGGCAGAGATTTCTACCTTCTGTGGTAGTAAATGGGCAAATACGACTGCAATAACCAAATCTCCAATTCTTTTCTGTCGTGGGAGCTCTTCCTCTTTGCTCCCTCCCTGTCAGCTCCAAGTTCCATTTCTCTCTTCATTATGTCAGCTATAACTATACATCTCAACCCTCCTTCCCTGCTCCCCCTTGTTCCCTGGAGCTTTTCCTGTAAAGTTCTTATATTTCATTCATTCTTAACTGCAGTTATGTCCTCTGCCTGACCATCAACCTTAGAAGTTGTATGGGTACAAGGAAACACTGCTATATAGGGGGATATTTCCATCACCTTACTCTCTAAAATGTCTGGGTTCAAAGCATGTCTCCATAGACTCCTCTCATAGTTGCAAGACGAATTCCTCTCGTGAGCAATTCGGAGCCAGACCTAGCTTAGGAGCAGAGGCAGCTTGGAGTGAGGAGGAGCTGACGGTATCAGTTTAATAATCATCCCTTTGCGAATGAGAACTTCTGTGCGGACAGCCCTGAGTGCAGAGATGATAAGGCAAGCACCCCCACTTGTTTTCATTTTTCATTGCTGTCAAGCAGGAAGATCACAAGATTTGGCTATCGTATCATAGCGTATATACACACCGGGCTGTGTCTTCTCTTTAAAACATGCAGTGTTGAAGGCAGTTAGAGACTGACAGAGCCATAGCCCAGCCGGTGGCCTAATCCAGCCTGGGAATTGCAGTGGGTCCTGCATTACCACGCATCAGGCCTCATTTTCCTCTCAAATCACTGTATGTCAGAAGTATTTATAATTGTGTATTTGCAGAGCTTGTAACCAGCAAAAGAATTGTACTGTCTTAGCTTCAGTGGCTGAAAGGTTAGCAAGCGGAAGAAAGTATTTTATTCCTAAAACCCAGAGCATTTACAATTTTCCTTGTTATGCAGATGGAGGTGGGGACACATGGAGGCACATGACTGCATATATTTAAGGATGTCATATACAGAGTCAGTGGTAAACCGGGAAAAACTCTCATAACTTCCAAGACCAAATGGTATAAGAGAGACCAGAGGAAAAGCCTGGCAGAAAATGACAAATGCTTCCTTTCCAGGGGGCCAGAATCCCATCTAAATCAAATAGCCACCAGTACTGTTCTTGGCACTGTAGTGTCAAGTCTCCTGAAATTGCCCTGCTGCTTAATCCTTCATGCCTAGCATAACATGATGCTTAATTAAATATACCACTTCCTCTTCCAAGTAACGTTTCAGGAGTAAATGGAGCCCTTGGCCTCAATGAACAGGCCATTTTGTGTGTAGTTATTAGAGTCAGTTTGTGAAATGAGCTTGCTGTGCTGTGGAGATGGTTATTATAATACAGCTGTCAAAGACAGAAGCTGCCCGTATCGCAAAGGGCAAAGGTAAAGCTGCCCGGCCCCGGCAGCCTCCCTGCTCCGACGAGACACAGCCTGGAAGACCTCCAGCCCCGGGATGCAACACAGCATCCTGGTCCAGCCCCAGTCGCTCAGGTTGGAGCCTGACAAAGCAGGACTTTGTTAGTAACGAGAGCAGGAACAGGCCATGTTACATCACTGTGCGGGGTTGCCTGAGCTCACCCGGGCTGCGCTGTTATCAGCCTCCTTTAAATTAACTTTTCTCCTGTGTGCAGCATAGCATCAAACTCCTGAACTTAGGAGCCTGGTGATACCTGGCCCCTTAGTGTGAGATACCTGTTTTTAGAGCACTGCCAGCACAGGAAGAGTGTGTGATTGGCGAAACCTAAATCTGTGTGGGGAAACAACAACAAATCTCTGCATGGTGCAGAGCTATCGGGTTCTGTCTACAGCTGTACGCCTGCTTGCCCGCACTCGGGGCCAGCTGGGTGTCGGCCAAGCCTGAAGTGGAAGCTGTATAGACGTGTTAGTGCACTGCCAGCACCAGGCTGGTAAACTCTCCTGAGAGGCTGGGCACGTTACCCTGGGCTCAGCATGGCCTTAAAATTGGCCCACCTCTTTTGGACTGGAGCTGGCTCACGTCTTCCTGTAGCTGACCCTGTAGATACTCCTTTAAATCCCTCATTTGCATGCTAGTTCTCTGCATAATGATGAATCTCACCTAGTATAATTACTGCCCAACTCCAGTCCCTAAAGTCAGAAGCTGGTTCCAAGGAGCCAGAAGCATATCCAGGAAATTTTGGGTGATCTGGTATGCACAGGCTCAGGCACTATCCGGAATAGTTCAGTTCAGGAGGCTGCACTTAATTAAAACTGCAAAATAGAACAATTAGGCTGAAAACTTCCTACAGCCTCATCTGAGTGTAACGGGTGTTTTCTAATCTCTCTATTTATCTTATTGTTAATCTGTAGCTATCAGTTAAAATAATGCTCCAGACTTTGATGGCTTCATTTGGAAACTACTCAGATAACAATAGAATCATTTAACTTTTCTTTTGTGAGGTTTAATTTGCCTTCACTTTTTTTTCAGTGCTTGCCATTATTAAAGGGAGTTTGTGCTCTGATCTCAGGCCTGGTATGTGACGGAGGATGCCGTTGGGGTACCAACGCTGGCTTGGCTGGCGAAAAGGGCAGAAGTATCATTTAAGGCAGTTTTCAGATGCTGTAGTAACTCCCAGTCATGCTGATAGTTTTAGTCAGTTGAGGAAAAACATGCAGCAGAGTCTTGGGCCAGGGAAAAGCAGTTGAGGTATGGAGCCTTTGATGTCTGAAAATTGATTTTCTTCAAAAGGAAAAAAAGCTTTCTGTCAGTTCACAGCTACAGTCACGGGCAGTGGTGGCTTTTTCCTGTAGTCACAGTTCAAAACCAGACTAAAAGTTAAAGAATAAATAGTGTGTAATGCTTAGTCAGTCACAAGGCATTACTTTAGGTCCATTTTCTGCTTGTCAGGCCAGGGGCATCTAATTGAATTGGCACCAGTGAGAAACTATATTGCCAGTTCAGGGCGTCAGAAACTTCTGCTGATGCAAGGAGGCACAGCGCAGTCATGCAGCTTCTGCCAACCTGTCACCCTGGCCGCCTGTCCCGGCCCTTGCAGGGACGCTCTCCGGGCTCAGCGGAGATGTAAGTCAGGCCATTCTGTCCCGAATCGCTCGGTTTGCCTTTTAACAAGGCTGGCAGTTCTGGTGCATGTGGACTTTTTTGTTTAATCCGATGTAGGCGCTGTTCTTTCAGGCCGTTTCACACAAGTTGCTGGGCAGGCAGAAATAACCTGTATTGTCTGCTGGCCTCAGGCAGTGCTCGGAGCTGTAGCGGGGGGGGGATGACAGCTCTCCCTCCTGCCCCCTCCGAGTGGAGCCCTCCACTTCCACCTTAGCATTTGATTCAATAATCATGAATAAACTGTGGGAAGAGCTGACCTTTGCAGTGACCCTTCCCGCACAAAGCTCGTGTTCTCGCTGAGAGCTGCATTTTTGTTTGTAGCATGAGTTTTAAGCACTCTAATTAAATCAGGGACCTGGTTTAATAATCCTGGTTGGCTCAGGCAGCTGAGACAATTCGTTCACAGTTGCTTTATTAATGCAGCAGTAATCTCCAGGTTGGGAGTTCACCTCTTTATTCATTCATCCAGTTCTTTGGGAATGGGGAATGATTTTTAAAGCAGCACATGCTCTGGCTGGGAAGGCCCAGCCTGCAGCCCAGTGCACTGAATTAAAACACTTGCCCAAAGCGGGCAGAGAAGGAGGGAGCAAGGAAACCACACTGACAGATTTCCATCAGGCTTTCACATTATACCACTTTGTATTTCTGCAGCACCCGGCATAGTTCAGGTCCATTAAGTCTCTCATCTAAGGTTCTGGGCACTCACTACAATTAATAAATCTGTTGTCACCTGTCCATGGTTTAGAGTGAGCCCAGCAAAACCACTGCCAGGTTTTGATCTGAAAATCACATTGTTCTGTAGTGATAAGTATGTGGCTTTGACTGTTGAGCTTCCTGTATGTGGCTTGGATTAGAATTTGTTCTGGTATCCTCCCTGTAAAACTGATGTATTCATCCGATGTCTGATGCTGTTTGCACTCACTAGGGCGTAAACCAGGAGCCGCTCGATTCAAATTGACAGCTACACCACATAAAAATTGGCATGAGCAAGAGAAGAATCAGTCCCCTGTGTATTTTCAAGGTGTAGAATGAAATGCCTTTCAAAATGCTGCATAATATACAACCTAGTGAGTATATGGGATGGTTTGATTTTTCTTGATTCCAAAATATGTAAGAGGATAGAAATATGAAAAGAAAAAATACGCATTGTTCAATACATGGAAACTATATCACAAAGTGGCTCTAAGGCAGATACATTTTCTTGGATGACACCAGTTTCTTAGTAAAACATCTGACATCTCAGCTGTTGTAAATCACCATTGCTGTGCTGACACAAGTGAAGCTACATTGATTTACACCAACCAATGGTCTGGCCTTTATTCATTAGCATGACCTCAAATTAATCCCTCTGGAGAAAAACAGAGAAGTTTGGAAAGTTGGGCTAGTTTGTTTTGCATGTGTATTCAGTCAAGACAACTTCCAGAAACTCAGATAAAGAAAAACATTCAAATGAAGTAAAGATGAGTAATTGACGATCACAAATGTGATTATAAGGTATAATTACAATTAGCTGCACAAGGGCGTTAATCATGAAAATAATTACATGTCAGCTGTTTCCAAAAGAAAAGGGAATGTAATTAAGTGGCCCAAATGTGTGACAAAAACATAGCGCAGGACTGACGGAGATGGTGTTGGCAGAAGGGAAACAGGGGTGTGCTCAGAAGCAAAGTCCACTGGGTATTTGCTAGTGCCTCAAGACCTTCCAAAGAGAGAAAAACAGGGAGTCAAGCTCTGCTCTAATAATGGGCTGTTTAGGTGGACTGAGCCAATTTCAACATGACTAGAAAATGGGGAGAAGAGGAATCTCAGGGATACAGCTACTGGATTTCTAATCTTTGTTAGTTTAGGACTTTCTTTATTTCTTTTGCGATGGGATTAAGATCAGGCCAGTCCTCAAGCCACCTCTCCTGTACTGGATTTCACTACCAAATGAAGCTTCTTGGTTTGTCGTGCAAAATAAGGCTTGAGGTAGCCACCTAATTTTTAGATATTTATAGATATCTAGATGTCTTCAGATATTTGAGATATTTATAGAGCAAGTCTCTTCTGTTTCTCATGGGTCTGTTTTAGCGGGCTGTACCAGGAGCTTGCTTTTGGTCCCTTCCCTCTTTTTGCTTAGACAGCCACTTCTTCTTCCAGCTGGTGTTGGGTGAATCAAATACTGCAGCTTCCAGAGCAGGTCACTGTGCCACAGGGTAACTGTCAGAAAACCCAACCGTCCATTTCCTTACACATACATCGTGAATTATAAAAAGCTCTCTTCAGAGAGCGAGGGTGGCAGGGTCCTGTAATTTATCTTGCATGAAATGATCTTGTTTGAATGGACTGGAAAAGCCAAACCATTAATTTAGAATAGCTTCTGGACTCTGCAGAGCTGCAATTCCATTCTACGTATCCACTGCCGTAAAAGTTATGGCATTTTAATACCCTTTCCTTTTTTTTTTTAGTTTTGTCCTGCTGCAGACTCAGTGCTGGCTGCTCCGGTTCCAAGCTTCTGAATGCTTCTCACCAGTCACGTGTGAACAATTGAGTAAGTTTGCGCAGTGTAAATCCTCTTCTTTAAACTCATTAAAGTGTGCCAAGCCTCTCTAAGAGCCATTTGACAAACTCCCCTGAGTAGCAACGTAGTGTTTATTATGCTTATTATTACTATTATTATTTTCTCTCAGCTCCATCTGTAATGTAAACACCATTATGTTTTAATTATCTGTTTGAAAAAGAGATTTAAAAGTGAATCCCGCAGGAACCTGGCCAGCATGCACAACAGAAATCCCCTAGAGAGTCATTCCAGTAGGTGAAATTTGACATGGGAGGCATCAAAGATGTGCTGGAAGGAAGAGGGCTGAATGTCACAGACATCCCGTACCCACAAAGTCTCTTTTCCCACAGAAGGGGGACTGAAGGCTGATGAATCGCCCCCTCCAAGAGGGTGTTTTTCCAGGTCTATTCGTAGCTGTGTGTCAGGGGAAGGAAGGTGCTGGCAAAGGGATGTTTTTCTACCTTTGGTGAAGGGATTGTCACGCATTCAGCAGAGAAGGGACTCGGGAACTAAAGGAGCATCATCCTAAAGAGGAGGGAATGAAAATGCATTGGTTGCCATGGTGCCTCATCTCAGACACGGCGATAATAACAAGTATGAGATCACGCAGGCAGCGTACCTCTGCAGACCCCATACAGATCACCAGCTGGAGATCTGGTTATTCTTGGCCAGCTTCTCAGATCCCTTTTTTATTCCCTCGCTCCTAAGCCAGCTCTGTCCTCTCCCCTGTCGTGCCCTACAAAGGGAACTGGGAGTCTCTGCTCTGTCCTGGTTTTCCTCCCCTTTCTCAAGCTTAGGACTGTGTTTTAATGTGCAGGGTTTGGTGCAGAACACTTGTACTCAGATAAGTAAAAGAAACAGGAAGGATAAGTTGTTAGGACAGGTGACCAAAGGGTATGGAAATGCATTCAAGACTTAAAAATGCTGCCAAAAGGCAAGGCACACTGAGGGAGTGGAGACAGAACAAAAACAAGACAGGAATGAATTGTTGCAAAACCTGAAAAACATCTCTCTCGCTTCTTAAGCTTGAAGTAAACTCAGCTTTGTGACCCCATTTTCACACCCTTGCATTGGGACAAATCTATTTGCCAGTCCTCCTCCGCAATGTAATCACTCCACTGTTTAATGTTCTGCATTTTTCCATTATCGCTAATCTCCTCAAATGAAAGGCAGGAACCCAGGCGGCTCCTCTGCCCGTGCCAGAGCCGATGTGTTAATCGCAGCCCTCCTGCCTGCCAGGACTGTGGGAGGTGGATTCCCTCCCGCGCACCAGTCTCTTCTGACCGTCCCCTGTGCTGACCACAGTGAAGACACCTGCAGGGAGGGTGGACAGTAATGCACAACAGTCTTCTGGACTGCAAAGCTTTTTTTCCTCTTCCTGCTTTCCAGAGAGGTCAGCAGCCCCCTGTAACATCATCGCTTACACGTGAGCGTAACACCTTAAAACTAAAGCGTTCCCAGGAGGGAGGCCCTCCTGTGTCTTGCAAATCCACAAAGCTTAGAATTCCTGTGGGAGGAATGACACTGTGAATATGTGAGATGAGAATATGAACACCCCCAGGGTTACCAAATAAAAAAAAATTGATTTTTAATAACTCTAACCATCTCTTCAGCTTTCATTAGTCTCCTCTTTGGCTTTATAGTGCCGAGCATGAAGAATACGAGGATTTGAAGAATTAACTGAATTAATGAGGGCTGATTATTAATGTTCAGAGCTCAATAAAAAAGGGAGAGAGAGAACTAAAACACAAAAAAAATGAGCTGAAAATAAGGGTAATCTTTCATTCTCCCAAAATGAGGTACGTTGAATTATTGCTATACTTAAAATTGAAGCACCGGAGGAATGGAAATACCTCCCATTAGCTATTGGAAGACCTATGAAATTTGCTGCAGCAAATGTCCAAGTGAGGAGAAGAGGAAATGGTACTGAGGATTGTCGCTGAGGCTTTGGGCAACTCCTTTTGGGCCAGACTTTGACAAACACTCAGCCTCTGCTTTGTGGCCAGATCACCAAAGAACCCAGTGCCGGTTCTGCCCTGCTTGAGGATCGTAGGAGATCCTGGAGTTGGGAGAACCTGGTCCATAATGGGAAGCTGGTTCAGCTCCTCTAAACGTTTTCGGTCTTGTAAAAGGCCTGTTCCTTTGCGCCTTCGAATACCTGACCATTAATTCCTCATCTCCCATGAGAGCTGTACGGACAGAACCATTAGTGCTCCTGTGTGTTTAGGTTGCAAAATCTTCAGGAGAGGGATTGTCTGTGGAAATCTGAACTTAGTCCAGGCTTACAGTCACAACTGTAGTGCAGGTATCACTAACAGTAATCCCTACCTCCCCTCCATCCCAAAGTCCTAACCAGCTTCGCTCTTACGAGAAAAGCAAAGCACTTAATTATCTGCATAGGAAGAAATACAGAATCGACTGCCATTGCTCCTTCTCCATGGGTGGGATCGTCCAGGATTGTCAGGGCTAATGGTAATTGATGTTTCCTTTCACACCTGCTCTCTTTCCTGCTTTATTAAGCCTCTGCAAACACTGCTGTCTCTGGGGAAACAGTGGGAGTGGAGGAGGAAGCCTGTGGAAGAGAACAATTCCGGTTGTTCAGCACAGCGTTTTGCTAAATTGCATTCAGCCTCTTTTGCAGAGTAATAAAGTGCTGTCTGAAAGGCAGCATGGAGTTTTAATTTTCTCATTGTCAATGGATGCTGTAATCACGTAATTAACAAAGTGCGGGAGATAGTCATTTAAAGCAAGCCTAGAATGCCAGGCCATGAAGCAGATGCTTGGGGGAGTGGAACAACTTTTATTTGAGCTCTTCTAGACCTGGAGACCTTTTTAGTGCTTGAAAGATGGAGGGCTCCCATTTGGTTTACAGGCGTAGTTAAAAGGAGGAGTGTGCTTTGATTTGCTATTTGATCCCTGTACTAACTTAAAAATTCAAGGGTTACGTTTTCCCCTGCATTGTCCCAATCTGAGGGTCTGGGTATTCAATGAGGGGTAAATCCCCACATCCAAACCATTGGCTTCAGGGGACACTGATCCTTGTGGTCCTACACCCTCATATCTTGTACTGCTTTTTTCCTTCTGCATCTTCAAGATTTCTCCTTACCCCAGCAGTCTTCACTATTATCTATTTTTCACAGCCACTGCACTTCTACCGAAGTTTATTACTGGTTGGACAGAGCCCTGACTGCTTTATATTACAATGACACCAGTGTTTCTTCTGCTGTGGTTTTGTGTTTTTCTCATAAGCGAGCAAAGGGCTTTTTGGACCAAATAGCAGCAGTGCCTCCCCCTCCTGATGGAGCTGTGAGGGTGTTGGGGTTGTCATGGCACCCGCACAGCCATAGCCTACGTCTGTCATATCAGAGTAATCGGCAATCTTCGGGGAGACAGCAGGCGGTGATACGTAACCAATAACTTCTCATACTCTGTGATCAGCAATAGGCAGCTGATGACTTTTTCAAAGTAACTGTAATAACGCGGTGCACAGACCGTAGGCACAAATGCAGCAGCTGCATCCAGGCAGCTCCGGTCTGTGGCCCCGGGGCCTGTTTTACACAGGGTCCAACGGCTTCTGGGCCTGAGCCCTGGCCTGGAGTCAGATTTTCTGGAGCTAAAGAGACTTGTGAGTGCGGTGGTCTCTCCTCTGTCCTGCACCAGCTCACCGCGTGGCTCACCAAGCGCTAAGACCACTTGAATTTTCTACTGCAAATTCTGCCTGCCTACGTGCTGCGTAAACACCCTCGTGCTCCTCCAGTGCCCGGGGCCTGCTGCTCGGGCGTGGGGATGCTGAGGACAAGACCAGATCTGCCACTGCCTCTCTTCTCTGCGATGCCTTTCCTCAGTGCGGGCTGAGCGCCGGAGAGGGTCAGACCATGGTGCGCCCAGCAGCCTCCATAAAGCATCCTCTTCTTACCCTCTCTCTTTCTATTAATTTGTAGGTATTTTAGGGTGAGGAAATGTAATCTATCTACGGGAAAAGCTTTCTTCTTCAGTGGCTATTGACCGAAGAAAAGAGACTGTCTGGAGGAAGGAGAAGAGAGGTACTATTTTTTATGCAGGAAATGCCTCTGTAAGTCTGGGAACCCAGTAAACAATTACAGCAATGGAAGGATCCTGGAGATTTAGAGATGCAAGAGTGCTGACAGAGGCTAAGCTTGACCCATTTATCTCTCAGCCCCTCTCAGCATATTTAGCAGCAGCTAAGAAGCATCTCGCAAAATTGAAACTGGTGAATTTAAATGATAGCTCCTTCTGTTCTGGCTTTTTAATTTAACATCCCTTGGATATTCCCCTCCCCACTTTGAAATGTAGAGTCCTCTTCTTCTCCAATGATGTATTATGTGTCTGTCCCCACACCACTGAACTGGAAATTGTTTACAAAATGGACATTACAGGTCTGCTGATCCTAATTAGGAGGAGATACCAGCTTGCAGGTTGCAGGCAGTGAGTGCAGACTTTGGGATGAGTTGAGGTTTAGGGAGTTGGTTTGTGGACCAAAGTGAGCTTGAGGAAACATTGCAGATGATCAAAGGTCATGGTGTTCCTCCAGATGTTTGCTGCTGTGAATCTACTTTAACTACCAGACCCCTTTTAAAGTACTTGTTTGCTTTGTATCTCATTAACTAAGGAAGGAATCACCCAACAGAGACCATAATTTTGTGTGCCTGACCTGTGGATGCTCTGTACTTATATGGCTTTGAAGAAACCATTAAGATTTGTAGTAGTATTTATAGTATGACAGTGCTTACAGGCCCCAGCTGAGAACAAGACCTACAGTATGTAGTGAAAACGTGTGAGGCACAAGCTTACGGGCTTAAAAGCTGCGGGAGCAAACAGGCTGCAGGATTGCTCAGGAGGACGGTGCCGGAGAATGGTTCAGGTGTGACACCCTGCTAACAGGGCCATGCGCTGGAGACTGTCCATAAGCATCAAAGTAGGACTGACTGGAGCTGTGCTGAAATTCAGTATCTTATCAAGGCTTCAATACTGGGATTTAATGGGGAACAGCATCCAGATTATATAAAGCTTCGAGACAGAGACTGCTAATGGAACTGCCCCTACAGTCAATGGAGGGAAGTAGTTGCAATTCTTGCTTAAATCACCTCTGGGAGACAACGTTACTGCTTGATGTTACACCCCTAAATAATCTGCGATGTGCATCCCTCACTGCTATCTTGAATTTAGGCATCATAGTTGATGGTTTGTCTCTCGGTGCCTCATTTAGTGTTTTGGGTGTAGGAACTAGACAAGGACCTCCAACATCTCATTTTTGCCCAGAACATCGCCACATCTGTGCAAAATTGATGCCAGATTTATACACAAGTGCAAATGCACCGGCTCAGTGGAGTGACTCCCAGTTTGTGTGGGAGTAAATAAAAGGAACATCGTTTCTGTGCGTGCTGCATCCAGTTCCTGTTAAGATTTTCTTCAGGACTGTCACTGTCTGCAGTCACCCTTCCAGATGGGAGAACAGGAAACCTTGCTGGTAGCTACAGTGCTAGCAGCAGTGCAGAGCTTGTCTCACCTGCAAGTCACTGCTTGCGTGGCCCGCAGCCACCCACAACAGCAATTATTCACAGCTCTTTAAATTCCTTTTGTACTGCTCCACTGCAATTTTAAATCACTCCATCAGTTGTGACAGTTTATGAGAGCTGATGTGGCTCATCCTCTGGAACAGACAAGAGGGCATAGGAGTGATTATTCCATAAACTCCATTTTATTTTTCACCCTATGTCTTCCCTGGTCCTTAAGCCTTTAAATATCAACTGCTTTACTTTTTTTTTTTTTCTTGATTTTTTTCCCTTGAGCAACTCTTGTCAGCAGGGCTGGAGCCCAAGTTGGTTTTTTCATGATACCCCAGTGTGTTCACAGCTCCACCACTCCCTGACAAATGACAGGCTCCATATTGTGCCAGGGAGAGGTAAATTGTTAAGTGCATTTACTTTTGTTAACAGAATAGTCGACACAGTGCAGTCTCCTGTTTCAGCTGCCAAGCAGCCGTATGAGTTTTAAGCAGCTGTCACTTAGGTACGCTGGAAGGATAAACTGCAATCTGAAAACTCAAAGATGCGGGGAAGGGTATTTGCTTATGTAGCTCCTGTAAAATGATAAGCCCTATTAATTAATCACTCCCTTTCCAGGGTAGGTGTCAGAATCAGACAGGAGCCAATCAGTAAACACGGGAGCACGAGCCTCGTGCAGGAGTGGTGCTGGCAGCAGCAAGAGACGGGACGAGCCGAAGGAGCAGCCGTGCCAGGGGATGATGGCATCGCCCCGCTGGTGTGTTAGCCCTCAGGATAAGGTGTCCCAGAGCCGACCAAGGCCTTACAGGTAAACTGTAACGACTCTCCTTAGCTTAACCGCAGCAATGTGTAACAGGAATAGCCCTACTGAAAGTTAACGAGCTATGCCAATGTAAAAATCACTGAAGCCTAGAATTCTGAAATTCATTTAAGTGCCTAGCAGCCATTGAAATCAATGGCAGTTAGATACTTAGAGTCCTTTAAATATAGCAGACCTTATTGAAAGCCATTGAAGTCAGTGGAAAGATTCTTGTTGATCACCACAGATATTAGTCCGAGATGGAAATGTAAGACAGAATCAGGGAATGGTTTGATGTGGCCCTGTTGGTTTCTTCTGGTGTTACCCTACAGGTGGTCCCAGTCTCAGCGCACATCTGCACAAGCCAGGGTTCTTCTTCAGACAAAGGGGCACGTTCAGATGTAAAACTTGAGCAGTAAATTGCTTCCAAATGCACAGCTAGGTCAAGGGAAGGAGTCAGCAATCCCTGGGCAGTTTTATGATCTAATTTAATTTCTCAAGTATATCAGTCTGTGGTTCATATAGTCCCTGACATATGTACTTGGCCAAAACCTAGGAACAGGAGTACGTGGGTGGCAGGATAACTCTGGACGAGACAGGAATATAGACCCTTATCAGCAGAATTAAATCATCAACCCTTTATTGGTTTGAATTGCTTACCTTCACTCTCCTACAGAGTCAGATCTCAAGCTGATATATATCAGCGGAGGATCTTCCTCATGGCAGCATTATCAGCAGAGAATAAAGTCCTTAGAAATGTGCATTAATCATCTAGGAGGAAGCATTTGCATCTACGCACACGGTTGAATTTTGCCTTGAGGTGTGTCAGTTTTGTCTCCATTTAAAATGGTGGCTGTACCAGCACAGCCAAAGGCAGAATTCATGCCAGCGTGGTTTGGAGCAGCAAATGAGACCAAGGTGTAAACGTGGCCAGGGCTTCCTCTTCTCACATTGATTTACAAACCCGGCCAAGGTGATCATTTTGTTTGATACCATCACTGCATGCAGAAGCATAGAGGATCATTTCAGGCTTCGTGTTGAGGGTTATAGTCCCTTTCTGCTCCAGAAACCAGCTGTATGAGGCCACCCAAGTATCTGAGGAGAGGAATTAAGCTGTGAGATGGCTGGTGAGGTCATGTAACACCATGAAAGCTGTAATTTTCCTGCAATTGATTTCCTAAAGACAACTTGTGGTCTGTGTGCAGTGAAAGCTAATTTAAACAAGAAAGATGAGTCTTTCCAACACACCTTGATTGGCAATTGTGATAAATTCCTATAATTACTATCGACTCCACAGAGGGTTTTTGTTTGTTAAAAATGTTGCTGAAATGACAGCCCAGCAATGGAATAAAACAGGCGAAGGGGAAAGTTGCACGAATTGCCTGTCTTTGCAGAGTTCCCTGAGTAGATCTGTGATGAGCCACCAGTTTTCCTTCTCTCTCCCACCAGCATCTCACTTCTCATAGTCAGATAATGCGCACTGAAGTTGTTTTGTTCTGTTTTCTGGCCAGGTAGTTTCCAACATAGTCATTTATTATTCAGACCTTGTACTGAAACACGGAGCAATGTGTGCTTGAATCACATGGGTTTTAGTCATGCGAATAAAATATTTACAAATGTGAACTATTTCACAACTCTGAGGACTCCACCAAGCATTACGAAATTAGGAGTACCATCCAGAAATATTTTGATCTCTCTTTAAAAAGTCACAAGTTTAACAATGCTATAATATGTGTGGCATCTTTGTCTTCTGATTTCTGATTCTTCAAGTTTCTCTTGCTTCATGTTTTCAAGCTTTTGTCATTCCCCCTCTTCTTTTTTAAGAAAAGTGCAAATGGTGATTTTTTTTGCCATGGTTCAGCCACTAAAATTGTAAGAAAAAATAAGAGCTGAGACCCATGATAATATAGCAAAACCAGGCAACAGTACAGCACCCCGCAAAATTAATCAGGAGGTTTGCAAAGCCCTAATCTCTAAGGATTCTTTCCAGATCCGTTTGTTCTTGCCTTAGAGCTTCCACGACTAGAAGAACAAGGAAAAATGAAAACTGCAGATGGACTTTCTTAAATCAGCCGTGGCTGGGAGGGATCCTGGGCTCTGATGTGTTGGCATCAGCAGGATTTGGAAGGAGCCCAGGAGGAAAAAAGCTCCAGAGGGGGTTTGCTCCTATTCAGGACTGAAAGTATGAGGCCAGGTCACTCAAGAGCTTAGGTTTGCGACTGAACTCTTTTTATAAGCAGACCACACGTCCGCTAAATTCATTATTCCCTTCCCTGCTCTTTGCAGACAGCCCCAGAGCCCGTGCTGGTTTGTAACCTCACAGATTAAGAAACACAGGCCTGGAGTTGCAAAGAATGGCAGTCTGCATGACCAACGCCAAAGGGGCCAGATATTTTCATCCTGAAAAGAAAACAACATGTTTACATCCGCTATTTGTTTCCAAAAGAAAAACAGTTTATAAGCGACAGACAGACAGAGCCCATGTCTTCTATGCGAAACACTCAAAAGCAGGCAGGAATCATACTGGCCAAACTTAAACCTGCCTCTCTGCTTTATAAATTTTCATACCCTAAATTTGGACAATTGTGTGGGTGTGGAAAGCTCAGCCAGAAGCTGTGTTTCTTGCAGTGAAGAAGTGAGTGAACACAAAGCAACAGAAAAGGAAAAGAACAGCAGGTAAAATGACTGCCTTGTAGGAGTCCTCCACTCATTACTGCAATGATGATTTGACTTGTGCACTTTTGCTTTTGGGCTTTTTCCCTCCTTGGAGACAGAACACTTAATGATAAAATACCACCTTTGTTAAAGCAGAACTAATATTTAACAGCTGCAAAGCAACTAGTTCACACTGGAGCCAGCCTTCTTCGGTGGAGAAGGAAGGGGGAAATGTCAAGGGCACAGCAGGCGCTGCGGTTTCCTCCCAAACTGCTCACCTCCGTGTTTAAAGTGGGTTTATAGATTGCTTGTACCCAGGTCGATGGGTAAACTGCAGGTGTTACCTCTCGCTTCACCTAGCAGTACTGGAGCAGATGTGTCCCCATGACCCTCTGTATGTGTAAGTGCCACCAGATACATGTGCTGACATAGACACACCTTATTGCACATGTCAATGTGCCACGACACACTCACATGTGACTGCAGCCACCTCAGGAGTACTTGGCCCTGCTCACAGCCGCAGAGAGCTCTGAGCTTTACTTCCCATCCTGAAGAAAGTGAGAGCTGGGACCAGCTAAAAGCGTACCAGCTGCAGTCTGTCCGGCCTCTCTGAGACCTTGCGAAAGAAGCTGACAGAGACCATTCCAGGTGAACTTCTTTGTGGGGAATGAACACTGAGGTCCCGGCTTAGCCCCGTGTACAAATTGCAGTCCTTGGGATATTTGCACTGGAGGAGGAGGACAGAGCAAGCCTCGTGCAGACACAGAGCAGATTGCTGAGCCAACAGAGGAAGGAAAATGCAAGTGCTTCCTACAGAAATATGTGACAAGACATTGGAAAAATTTCAGGCAGAAAAGTCACTGTAGTTTTGTGTTCTTTAGGAACTTTGTGGGCAGAGGAGGAGTGAACTTCTGGCACTAAAGGACATTTCTGAATCAACTTTCCCAGCTATTGCCGAGACGGTGCTGGAAAGCTCAGCACAGGAATTTCCCCGACTGAGCCTTGCCAGTGACTGGGTGCCTGTTCTCAGTAAGGGTCTGCGTTCAACTCTAAGACCTCTCGGCTGAAAAGGAGGGAGAAACTTCCCCAAGCCTATGTTTGAAGGCCCAGTTGTCTCTTTTAGATTCTCACTGGTTTTAGTGGGAATCTAGCACACACAAGGGATGTGAGGGCAGAATCGGGACTTGGAACTTGCTTTGCCCACCGACGAGGGAAGAGGCAGACTGTGTTCCTCAAGCCCACCTTTCAGAAAGGCATCTTGACTACACCTTGCCAAATTGGGACCTTGTTTTCACTGGGGAAGCTTCTGTGAACTTGTTCACACCAGAGCATCTTGGAAATAAGCCCACAGAAAGCTCAGATACAGATTGTGTTACAATGCAAGAGAAGTAGGTGGGAAACTGGGTCCTGCACGGGGAAAGGCATCTTAAAAGATTAGTGTCCTCACTTTTAGTTTGCCAATGTTTCCTGTTAACTGCATCATCTGAAACTAGCCCCTTTCTGCTTCTTTCTTAACCACCTCCATGCCAACACAGCCCTACCATTCCCAGCACTTTGTAGATAACACTATTTTAGTGAATGGCAGAATTTGACCTGTCCTGCTGCTGACACAACACTTTCCTCTCATTCCCACCATTCCTAAGTAATTACAGTATCTCTGCATTACTGCAATATATATATATCATTGGCTTAATTCTCCTCCTTCTCTGGAATTCCAGGAGTATGTGCACATATTCCAGGTATATTCTGCATTCTAGCCAGAGCTTGGCGAGCACAGTATGTGTATCACACCAGTAATAGCTATAGCATGAGTAATTTGGGGGAGGAGGGAGGTGAGGGAGCAGAAAAAGAAAGAGCTTCTCCAAATCCTTCAGCTCTTCACTTGGACACCGTGAATGAGATATTTAAATGCGTTGCTATGGAAACAATCAAAGAGGGGGTCTTTGTGCGTGTGTGAGTGTGTGTGTTTTAGTAATCCCAAAGGGGGTATTTAATTGGAATCAACCACAGCTTTTTAACTGTGTTTTAAATTGGAGAGAAATAAAAAGAAGAAGCTGCCAGAAAAGGAACACTAAATAAAAGGGGGGGGGAAAAAAAAAGCCCACATGAAACAAGGTTGGGGGAGAAAGGGAAATCAAAAGAATAAATTTACTGTAACTGGCAAAGGATTCATTAGGGTTACAACAAAGCTCAGTTCAATTTCCCTCCTATTGACATTAACAAGTTTGATGTAGGTCCAGCCTGAAAGGCAGCAAGAACGTCTTTCTCTCTCCCCCCTCCGCCCGGTCCCAGGGGACTAAGCAGCTGTCTGTAAATTGCTCTGCACAGGGGAATAAGGTTTCTTTTCTTTCCTCCTTGCGTTTTTCTTTGTCCGCCCGCACCCCACGTTGACGGTGCCCTCGGAGCCTGCCTCACCACTTTCCTCTCATTGCAGCATCTCTCCTCCCTCCTGGACTCTCCGACTGGCACAAGCCATTTTATTGCCAATGAACCTGAGATGTTATTTATTACTATCCTGCAGCTTGAATACATTGGGCTCACCAGGGTTATTTTTGGTCCCAGCAACAGCCCCTCTAGGCTCGTAATTAACTTTTATTATTCTTAATGTTAGTATTGAAGTTGCTTTTTAAGCTAAAGGACACTGTTAGTATAAGAGCGACCTCACTGTGAGTGAACTTATGCTGGAAATTAGAGAGAATTCTCCGCCTTGGAAAGACTGGTCTTGGATGAGGGCAGTAGAAGAAGGAAGCCTAAGAGCTTTAAGAGAAAATTTAATAGGTTATGAATGAGATTTTATCTCAAAGAGCTGAACTTCATGGTCTAGAAGGTCTTTTCCAATCTCTTGCTCCTATGTTTTACACTTTTTGTATTAAAATGAGATGTCAAAGGGTCTGAATTACAATGCAGTGTGTATTCAGTCACGCGCACACAGAGTAGGAGCCAGTTTCTGACCCTTGTGTAAAAGGACAAGATTACATTAGAGATTAATTCTGCATGGATGGAGGTGCCAGTACATGCACATTAAGGAAGGGGCACTGAACCCAGATGCCAGGATCAGACTGACGTTCCGCTGCAGAGAGAGCCAGCACAAAATTAGCACACAAGATAGACAGTGGCTGGGAGGAGTCCAGGGGCACAGTGAAAGGAAGGGACTTATTTGAGGTCCAGTTTCAGTGTTATTTTTAGATACAGCACATTTTCACCATCCTCTGGAGAGGAAATGGGAGAATGCTGCTTTATCCTACTGCCTTTCTAAAGGGCTTGGAGCTCAGGTGACGGAACGAGTTAGGCAGTTGTGTCATTATTAATAATCACCTATTGGACTCATAAGTGCATTTGTTAGAAACTGGGAATGCCCAGGGAGGTGAAGGAATCAGAGCCTGAGCAGAACCAAGCTAAATCAGTCTCAGCCTTGTGTAACCTTGCAGACTGGCTCCGTTACATTGAGAGATGTGTGTGAAGAGGCCGTGACTGTGATGGAAGTGCTCTGCGCTTGGTACTGTCCCAGCGCACAAGAAAAGCAGTCTGTCAGAGATAAGTCTCAGACCCTGGCGCGCTGTCAGGAGCAGCTTTACCTCGTGGACCAGAAATTAGGCCATGCTGAGCTCCCTTCAGTTGAAATCATTATGTTTTGGCAATATTCTCCCTTCCCACTTGGCCATTCCTTGACTGAATCTTCCAATTTTCAACCATGACAGCTCCGAGCCTTAGCTCAAGTGCAGAAACCTCTGCTTGCTTCTCCCTCCTTTTCACCATAAGCCAAACTCCTCCCTGCCAGCCTTTCCCCTTTACTACCCCCATTCTTTGTAACCGGCACCTTCCTTGAAGAAGAATAGCAAGAAAGAAGATGTATAGCTGTAATAGATTTTCCCCACTGGAGTGTACATTAAATTTAAGACTTTGCTGTGGACACTGAATGGTTGGTCATTAACGCACCTCAAACCAGCAGCATAAAACAATCCTCATAAGTGCTACCATGAAAAATGGTGGCAGAGATCAGAAGTGATCAGAATGCAGACGGGAGCTGCAGCACTCGGCGTAAAAATGATTAATGAAAAATCCCCAACATCCTTTCTTCTCTTTGCAAGGGATGAAGCGAGTGAGCTTGACAAGAGCAACGGCTCCTCGTGTGAGGAGGATAATAGCAGGAATGATATGTCTCCAGGAGATTCCCAAGGCCTTGTGCGCACATAATAAATTGCCCTTGTCACTTTTGGGAAACTTATGAAGAAAGATCACCAAAGCCAGCAGAAGCAGTGAGGGAAAAGAACAAAAGATTCACCCCAAAAGAGCCCAGCCTTGCCTGGGAGATGCACCGGCTCTGCTCGCCCCTTGTTCCTTTTGCTCAGCAAAGTGATTTTGAAGTGAACAGAAGGAGCTGGGTCCCCAGGCTTATAAAGTATCTGTCAGCATAGGATGGCAGTAGAGCCAAGAAAGGGACTGCAAGATGCAGAGTTGCAGATCTTAAACCCTGTGTTAGAGCAGAGGATGCCACTGAAATGCCGGCCTCTGCTGCCATGGCAGATGCTGGCAGTCTGGTGTCCAGGTGACTGACACGGATGTTGCGGTAGGTAAGCGCTTTGGCTTAGGAGAGCTTGCTTGCTTCCTGAACAGAGTCAAATTTCCTACATCAATGGTGCAAATCAGCTAATCGCTTCCTGCCTTAGTTCCCTACCTGGAAAACAGAAATGTTTCCTTTCTATGCTTCCTCGGCTACTTAGATTCAGATTCTTTGGGGCAGGCACTGTCTCCCACTGTACATGTGTATCAAGAACGTGATCCTGCAAATACAAGGGCCAACTGTCATGCAAATACAGCCAAGCCTTTTGATACCACTCTTGTTCTCCTTTAGGCAAGCAGTGCTGTACAAGCAGTGCCACACAGGCTGAGCTTTATCCCTGTGAGTTTGCAGAAGCCCACTGGGGAGGTGAGGAGGGATTCAAAGAAGGGGGTCACAGTGGGAAATCTGCTTTAATTTCCTGCTCTGCCTCGAGCTTCTGTGTGACATTGTAAATCACAGAAAGGAAGAAACATGAAGATAGATGGACTTTGCAATGCTCGACTGGTACCACCCAAAGCACACAGGGACCATCTGACAGAGCGCGATCAACACAGCTTTGGGCAGCTATTTGTGCATATGCAGGAAAGGCAGTTTCACAGAGCACCGGTCCTTCAGGCAGTGACTCAGGAGTGAGATAGTTTCCCTTTGTGAGTCATCTGGTAAGACTTAAGACCTTGCAAATGGTGCTTGTGGATTTTTCCCTTAGCATCTCTGTGTCACACCCTCTGTATTTTAATGATGGGGATGGCAGCACTTGCTGTTATCCTTCTTTCCCATGGGCATTTGTTTGAACACCTGCTGCAGGTGGCTCATCCTCCCTTCCTGAAGCACCATCGGCCTCAGCTGTGAGAATATTTCCATGAATGCCTGCCAGGTGTGTGGAGAAGATAAAGGCAGGTCCTGCATTGATGGCTGCTCTTTGGATTTCTGCCATAGCTCCAGGACTGGCTGTGAAAGGAGGGCTGGATGGTGGTAGGTAAAAAGTACCCCTTGGCAGAACAGGGATGACCACGGTCAAACAGATGTCGCTAATGCTGTGTCGTTATTCCACTGAGAAAAATAGAGAGGAATGGGGTTTGCTCAAGCACCAGCTCTCCCAGGTCTGTGAGGGGAGATAACAGCCCATCGAGGCCAGGTTAGCGCTGTTGTTGGTGAGAAATCTGTTGTAGAGTTGGAGGAGGAGTTTCATTCCACTTTCTACCCCGGGGCAGTATAAATCATCCAAGAGCCGCCGCACAGCAGTGATTCCCTTCACCAGGATGGCCTCACCTGGACACACTTGTTTACCTGCTGTCATAATCTATTAGTCCCAGTGCTTTATGCAAGGCAGGCTCTGGCCTCCCAGGCTCAGCCAAGCTCTTTCAAGGTATTTGCCTTCCTCTGTGCAGCGCTGGAATAATAGCGGCCAGTAGCAGGGTTGTTTATTTGGCCTTTCATCCTTCAGCATGATAGATGAGGATACTGATAAATAGTTGCCTCTATAAGAAAGTCTTTTTCGGTCCTTAGCTCTCATATGTGGCTGTAGGAATTGTCTACCTGCTTCATGAACAACTGTTAAAGACTGCTGGATCTTTGAATGCTGCGCCCAGGGTTAAAGGCCTTATGCCGTGCCTTATGATAAGGGCTGGGGATTTTCTGCTGCCGAACTGTAAATAAAAGTAAGTTTCTTCCCTGCTTACTGTCAGATCCTTCCCGTGGGGCAGTGTCTCCAAGGAGGCCCCACAGACGCTCCTGGGGCCACATCAAATCTTCATGGATTTCACAGCCTGTTAAGTGTCCGATCCCTTGGTATTTCCCAGCTCCGAAGGCACTCCGTTCCTGAGGGACTGAGCTGCTGTGGCTTCCAGGCCAAGGAATCACAGCTGCAGATCCCTCAGGAGAAGGGCAGAGGGGGGAACATCCTCATCAGTTATAGAAAAGTTGGGAAAAGGAAAGCTATGGCATGGGGATGGTGTGCAGGAGGCTTAGCTTCAGGGCTGGTTTTGCTTCATCTCCCTGCATGACTTTGCAGCAGTCGCTGTGGAGAAGTATGTGCTTTAATTTTCTCTCCTGTTTCTGAGCATATTTTCCATTATTTTCTGTCTTGTCTATGCAAGACAGAACTCAGGATGGATTTAGATACCTGCATTCTGTGACTGTACATTTCCTAGTACCATGGGACACTGATTTCATTTGGATTTCTAATTTATTTCACAATACTGTGGAATAATTAGAATTATTAAAGCCAAAATGTTCTTTGCTGCCTGTTTCTATTAGGCAAAGTAGCTCAGACTGTCAGGTCTTTTGGGAGGGAGGAGAGGGTTTGTTTTTTACCCCCTCCCAATCATTTGTCCTTCATGACCTTTACTTCTTTTGCTAAAATTAACATTCTTGCACAAAAACAGAGGTGGGAAATTGGTCCCTCTTCCCATTGCACCAAACATTCCTGCAGAGGAAAGGTTATTCTTTTCACAGTCGTGCTATAGTGCATATCAGATGATATAATCTGCCCTTTCTCAGGCTAAATCATCAGCTCTACTATGTTTTCCTTCTTTCATTATTACTTTCTTCTGCTTGGAACATGAGTACTTTCCATGTTGACTGTAACGTTACTGTCTCTGCTGGTGGCAGATGGAAAGCCAAGCTGGAGGTACAAGTCATGTTACCATTAAGAGCCAGCAGCAAAATGTAATGGTTTCTAATGTAACCCTTCAAGTCATTGACAGAGCTGTTTCTCAAAAAAAAAAAAAAACAAACCCAGAATGAACCCCCCCAACCCTGAGGTACAGCTAAGCCTACTGGTAAAATCCTGTCTTTAAGATGTTGAGAGTTTTACAACTGGCTTTGATGGAACTGGGAATTTTTAGCTTTTTATTGGAATCAATCAATCAATCAAGTGAGAGCTTTCCTGGATGTAAGCAAGAAAGAATTCCCACACTATGAAATCAAGGAGCCACATTTTCAAAAGGAGGACTATTCCTGACAATCTAATTTGAAACATCGCTTTGGGGTTGTCCTGTCTAATCAGCTGAAGCAGATCAGGCCCACATAATTTTGAGTGCATGCAATGAAGGTCAGAATTTCTATCTGCTGGGGAGAGCCAATGTGCCTGCATTTGCTCTAAGAAAATTAATTTAGAAATGGCAAAACATTTTGTTGCAGTTTGTTAACTGAAATTGTTCATTGTGGGTTGACCCAGTGTAATTATTCCCCCCTGCTGACGCTCGTCATTTCATAATGAGCCAAAGGTTCCTATGCAGATAGGAAGCTCACGTGTGGGTTCTGGTCGCAGTTGGGCTGGGTTCGTGCTGGTGCTGAGACATTCACTGCAGGGGCGTCCTGCCTGATAGCTTTCCTGAGCAATGCAAAGATGGGGGCTGGATGGTTCTCACAGGGCCAAGGTCGGGGGGTTAAGGTATCCTGATAGCGGTCCAGGCTCTCTGGCCCCCACTGTGTTCAACATGGGCACTAGAGGCACATCTCCCTTGGCAGGGCCGTAAGAGGCCACTGGCCATCTGGGTTAGGGAGTGCTGGAAAGGCTGAAGGTCAGCTGGAGCCGTGCCACTCTCCTGGATCTTTGGATATTAAAGTTAATATCCCTAACTGTTGACTTGTCGAGGCCTTTACAAGCTTTCCAGAGCCTCGTTGCTGGGGTCATCCTCACCCAGGTTAGAGATCCTTTCCTCCTCGCTTCCCCACCTTGCACAGCCAGCTGCCCTTGGAGAGCGAGCCCTGAACTCGGAAGGAAGGAGAGGAGCTGATTTTGATTCATTTCATTTGCAAATTTAGTGCCTTGCCATTGTTACATCTTCAGGAGCCCTATAGCCAGTATGGGATTTTAAAAGCTCTGTATTAGCCGTCTCTGCCTTGTCCCATTCCCCGCTCCCCCCAGCCTCCTCATTCCCTATTCAAGGAGCCGTGGTGAGCCTTTGTGCTCCAAACGCCCAGCAGTCACCCTCCTGTCTCTGTTCATCAACAAAGAGAAACCTTATCTTCTGATGGACACATACAGCACATTCTCTCTGACATTTAAATCTCCCTTTGTAGCCAACTCAGATATTTTTGCTGTTAAAAGAAGACGGTACAGCCGGGTGATTTCATTACCGCAAATGTTATTACAGTGAAAGCCTGTTTAAGACATAATGTCACTGAAGGGAAAATAGGATCTAGCAGCAAGTGTGGCCTGATGGAGGGTGCTGGGATTCATCACGGGCTGAAAGAAATCTCTCAAACATCAGACCTGCTAATGGAGCAGCTTTTTTCTTCATCAAATCAAACCAGCCACTTCCTCAAAGCCCTAAGGCTAGGAATTAGAAAGAAGATTGAAAGGAATTAGGCACCCAACTCTCACTGACTTTATATTTGAGCTCCTAAGCTGTTCTTGCTGCTTTAGAAATTATAGCTGGGCTGCTGGGGTCCTTAGTACCATAGACACAGTGAATGGAAATGCATTGTGTTAACAGCAGGCACAGGCCTCAAAAAGACACCGCTGCTGTGTGTCCGTGTTCATAATAATTAGTTCTTGGTCCAAGAACACTCAAGAAAAGAAATAATCACAGAGAGGTCCCAGCCTCCCTGAAGTCAATGTAAATTTGCTCGGGACTTGGCCCCAATTTCCACCCTGACGTAGATATAATTCCTTTTTTCCTCCAAAGCGGATTTCCCTAAGGATTTTGGATTTGCAAGAAGAAAATTTGAGCTTCTCGAGTCAGAGGTGTCGCACAGGCAGATCAGTGCTCAGCTCTGGCAGCGTGCGGCTTTGCACACGTGGGTCTGAGCTGCACGGCGCAGATGTGGTGAGTAGTTACAGAGCAGAGCCATTTAAAAGATCTACGCCGTGCTCCCCACCCTCTGCCTTTCGGGTACTGGTTTCCAGTGTCAATTGGCTCTGTTTTGAAGATCGCTTTGCTATGCAAGATAGATGTGACCTTCATCTTAGCCTTTAAAAGTGCAAGTAGCTGAGACTCCTTGCTAATGGGGATCATGAATGTCTCGGCAGTGCTCCCTTCCAGGGGGGCTGTGGGTAGTTCTCTTCCATTTGACATCTTTTGGAGCGCTGAAACACAATGAGTATCAGGTCAGCAGCAAACCTCCCACCAGCTTCAAGAAGGTTTGGACAGTGCCCCAGCCTGCTCTGCTAACAAGATGTGACAAGCTGAAGTGAACAGTTAGACAGAAAGCATCAGGATTTCACAGCATATTTTGCCAGAAACTTACTGGTTTTAAGCTATTTTTTTCTTTGATTTTTTTTTTCCTCTTTGTGTTGTAGCAACTCAAATCTATCCCAGGCTGCTTCTGACATTAACAAGACAGTGGACGACAGGCAAAATGCGTCCACGAGCAATTCAGGGTCTCCCCGCTAAGTAATCATAAACACTGCAAGTTTGCAACAAAGCAAGCAGCTGTCTTTCTCCCTCTGGACAAGGACTGCTTCCTCACAAATTGAGGCTCTGCAGGTTTTACAGCTGTCGGACAATGAGTCTGGTGCCTGTTATTTCCTCCTCCTTCTTTTTTTTTTCCCCTTTTTCTTTCTTTTAATGGAAAATATCTCAGCATTGCCAGAACTCAAGTGGCCGCCTCCAGCGGTGAATCAATACAGCCAAGTGACGAGGCTTTAACTTTCTGGCACACACAGAGGGGTCGTGTTACTTGTGCATCCTCTCTTCCAAGGGTTTATTACCTTTGATCACATTTCTTGCAGGGAAGCAGATGTCTATTTGGGGGCTGGGAGAGGATTTAGCAGCACACAGCTTCTGTCCAGAGGTGCTGAGGGTGAGGAGGGTGGGCTGCACTCGGGGAGAGCCCCCGGCAGGGTGGTCACCCTGAGCTTTCCAGTTTCCTTCCAGGCTGGTAGAGCATGTATGGAGCCCCAAAGAAACCTTTATCGCTGACCTAAATGTGCGTGAGTAGAGAGTGAAGATTATTCTTTATTACTTCATGACTTTGACAGAGAGTCAATCCTGCCTTGGATTGACTGGCGACATGACCTTAGCCTTTTCAGATAAATTTTCTATGATATATTCTCAGGCAGCCTGCAGTGGACCCAACCTTTACGATGCTTCATCCGTGGTGCAGTTAGAGAAGGGCCCATGCCACAGTGCAAGTGGTGGATTTACCTTCCCCAGCTGGTAGTTATTGCGCCCTCAGCCAAGCGCTCGATTCCTCCCCGGGCAGTTTCAGTGCCAGGTAAATCACGTTTGTTCAAACCCCTTTCCGTATGTGGCTGTAACGCTCCTCTGTCATCCTGCACTACCCTTTTCAACAACGCCACCTTCTTACCCTGACTGTTAACTTACAGTAGGCTTAATTTTACCTTGATATGCTACAGCTTTCTGTGCCCTCTGCACTCTCTCCGTCTGCCCTCCTCCTCTGCAGTGGATCTATCAGATAGCACGTGTTTCATGAAATACATATATTCTTTCTGTTTATGATTGAGTATAATAAAGTCTGGCTCCTGTGCCTTCCAGGTGGCTTTTGGACATGCAGCATTTAGTGTGTAAAGTGATTGATCTCTGATCTTTAAAATAGAGCTGTGAAGACCATGGTGAATTTGCATGCATGGGGAGTATAAAGCCAGGAAATAGCAGCTCTGAAACTCTCTAACCCCTGCCCTTTATTTCCTTGTGTTGAGTTTTCCGTGTCTGACAATGTGCACAGTGGTGATTTATGTATAACCAGAGCAGCCTCCAGTGGCTGGATCTGTGAACTTTTCCAAGCAGCCCTTTATCTTAGCTCACTTGTGGGTTTTCAAGATCCCGGCCCTGATTCCTCCCAGCTCCAAGTTCAGCCTGGGAAAAGGGGGGCGAGATGGGAGCAGCGGGTGCCCTGCTTATTCTGCTGGGAGCCTATTTCGTCCCTAATTGAGCTGAAAACAGCTGCTCAGTCCTCGCTGCCGCAGGCCTGCTGTGCACAGCAGTTTTTGACAATAGCTGAGATACAGGGCTATCATAGCTGCCTGTGCCAGCGTCCCACCCCTGCTGTAACAGCAGCACCCCCCACAGCAGGCAAGTCTGCTGGTCAGGGGACGTAGGACATCTCTGCCAGTGCTGTCCTTAAACTAACCAGCCCTATAGATCCTCTCTGCAGCGGTGCCCGTCACGGGGGGAAGCCAGACACACCTCTCCATGTCTCCACAGCTGTGCTCCTGCATAATCCTTATCTGCCAAGGACCAGATGATCCTTCTCAGTTAAGGGCTCAGGCATCATGGAGTGACAAAGCTCACAGGGAAATGACGTTGCAGGACACCTTTGTGTCCTGTCCTGCAGCTGGATGCTTCCCAGAGGGAACGGCTTTGAGAGAATCACTGCCAGGAAGAGAGAGGGTTTTGGGGGTTGTCTTTTAATTTCTCTCCCTGTGACTTGGTGGTTAGTTCTCAGAGTGATTTTTGCTTCTCAGGATCCTTCAGGGCAAAACAGGCGCGAGACAGGACTCCAACCTGGGCATGATTAGAAGGAGGTGGGGACACTGAGCAAGATGGATGTGAAAATCACAACAAACCCCAAACGGTGTTTGTGCCCCTGCCGAGCCTGCAGACCAGATCCAGTGCTCTGAATGGCCTCTTGTCTTCAAGGACAGGAGCTTCAGAAGCAACGTACTGAGCTCATAAATCCTACCAGGGAGCAAGGAGCAACTCAGTCTTTGCTACAGCACTGATGTTTATGGAAAACGAGGAGGCGAGGTGAGGCAAAGAGGTCTGAATTGTGTCTAAGAAACTTCCCTTATAAAAAGATAGATTGCTGACACTTTTCCTTGATGCAGCTGCCCAGGCATTTCAAAGCATCTGAGATTTCATTATCTAAGAAGCAGTCACTGGCTTTGTTGGGGACTTCTGGCTGCCTTACAAAGCAATTCCAGTGTTATTATTGGAATAAAAACATAACAACTACTAATCCTCTGTTTAAATGACCAGTAAGTTCCCTGCAGGCGATGCTCTGCCAAAACATTTATCCACCTAATTTTATTTCATGTAGTTTTTTTAAATTCAGATTTAACCTTTTGTGATGGGGGTTGTAGGCAGGTCTGTTTAGAAGCACATTTTACGGACTATTGGGAATGTAATTCCTTGGTGCAGGGGAAGGAGAGGGTCTCTGCCTGTCTGCATTTAAAGGTGTCTCACAGATCCTTTTAGGTCACTCGATCCCCGTTTTTTGGAGGAGTGCCACCAGACAGAAGTGAAAAGCTCAACCTTTCTGCAGGTAAGTGGAATCAAACCGCTGGAATCAAACCCCTGGCTGGCAGCGTCACGCAGCAGTGAAATACTGTTAGCTCAGTGAGGACAGCGAAGCCAGCCCTCACCCAGGACCTCTTGGGATCTGTCCCTTGCCGTTGTCTGTGCACCCCTGGGAGTCTGGGCATAGAGGAGCTGGAGCAAACTGTGGAGGAAGGAGATAAATCAGGTCTCTGGGTGCTGCTTCTCATGTGTTGAACAGGAGCCAAAGGGTGGGATCAGCAACTGCTCCTCGCTGCCTGTTGCCTGGGAGCAGAGGCAGCTGGTGGCAGGGCAGCATTTCTTGAGGGCAGGAGCTTTTGGAGGCTGTTCCAGGAGAGGGGGAGGATGCTCCTGGCCAGCCTGCAGGGCTGTACCTAGTAGCTCTGGCTCTCTGTGCCTGGAGCTGGCGGCGATGTAGCTACCTGACGTGTCACATCTGCTGCCGCAGCACGGCTGATGCACATGGAGTCAGTTAGGGCTGGGCACAGTCACGCTGGGGGCATTCGCACAGCAGAGCTCTTTGATAAGGAGCATTTGGGATGGACAGAGTTGGAGCCTCTGTTCCCTGAGGATTAGGTGAGTGTAGCTGACAGGAGGCCTTATGGGGACCCCCTGGGTCTGCAGCTCTGAAAGCTTTGTTAGTCTTGCATCTGGGTCTCTCCTGGGACTTGTTAACACCGGATCAATATTTCTGCAGGTGCAAAGGAACTGGAACAAAGTCCATCACCCCTGGTATCCAGCTCCTACAGCGTCCAGCAGTTACTGCCTGGGGAAAACAGTTGAGAGCAGGGCATGTCCCATATGCCTTCCTGAGCACATCCTCCAGCTTCTGGGGTGTTATCAACTTCCTAGGCTGAAGCTGTATCCAGAACTTCATGGGGAAGGCTGAGAGATCTGAAATCCAGGTGTGTTCAAAGTCTTTTTGAACCCATGGTACACATATTAACCTCCAGTACAGCTCCTGCCAGCCCTGTTGTTTAGCTATGCACAGTGGGAGGGGGGGAAACCCGACCTGTGATATACTGAAAGGTGTGTGCTGCTCTCCTGGGACCTGTGCTGTCCCTGGTGGGTGTTGAAAAAGCCCAGCTAAACCTCATCGCAAACACACAGCGCGGTGCAGGTGGGACAGAATGGGTGCTGGTTATGCTGAGCTGCTGAGGTCGCATCCTGGGATAACCACAGGTTAAGCTGAAAACAAAACAAGAAATTTTCCAGGGTTTTAATCAAATAGGAGCATGTGAGGGAATGCCATAAATCTTCTTAGGATGTGTCGTTTGGCCTGGAACAGCATGTTTCGATTCTTCCTCAGGTTGTTTTTCCCACCACACTCCTACTTTCTGATTTGAGTCAAACTTTTAAATTGAAAGCCAGCACTTCAAAGGGAAAAGGAGAATATTCTGCCTGGAAAATGTTTAACTGAAATATTGCAGCACTTCTGAAATGAATGGTGTCATTTAGAAATGTCAAAACAAAAAGCTTCAATCATTTTAGTTTCTTCCCTCCCCCCCCCCCAAAAAAAAAAGGATTCCCTGACTTTGACGTGAATTTGTAAATAGTTTGTCATCTCACCACATACTCCCCCCTACAGCGTATTTTCTTAGCAAGTGAAGAAAATGTCACCAAGCCCTGGCTCTGCCAAAGAGACCTTAGCAAGGTGAGGGCGGGGGGTGGACAAGGTCAACAGTAAAAGAAAAATAAAATACAAAGAAGCATCCTCTAGAGATGGCTACAGATTTACGATACGGTTAATATGTCATCAGCCCCACTTTATCGGCTTTTTCTTTTCTCCTTCTCTGCACGCCTGTGGCTTCTGGTTTGCTGGAGGAGGAGTGAGAGAAAAGCTGGCAGGATAATTTTGATATGTTATTGTTGCTGCTGTGTTTGTCTGCGTAATAATGGGCACTTATGTGTATGTCTGTGCATGCTTGCATGCGATCTCTGCATTTGTGTCCGTCTCCCTCGTTCCTCCCTTATCCATCCATGCACAGCATGATATAAACAAACCTGCCTCTGGACATGTCATGGCTTAAAATAGATGTTCATACATCAGCCTTTCTACGGCAGCGGCAGCAGCAGCAGGAAGACATGGCCGACTGGATCTGACTACAACACTCACTTTGAGCCGAGAAATCACAGCTCTCACAAAGGTAGAGTAACGGGGTGGGCGTCTCCTTCCTCCTGCGTGTCTGTCTGTCTGTCTCTGCGGAGTGTGCGGGGCTGAGCAGCCTGCACTCCTTCAGCGATCCCTCTTCAGAGCTCGCTCTGTGCATCTAGGCAGGCTCTGGCTGTTTCTCCCCTCCCTCCAAGCATGGCACGACTGGCAGAGGGGCTCCGGAGGCAGCCATGAGCGGGCTGGGGGGAGCGGGGTGCGAGCCCCCTGGGCTTGGCTGCCAAAAGCGGGGGTACAGCCCATGCCTGGGAGGATTTTTGGTGCCAGGAGTGCTTTTGGGTCTGTTCTGAGGTCTTGCATATGGGGCAGTTTCTCTTCCCCTGCAGCACTTTGGGGGGCTGGCATGGTGGTGCATTGGGGGTGGGATGCTGGAAGGCAGCTTTGGGCCTGAGGTTTCTTGAGGTACACCCCAGGATAGGTGCAGATCGCTATTTTTCCAGCCAGCTGTAGCAGTAAGAGGGTCTGCTGTTTGGCTAGTTACAGCCTCATACGGATGATTTAGTTGCTTTTTTCAGACCCTTCTGCTGTTTGTTTCTCAATGCTGCCCGGGGCTGGTGGCATGTGGCTGCGCTGCAGCCAAGGTCACACAAGGTTTAAGGGCCCAAGAACACGGCCGTGCTGAATGCCTTTTCCAGGTGGGGTTTGCCAAGTCTGAATTCCCAGCGTGAAGGAGTCCAAAATTCATCAGGGCAGGGGAGAGGTGTCCGGGTGAGATCTGGCCCGGACCCTGTGCTGGGGAGCGTGGGGCGCTCGGTGCCAGGGATGAGCAGTGCGCAGGGATGATCTCTCCTGTGCAGCACCCCGGGGTGCCAGGCAGGGTCTGAGTGGGGAAGGAGACATCCATGAGTCTCTCTGGTCTCCCTCTGAGCTCCCCCATGCCCTTGCAATGTTTTCCTCCTCTGCACATTGCCAAGAAATGGCTGGAGGCTTCTTCCTTCTGCGCTGTTGGCTGCTGGCCGGAGCCTTAGGCAAAGCGTCAAAGCAGAGAGACGTGCTCTGATCCAGCCTGGCCAGCCCAAGGACGCTGCGTTTCCCAGAGGCAACTGGCCGCTGCTGAGCTGCTGCTGGGGGGCTCTGATGGGATGCTCTTCGGACACCTTCCAGGGCAGCTCAGGGCCACAGCAGTGATGGTGGGAAAGAGGTATTCTCATGTTGGGGGGTTCTGTCAGCGGCGAACGAGCAAAAGAAGGCAGCTCTGACAAACATCTGGCTGCAGGGACTGTTAACTGCCCCCCGTGGGTAAGGCTGTCCAGGGAGCTTTCTTGCAGATGTGTGACAAGTATCGGCATGATCTAAAGGTTTGAGAGCAGAGCTGCATCCTAGAGAATCTGCAAAATGAGCTTTCTCATCCCCTGAAATTAACTCTTCTCACCCCAAACTAGTCCTAGATATTCAAATGCAGCGGCAGGACTGCTGTACTTGGAGGGGTTAATCCTGACTCTCCCTCCCCACAGGCTTTTGTGCCTGGTCCGTAGGAGTCTGGGTCCTGGCCAGACTCTGCGTGGTGCCATATGGAATCCTCCACCTGTTTGGGGGTTTCTCCTCCCCAGACCTGGTGGCTTGCCCAGACCTGGCCGCCTTTCATTGCTTCTGATCGCAGGTTGGCAGCATCGGTTCTCAAGCTGGCATTGTCCCGCTGGCAGGCAAAGCCCCAGAGCCAGCTCAGAAGGAAGGTGGTCCTGTGTAGAACATCTCTTGCCAATGTGGCCTCAACCCAAAGTTGTGGAGCTGGAGCAAAACCTCAGCCTGTGGAGACTCAGCAATCTGGCTGCCTCTCTGGCTTCCCTCACCAGCCCTGGCATCACAAACCTCTCCCCAGCAGTATTGCTTCTTGGAAGGGAGTGTAGGTGATACTCAGTCTCACGCAGGGAACCACTGGGTAGCTGACCTGACACAGCCCTCTCATCAGGAAGGTGAGAACTGGCTGCTTTGGACCAGTATTTCTACAAAAGGGATGGAGTGAGAGGTCCCCAGTTCTTCTAATGGCATCTTCACTGCTTCCATGACAGGACCGTGGGTGGCAGCAGCAGCAGAAGCGACCTCCAGGCCACTCTCCGGCCTTCACGAACCCACAGGTATGCCTTGTGGGTCTCGGCAGCTCCAATGGCTTTCCTGTCGAGGTTCTCCAGGAATGGCACGAGGTCACCGAGCCGGAGCTCGCGGGAAGAGCGCAACAGCCACCCCATCCTCAGCGTCTTCGAGCTTGAAAGGTTGCTGTACACAGGAAAAACAGCCTGTAATCATGCTGATGAGGTCTGGCCAGGACTCTACCTGGGAGATCAGTATGTATCAGAGTGGGACAAGAACTGGGGGTTTGGGGTATTTGTGAAATGGGGAAATCTGGGAGGGGGCGGTTGGAAAAAGTGAGAGAGAGGAGGACATGACGGGTGTGGTACATTGGGACAAAGGAAGAGGAAAGACAAAAGCATGGCTCTGCAGAGAGTTGAGAGCACTGCTGTGGCAGGTTGGGCAGAGGTGGTATGCCTGTGGAGTCAGAGATTCACTTAAAATTCCAGAATCTCAAAGAGTCTGGCATTTTTCCTTTCCATCCAGCTTTCTCAGATGTAAACGTTTGTCCAGGACAGCCCTCACACTGTCCGTAGAAACTTTTCTTCAACGGGTCTAAGCTTTTGAATCTGTGCGGTGTTTCTTGTTCTCTGCAGAGATATAGCGGCCAACCGGCGGGAGCTGGCTCACCTGCGCATCACCCACATCCTCAACGCCTCGCACAGCAAGTGGAGGGGGGGTGCTGAGTACTACGAGGGCACGGGCATCCGCTACCTGGGCATCGAGGCCCATGACTCGCCTTCCTTTGACATGAGCCCCTACTTTTATCCTGCAGCTGACTTCATACACCAAGCACTGAATGAAGGTCAGTGGTAAAGATTTCTGGGAGAGAAGTGGGGAGCTGGGATGGGAAGAAACTGCTCCAGGCAGGTGGGAAGCTGGATTGACATCCTATTGCTAAGCATCCTAGAAAACAAAGGTATTTCTAGCCTGGGGTGGTGCCTCCTGCACTGGATCACCTCCTCCAAAGAGGGAACAGCCTAGATGAGAGCATTGGCCCTGCAGGTCACCCCCGCCTGTGTCCTGACCTGTGGCTGGTCCTATTCAGGCTGCTTTTGGAGTTCATGATACACTGATACCCTTTGCCACCGCAGTCATACTCTAACTGGGGCCCTCCATCTAACCCCAGAGGCTGCACACCCGAGCCACAGCTCTGGGACACACCAAGGAAAACAGCTGGGTCCACAGTATTTTTTTATTTGGGATATTTGGTCTGCTGTGACACAGCCCCTGTGTTTCACCCCCAGGAAGGATCCTTGTGCACTGTGCTGTCGGGGTGAGCAGGTCGGCCACCTTGGTCCTCGCCTACCTCATGATCCGCCACCACATGCCCCTTGTAGAAGCCATAAAGACGGTCAAGGACCACCGTGGTATCATCCCCAACCGGGGTTTCTTGCGCCAGCTGGTCGCCCTGGACAATGCCCTGAGGCTGAAGAGGAGTGCGTGAAGGAAGACGAGAGGGGTTGTGCGGTGGGAGCGTTGTGTGTGTGGTGCTCAGCTGACCCTGATGCCTGCTGAGTGGCAGAGGTAGGGCTTTCCTCATGGTGCAGACGCTTGGCAGCTAATGGGTTACATGCAATTGGCCCCTGGGCCTCCCCCTCTGCAAGGGGGCTCCCCAGACATGTGAGCTATTCCTAGTGGTAAAGTATAGGCCCTCAACCTGCAATCCTGCCACCTAGGTAGGTGTAACGTATAGCCTCCTTCCCAGCCTGCTCGCTCCAAGATGCCTCCGGAAGGACTCGGCCCCATGTTTCAGGTTACCAGGTTATTCTATCCCTGTTGGCTCCAGGAAGCCTTCAAGGCTTTGTTATCCCACATGGCAGATGCGTTTGCCAAGCCAGTCCTGTCCCTCCCTCCCAGGAGACTGAAGCTCTGTGTGTTCCTTGTCTTGTTTCCCATTCGTTTTTGGTCTGTGTAGCAATGTGAATTAAGTCTGGTGTGTGGGCTCAAGCAAACAGGCCTTGTGTCGTAGTGTTTGGATGTCCTCCATGCCTAGTGTTAACGTGTAAAAATAAAGACAGTGCTAAGGAAAAAGCTTGGCCATCCCTTGTGTGCTTTGGGACAGACTTGATGTGTTCAGGCTGGGATCCGTCGCAGGAGTTGGTGGGAGAGCATCACCCCGCGTGCGCTGGGTTGAGATGGACCCGAGTCCTCCCAGATCCTCGATCCAGGGGGTGAACCTGTCATAGACCACTGGTGGCCAGTGCCTGCACTGGGCCTCATCCCTCTTTTTTTTCCAGCAGTGGGGACAGAAAGGGGAGCTCCTGGTGGAAAGTGGAGCTGGGCTGGCAGTCCCTAGGGCCGCCATCCATCACGAGGTGGTGGTGTCGGTCTCCCAAAGGCAGGAAAGCACCAAGCTGTCACCCACAGGCTTGCAGAAGGGCCGGCTGTCCAACGGGACCGGTGAAAAACACCTTGGCTGCTTACAGAGGCGATGGGCAAGACAAACCCCAGGAGGGTGGCCAGGGCCAGGAGCGAGTGTCCGTGGTGGCAGATGGATGCTGGGTGGCCCCACGGGTGCTGGGCTGCTCCTGCACACTGCCAACACTCATTGTCTGCCTGCTCTTATTATAGCCCCATTCTTCCTCCGTTTCCTGAGAGCGCACGAAGCACCGCCGGGCTGCTGGCTGTATGGTGGGCTGAGATCATGTAAACATGTAGCAAGAGGAGCCCGAGGGCCGTGCAGGGTGAGCCGTCTGGTTCGGGGCACACCAAGGCCCCCGTCACTGCTAACTGGTTGCCCCAAGCAATCCTGCCCTGGGCAATGCCTGCCTTTAGCGCAAGCGCAAGAAGGAGAGCAAACTTCAGCTTGCAGATTGTGGTGTCCTCTGTGTGTGTTGCACAGCTCCTGGGCAGAGGTGCTGCTCTTAGAGGTGCTCCAGGATGCCCAGGGCACGGCACCATCCCAGAAAGGCACCTGCCGAGAGAACAGACCGACTACTGGCAGTGGGGCCAGGGTTACCCCGAGCCAAGGGCTGCAGGCACCGAGGCGAGGAGGAACTGGTGTTGGGCAATGCACAGGGGCTGGTCACACTCTCCAGCGACACTGGTGCTGCTGGGACATTGAATGCCAGAAGCTTTGGGGGGGGGGTTGCAGCTTGGCAGGGTCCTGGGGGGTGTGAAATACCTCCTGTCTGATTTTGCAGTTCTGCTTTGTGCTCCTTGCTGCTGCGAAGCTCCCTTTGTGCACGCCTGCTGCGAATCGGCGTGTAGGCTGCACCCGAATGCAGAGCGCGGCTGTTGTTGGACAAAAGCTGGGATCAGGGAGGCTCTGAGCACGAGGGCACGTCGTGTTTGGGGGATCAGCGAACTCATGCAGAGAGTGAAATCCCTGACAGAGCCCGTGGTGTGCCTCGGTGCCTTAGTGTGCTTCAGTGCTGAGCTCCTGCCTTGGGAGGTCAAAGTGTAACGAGGGAAAGTACCCAAAGTACCCCGATTTCAGAAGGACTACCAGCACAGCCCCAGCCACCGGCAGTAGAAACCTGCCTGATCCTTGGAGCTATTGGTGGAGATGGATACAGCGAGCCCACCATACTGCCATCCCTGGCACGGGGCATGTGGGGGCACACAGAACTATTTCACAGCCCCACACTGCCTGTCCTGCTGCCCTCATGGTCACCAGTCACGTAGAGGATCCACAGTTGGGATGGAGATGCCGATCATGTCCAAAACCATCCCTGCACAAGACTGAGAGCCACCAGGAGCTCAGTGCTTTCCAGGAGGGTTCCCCCAAAGGGCTAGTGCACGCGCAAGGACAGGCTGGGCTCCAGCCGGGTGGCGTGTGAGGCAGGTAGTCCAAACTTGGGTCACACGCAGAGCATTTCTACTGGATGATGGGGCTGTATTTAAGCAGAACCCACAGGAACATGCACGGCAGAAAGGTGCACCGTGGGCACACGTACCACTGGGATGTGCGTGGCAGGAATGAGGATCACTAGAGGCTTGAGAGGTGGACCCATGCAAACATCATGAAGTTCAACAAGGCCAAGTGCAAGGTCCTGCACGTGGGTCAGAGCAATCCCAAGCACAAATCCAGGCTGGGCAGAGAATGGATGGAGAACAATCCCGAAGAGAAGGAACTCCCCCGCAGCGTGGACTGCACCCCCACAGCGTGGGCAGGGGGGCGAGGGGGGGATTCTGCCCCTCTGCTCCACTGGGTGAGACCCCCCCGCAGGGCTGCCCCCAGCGCTGGGGCACCCACAGCAGAAGGAGACGGAGCTGGTGGAGCGGGGACGGAGGAGGCCCCGGAGATGCTGGGGGGGCTGAAGCCCCTCTGCTGTGGGGACAGGCTGGGAGAGCTGGGGGGGTCAGCCTGGAGAAGAGAAGGCTCCGGGGAGACCTTGGAGCCCCTTCCAGGCCCTCAAGGGGCTCCATGAAACGCAGGGAGGGACTCTGGATCAGGGCGTGGGTTGATAGGACAAGGAGGAACGGTTCTAAACTGAAAGAGGGAAGATTTAAAGTAGACATTATGAGGAAATTCTTGGCTGTGAGNCCCCTCTCCGTGGGGCTCGGGGACTTCTCGCCTGGTGGCCGGTCCCTGCTCGCCGCCGGAGCGGGGAGGGGGTCCCGGGAGCCCCCGGCGCTGTGCGGGGCGGGGATGAGCCGGGGAAAGCAGTTTTACTTCCCGAGCAGCGAGTCCTGCTCAGCTCTCGGGAATAAAGCCAATTAGTAAATGAGTTTGCCGTGCTCTCCCTTCCTGGGCTGCTTGCGGTGATCCCCCCGCTTTCATGTGTCCGCAGAAGGGGAATAAACTGATTTTTTTAAAGGCCCCCAGACAAGGCCCTGGCTCCTCGCTCTCGCCTTTCGCTGTAAGAAATTCTCAGGAACGTGGGACTGAGTTTGCACATGTGAAGGGGGTTTTGGTTTAAATGAGAAGTGGTTTATTTTTATGACTAAGTAGTTGAGAAGCTGCGCTGGGAATTCCACCATCAAAGCCCTGCCTCAGCAACAAAGGCTGGGTTATTTTAATTTATGAAAGGGTTACAGCCTTTGAAGCTAAATATAATGCAACCAGTGGCTTCCTGTCCTGTAACACATACCTTGTGTGTTCTTGTGCGACTTGGGGGGG
>VXBO01013334.1:161467-175499 GCA_013400135.1 Rhinoptilus africanus | reverse complement strand
ATAAGAAGCCCCTGGTCCCGCAGGCAGTTTGCCCTGGACATGTGGTGACTGCATGGGTTTCCATTTAACGGGGAGCATGGGAACGCTCCAAAGCACAAAATGCAAACTTGGTTGCGTTAAAGAAACATCCTAAATAAGAGAGACTTTGCTTTTAGAGGCTCTGAGCAGCCACGGCTCTCCTCATCTTCCCGAGGCACAGGCTTCGGGAAACACGGCGAACAGAGCCCACCCTTGTTCAAAGGCCAAGACGTGGGTTTAGGAGACGAGCCGTGGGCATCTGACTTGTACATTTTGGCTTTAAGCCCTGTGCTCGCAAATATTCAAATCGGCAGAGTCCAGCGAAATTGCTTATCGGTGTGCTGCCAAGGGCCTTTGCAGAATCGGGGCCGTTGCTGCGAATAAGTCTGAGACCCAGTAAAGAAATCACATTTTCAACCTAAATAGGTGTATTCAGGATACCTGAACGGATGGTGCACAATGTCCTGCCTTGGCGTTTCAGCTCCTCTTTTGCATCAGTTTTTCCTCCTGTTACTCAGGTGCGTTTCGGGACCCTTTGCAGTGACGGGGCACGAGGCAGGTAACGTTATCTGGAGGGGAGCGGGTGCTCCCCCGTGGAGAACTGCTTGACTTAGGGGCAACTTTGGCAGGACGCCTATTCCAGCGTCACAGCCAAAATTATATGGAAGCTGCATTCAATTTTCTGATGCAAAGCCCACAGCTTTTGTGTGGGAGTAGAAAGAATGGTTTTATTTAATGACCTGCTGAGTTTTCCATTTGTTTTATTGAACAAGAATTGGGGTGAGGGAGAAGCTCTGCTCAGCAAAACCCCTGTGCCTGCGCAGCATGGGCAGAAACTTGTGTCTCTCCTGACTCAAAATACTGCGGAATACAGAAAAGTGTGATGCCCAGAGGGCCGAACCCCGCGGCGCTGCTGGAGCGCAAGGGTCTGCGTTTGCAGAGGTGTTGGCCAGGCTGTTTAGTGGGGTCGTGATGGTTAAATCGTGCTGCAGTGTTTGGGGTGGGGGGAGCAGGGATGGGGTCACCCCTTTTGCCAGCTCAACCAGAGGCACCACGTGTCCTCACGGCAGTTTGCAGCAGGGTCGAACCGTACCCCTGCTTACAAAGGTTTTGTATGGTTTTGCATGAAAAAGCACTTTGCTGGCCAGATCCACCACCTTCCTGCGCATCCGTCTTGCTATGAGAAGAGTCCAGAAAGTCAGTGTGTGTCCATAGGTACTTTCACAGATGTCTAGTGACCCCTCTTTTCTCATTTTTCAACTCAGTAATTGTTCTAGCACGCTGCCTTCGGGGATTCTGATTTCAGGTACAAAGCTGGTAAGACTTAAAGTGGTGGAAATGGGTTGTTTCGGTTTGGGTTTGGCGCCCATCAGGTCCTCATTTCACATTGGTGAAAACCAGATTTCCCCTTGAACTGAAAATACTTTGTCAGGCGAAGGGGTTTGCGCTAATGAAAACCATCGCTCGGCCAAGGCGCCCGCCGTGCGATGGGCTCTGCTGGGGAGGAGCGGGAGGGGAAGGGGCTGGCGGGGTCGGGAGGACCTGGCTCTTTGCGTCGCCTCCCTGAGACCCGCTGCTCCAGGGCTTGTCCTGGCAGGACCTTCTCATCTCAGCCGAGCCGATGGCTGCTCCCCGACCGGGAAAGGGCACTTCCCTGGAGCCACGCTCGCTTTTCGGCACCGCGGCCTGGAGCTCATGAATTCTTGAAAGCCTATTTAACAGGAATGAGCCTTGCTAAGCTGGTGAGTCTAAAATTAGCCTTGCCGGCTGTGTTGCGGCTGGCAGGGACATGTTAGACCCGCTCCTCTCTCCTTCCTTCGGTACCGGGTGGCGAGTTACGGCGTCTCTTGTTGCACCTCAATTTTTTTCACTGATGCTGGTTTGAGTCCCCCTCTCTCGGCGCCCATGTGGCTTTTACACTCAGCTGTTGCCACCGTGGGGGAATTCGGGCTTCTAACGTGGAGCAACTTGCAGGGTCGGGGAATATGATTTCTACGGGACGGGCTGCAGCCAGGCAGAGCGTGGGGACCGTAGGGACAACCCCGTGCAGAGGGGGGAGGTCTGGGTGTGATGTTCAGGGGTTTGAGTCCTTTCAAAGGGGTGCAGAGGGATGCGCTGGGGAGGTTACCCTGGGGTCGGCCGATTTCTCATCCCCGGGGTCCTCTTTCTGAGCCCAGTGCCTCCCATGGAAGCTGCCCATGGAGCAGAACCAGTTTGTCCCTTGCTGGTTGGTGGTGAGCCGTGGCTGGAGCAGAGCAAGCGCTCGCTGTGGGCAGCAGCAGCCCCTCGGGCCCCTCTCCCCTCGCCTCTCACGAGGCTGGAACTCGGGTTTGGGCTGTTTCTGTCGCCACAGCTCTCGTGGCATGGAGGGGAACGGCTGGTGCTTTTCAGCAGATTTTTGGAATAGCTCTCGGTTTGAAATACACGTTATTGTCTGACTTGTGACCCGCTGTTGTTACCACAACCCACCGCGCTCTGTTTGGCCAGCTTCGCGTGAGGCTTCCTGCATCCATCAGCAGCTGCTCTGCAGCCTGTGTCCCACCACCGCCTGCACCAGCATTACCTCATGCCTCATTTAGTTGCTCAGTGTTTTTTTTAAGAGCCGATAGACTTTTTTCTTTTTTCTTTTTTCTTTTTTTTTGGAGCATTTCTCAATCATTTCCAGCAGGGAAATGGGGGGAAAAAAAATAACCTTTCCTATTGTCTTTTCCTGCACCTGGTGGTCTCGAGAGCAGAAAGGTGGGAGAGCAGGACCTGACACAAATCCTCCCTTTCTCGCTCCGCAGTTGAGGTGGCTGATGAATTGTCTCTGGCAATTACAGGAGCCAAAGATCGGCAAGTGGCTCTGTAGCAGGAAAACCCCATTTCCTACGGTCCAGACTCTCGTCTGGTGCCTGCTCCGGCTGCACAGCAGCAAACCGCGGTCCCTGGAGCTGAGTGCCACTCTGGCCACGGTGGCTTTGGCCATCGCACCGATGGGGTCTGTCAATTCAAGGTGCCCCACAAAGCAGATACCTGACAAAGTGCCTGGCTGTGCTGCCGGGAGCACCGATGGGAACCCAAGAGAGCAGCGTCTAGGGGTGCCGGTGCTGGCCCTACCACGGTTGTGCCATGGTTTAAAGAGCAATCTCATCTGAGCTCACTGACGCCGCAGCATCACGTTTCCTAGTTGGCAAGACTCACTCGGCCTCCTGCATCCAGGGCGTTGCAGATGCTGCTTTATTAGAAGCTGCTTTATTAGACCGAAGCTGGTCTGTGCTTTCCCTGGGGATCCGCATCCAGCCGGGCTGGGCGAGTGTGGCCATCCCGGCTCTGCCCATGGGCTCAGCTCACGGCCTGAGCACCGTGGTGAGACCAGGAATAGCTGGGAATTGAGTGTCCCAGGGCAGGATCTCACCCCAGGGGTGCAGCCTGCCCGTCCTGCTCTGGCTCCCCTTGCCTGGCTCTCCCCTTGCTCCGCAGAGGTCCTGGGCGCCTCTCGAGCACACGCTGCTGCCTTCTCTCCCCATCGCAGCGGGGAGGAAACCAGACAGGCCAAACCCGGGATCTCGCCGCTTGTGCAGAGGTTCCTGTGGAGGATTTTGGTGGGCTGTAATTAAACCCAGAAGTGTTTCTGTAGGAGCTTTTTGATGAGATTGCGCAGTGTGGGAACAGAGGGGCTGAGCGGAAGGGGCGGGGGGAGATGCTCCGCGGAGCACAGATGGGTCTCGGGGGCTGCTCTCCTTTAAAGTCCCATCTGAGCCGAGATCTGATGAGAAATCAAAGCCCCAGCTCTTGTGGGGTCAGCATGATTTGGAGACATAAAAAGCGGTGCTTATTTAGTGCCAGAGCCTGACTTTGCATCAGGTCCCAGCAGAGGCAGCTGCAGTGGGTCTGGTATTTCCCTGCCTTTCCCCCTTGGTTCGGTGGGGACCCTCCTGGGGTGGCCGCGCTGTCACCGGCTCTGCGTGACGCCCTCCTCCGCGTTTCCCCCGGGGTGTCTGACTTGCAGCGGCACGTGGTGGCCCAGGCGTGTGGCCGGTGTCTGCCGGCACCCAAGTTTTTCCTCAGAAAGGGGATTTGGTCACTGCGGTGCTGAACGTGCCCCTGCACAGCCCCGGTGCTTCTCCCAGCGCCGAGCACGAACCAGCCACTTGCCATTTGTGGCTCCTGCAGCGCAATGGCAGACGCCAACTGTTCTTGTTTTTCAAGCTCTTTTTTTTTGCTCTGCCTTTCCCTAAATCCCCTTCCAGCCTCCCTGTATTTCTCTGGAGATGAAAGCTCGGGGCCTCCTTTTCTCCCCAACGCCTGGATCCTGCCTGGGGTATGTTTGCGCCGCCGGAGAAGGGTTTCGTGGCCGTAGAAAGGCGGCGGTGTCTGCTCTCGGGGGCTGCTGCTCTGCCCGGAGAGGTCTCCAACTCACAGGCCACGAGACAATGATGGCTGGCGTTGGTTTCTGCCCACTTTGCAAACTCTGGAGGGGACGGAGTCAGCCCAGGCTCTCTCCGCTCTCACAGCACGTCTCTTCACCTCTTTCCCCCCAATTCTTCCATCCTAAACGCTGAGTTTTTTCTTCCCCCCACCCAAAGGGTGCTCCTGCAGTCTGGGGCTGATTCATAGCAGTAAACCCTGCACGATGCCTCCCATCACGTTCCAGGACCTGCCGCTGAACATCTACATGGTCATTTTCGGCACCGGCATCTTTGTCTTCGTGCTCAGCCTCATCTTCTGCTGCTACTTCATCAGGTGAGCTGGGGGGGCATCCCTGGGGCACCGCCAGCCCCCCATTGTTTTGTCCCACAACACGGGAGTCGCTTGCCCACGAGGGCCTGACCCCAAGGAGCGAGGCCGGCCGCCCGCCGTGCTTGAGCCAGGCGGGATCATGGTCCCCGCGGTCCCCTGCGGCCGGAGCAGGGCAGGAAATGCAGGAAGGGGCTCTTGTTTTTCAGGGGACCATGCGGAGGGATGCATTGTGTCGGGCAGGGAAGGAGCAGTGCTGCAGGGGAGAGGATGTGTCTGTACATTGCACTCCCTGTTCAGGGAGGGCTATTTTTAAACCCAAAGCGGAGGCAGCAGCTGGTGTTTCTGCAGGGCTCGGGTGGCTCAGTCCTTCCCCCGGCGTTGCCCCAGCTCTGACAATGTCGCCTGTGTCTCTCAGCCAGGTTTGGGACTGCGGAAGCACGTTTTGGTGCCTCGCTTGGAGGAGAAGCTCCACTTCAAGCCGTCCCCTTCTCCCCGTGTCTTGCTGGGTTTCTCTGCCCGGTGGGTTTTCCCCAGTGCCCTCGCCCCGGCCAAGGTCACAGTAGGGCTGGGAGCTGCCGGCGGGCGAGTGCTGGAAATACAGCGTTTCCTGCGCCGTGAACGACTTCCTAAGGCAAACAGTCCGGGCTGGCGGCTCTTATCGCTCCCCGCTGCTGATTCCTGCCGGCGCTGGAGGCAGCGCGGGGCCCTGCGTCGCAGCTCTGGGACATGCACTCAGAACTGTTTATCCCCAAATCCTGGTTGGGAAGTGTGTGTCCCCCTGATTCCAGGTGCCTCCCGAATAATTTTGGCCATGTTGTTCAGACGTGACGCCGTTCGGACGTGACCCTTGAGGGTGCTGTAAAACTGACGGGTGCCTTTTTCTCCCTCTCTCCAGCAAACTGCGGCACCAGGCTCAGAGCGAGCGGTTCGGGTACAAGGAGGTAAAGCCGGTGCTTGTGTGGGTGGTTGTTTTCTGCATGGGGCCGAGTTGGAGGTTGGCAGAGGCGGGTGGGGACGCAGCGGGGACTGATCCTGCTTGTCCCCAGCTGGGCTGAGGGATTGAAAAGCAGCGTGGAGGGACGTGCTGTCCACTGCGCCTGGGCTCAGCCTGCCCGGCTCGGTTCATGGGGCTTCTGGCAAAATCCCTCCTGATGTTAAATCCTCTGCCTCCTTTTTTTCCTCAGGTGGTTCTGAAGGGCGATGCCCGGCGGCTGAACGTGCACGGGGTGAGCGGTCCCGCCTGTGGGCTGGGGTGGAGCGGGGGCTGACGGGGACGATGCTCTGGAGCACATCCCCTCTGCTCCGGCTGACGGGGACGATGCTCAGGAGCGCATCCCCTCCGCTCCATGGGGTTGGAGGCTACTCGCAGGCAGCGTGAGGCCGGGATGGGGATGTGAGCACCACACGGCTGGGAATCAGGGGGGAAACCCCCTCCCTGGGGACCTTTTGGGAACTGGGCTGAGCTCCCAGCTGGAAATACCTGGGAAGAGGTGCCAGAGCAGTGGGATTTCATGGCCACGGCATTCTTGCTGTAAGCGGGGCCATGCGTGGGCGTCGTGCCGGGTGCTGGTGTTTGCACCCGCCCTCACCCTCTGTCTCGCCTCCCGCAGCAGACCTGTGCCGTCTGCCTGGAAGACTTTAAGGCGAAGGAGGAGCTGGGGGTGCTGCCGTGCCAGCACGCCTTCCACAGAAAGTGAGTAATGGCTGGCGGGGGAGCGCGGGGAGGGGGAATTTCATGGAATGGGTTGGGTTGGGAGGGACCTTAAAGCCCATCCAGTGCCACTCCCTGCCCTGGGCAGGGACACCTCCTGCTGGACCAGGTTGCTCCAAGCCCGGTCCAACCTGGCCTTGGAGACCTCCAGGGATGGGGATCCCGCAGCCTCCGGTCGCTCTGCCCCACAGGTGCCTGGTGAAGTGGCTGGAGGTGCGCTGCGTCTGCCCCATGTGCAACAAGCCCATGGCGGGGCCGGCACCGCCCCGCGCCGGCATCGGCACCCTCCTGGACGAGCTGGTGTGAGCAGAGACCCCGGACACATCCGGCCATCACGGGAACCACCGCTGCCCACCCGCGTCTCCCAGGGCACTGAGCTCCAAGGATTTTGGGATTTCCGAGTTGGGGTTTTTTAACTCGCAGCTCGTTTTGGGGTGTGGTGTTTGTGTTTTCACGGAGTGCTCCGCGTGGAAAGGAGCCTCCCGACCCCCCTCCTCCTCCTCCCTCTTTGCTGCACAGAGTATTTTTGTACCTGATCCCCGCCCGCGGGAGGAGGGGGGGCTGTACAGTTTTGTGTAAAAAAATGAATAAAGGGACAATTTCTCACCCTGCCTGAATTTTAGGCGCTCGCGGGGAAAAGGGGGATTAAGCGACACGGACGTGCGCCCGCTTTTTCCTGCTGGTTTTTAATACGTGCGACAAAAACGACGCCGTGAGCGGCGCCGCCCGACCCCGCCGGCGCTCAGATGGGACCTGTGCCACGTCGTAACGCAGGGCGCACACGTCACGCAGGCGCGTGCCACTCCCATTCATCATGCGCTTTGAACCGGAAGGATCGGCTGTGTTTTCCCGCGCCCGCACCTAGCGCTGATCCACTCACTCTGTGGTCACGGCGGGGCGAGTTCCTCATAGTGCCCCCACTTAGACCCATGCAGACTCCTCTGCATCAGCGTATCCCGCGCTTACAGCATCTTCTCGCCCTTCTCCTGGCCGCACGGCTGCCTCTTCTCCCGGTACTGGTGTTAATTACGCATGCTAATTTATTTACGAATTGCCACGCCCCACCGCCTCCTTTACGGCAAGGGTGGACTTTTGCGACAGCGGCGCGGTTTGCGGCGTTTGCTGGAGGAGGCGGGAGCTCCCTGCTCTGAGGGGTTTTGGGGGTCTGTCCTCGCAGAGCGCCGCTGTCTGCGGTCAGTCCGGGCTGTGGGTTTAAAGGAGGGGTGTATTTAACGGGGTTTTAGAGCGGGGGAGGTCGCCCCGCGCGGTGGGAAGTGGCCCCTGCGGTGTGGGTCCGGTCCGTCCCTCCTCAGGCCATGGAGCTCAGCGGCCTAGTGCGGGCCCTGAGGCTGGAGGAGCCCCCGGGCGGGGCGCAGCCGCCCCTCGCTGTCCCGCCGGCCGAGCAGGTCCTTCTCCAGGTCGGGCTGCGCCTCTCCGAGGGGTCCGGCCGTGCGCCCAAGGCCGGCCTGGTCAGAGACCTGGGTGCGCTGGTGGAGGCTGCAGACTGTCAGTGGCTCTTTGGAGGGCTGAGCCTTGCGACGGTGGGCGAGTTGGTGGCCGCGCTGAGAAGCTACGCAGCACCCCCGACGCAGGAGCAAGATGCTGCAGATCTCCCCAGTAAGGACAGCGCGTATGCTGCCGCAGCTGAGAGAGCGGCAGATGTTGGCTCGGTGTTTCTACACCTCCTTACTAAGCTGGAAGCTGCCAAGACCCAGGAGGCTTTGGGTGTCCCTGTGGTGGGTCCAATCCTGTGCCGTGTGATGGGACCCATCTATATCTTTGCTACAACACATATTGTGGAGAGACCCTGGACAAATGCGAGGTCTCAGTCGGTGGCACAGGAGCTGCTGGCATTGCTGGTTCAGGCAGCAGGCTGCGGGTCGGTGGATGAATTCCTTCGGGGAAAGTATGAAGATGAGGAAGGAAGATTTGCATCAGTGATGGGGCTCCTGAAACAGGAGCTGACGAAGTGAGTAGGAAGAGGAGGGCAGTGGTGGAGAGGGTGGTGTGTTTGGCTGGTCTTTATGTAGGAAATACTTGAAACTTTTGGGAAACAGGGTTCAGGCATTACAACATACTGAGTTCAGGCATTACAACATACTGAGTTCAGGCATTACAAGATACTAGATGTTAAACAGGGGGCCAAGAGCTTTATGAACACCCAGTAAGGGAAGGTATATGTGGGGGGGAGTCAGTCAGAGCTTACTGTCAGCCAAGAGGCCCAAATCACAGGAAATGAGTGTTCCTTCGTTCTGCTGTTCACTGAGCTTACGTCTGTATTTCCAGAGACACTTGGAAGCGTAACCCTGCCACAAAGTTTGTGTTCTCCTGGACATTGCCTCATGTCACCCGGCCCTGGCTTAGCCGTTACCTGGAGCGCGTCCTCCCGCCATCGCTGCTCATCTCAGACGACTACCGAGAGGAGAATAAAATCCTGGGTGTGCGCTGCCTGCATCATATCGTTCTCAATGTGGTGAGGGATTTGAGAAATCAGGTCCCTTTCTGGGTGTTGTTCGAAGGAAGGGTGGGCTGGACACCTGTTAGGATTCCTAACTTGTAATCCTGGTTCTGCTGTTAACCTAGCAATTCTGCTCCATCCTCCACACTGTCCCTACGTGTTTAAGTATGTGTGGTTCTCACACCTGTTAACATGAAGCAGAGAATTGTTTTTCCACCTTTTGAACTCAGCTGATTCGAGTATCAGCCTGACAATGATTTGCAGAGCAGGATATTAAAATCATGCCAGTGGAGCTGCAAAAATGCAACTGGGGAGATAAAGGAAAGTAGCTGCTCCAGTGCATGGCAGGGCTTCGCCAGCATTTATCGCAGCACCTGCTTCCACGTTCTGTAAGCAGTGTTCCTAATGCGCAGCACGTGTGAGTGTTTGTGAGGGCTGTTCTCTTTTATGAGGTGAAGCGGGTGCTGAATGTGATGCAGGGGAATAATCTTCTGTCCTCTTTTGTTACAGCCAGCTGCTGAGCTGTGCCAGTTCAACCGGGCTCAGGTTGTGTACCACGCCCTTTACAACCATCTTTACTCGAGAGAGGCCCCTCTCATCCAGGTAGGACAGCAGAACTTCACTTTAATCTGCCTCGCGGTATTGTTTGTCAGCCCCATGAGGGACAGACAATATAAGGCATGAGGAGGCAGAACCCGTTTCCTTGCTGACAGTCTAGCCAGGCTCTTAGTAGCTGATGCTTGTGGCTAAGAGACAAAGGGAAGATTTCCTGCCTCCTGTCCCCTTCCAGGTGGCAACCTTGCTGAAGCTGTAGAAGTAGTTGGCTCTGTCAGGTGAACTGCAGCAGCTGTGGGTGGTCAGGGGGGTTGGAAGTTACTGGTGTTTTGGAGAGAACATCAGCAGGATTGCCCAGGTTTTGTGTCTCGCACTGAACCAGGCTGTATTGCTGTGCCTTCTGGACTTGCTGCCGATCCTGGAGAGAGCCCAGCGGCAGCAGAAGCAGGCCAGACCGACTACCCCCTGCGATGAGGTGCTGCAGCTAGTTCTGACCCACATGGAGGCAGAGCATCGCCTTGCGCTGCGGCGGGTGTACGCCAGGGCCCTGCCGGCCTTTGTGCGGAGGTGAGAGCAGCAGCCCGCAGGGACTTGCTTTGTCCTTGATCTGTATCTCCCTCCTCAGTGTGTGTTTGTTTGTGTCAGCAGACTTGGCATCCTAATAGTGCGGCACCTGAAGAGGCTGGAGCGAGTTATCCTGGGGTATCTGGAAGTCTGTGATGGCCCTGAGGAAGAAGCCCGACTGGGAATACTGGAGACACTGCAATGCACCATAGAGCACGCTTGGCCCAGGTAACAGCCTGGGGGTGAAAGACACAATAGAAAGCGTATTCTGAATGCTGTCCCTCTTTCAGAGACAAAGTTACTGTTGCTTGAGGAAAAGGCCCTGAAATCTTAAGGGAGAATCTCTCACAGGGGGGAGCCATGGGCATTACCGCTGTGTGGAAAAACATGATCAAAAAGTTAAGCTGGGCCCTCATTTTGATCTCCCTTTTGCCTGTTTTAGAAGCATCATCTTGGCTAAAAACTGAACCATCCTAAGGTTTCCTCTGTGCTCAGGGCCTGTGTTCTCCCTCCTGTGGGCATACTGAGTGCAGCAGCTGCTTCAGCCTCATCACTGAACCAGTCTCTCATCTTAAATGGCAACTAGCAGCTCCTGCCCCAAGTGTTTAGAACTGCCCAGCAAGGCTGGGCTTTCCCCTGGCTTGCGCAGGGGATTTGGAGTAAGGCACGGTTGCTGTTTCCCTCTGCAGAATGCCGTGCAGGCTCCCCGTGCTCCTCAGAGCTCTGCTGAAGATGATCTGGGACGTACACACTGACCAAGGTTCCACACCAGAGCCGGTAAAAGTCGCCTTGCTCCAGGGGGCCACTGAATGCCTCATCCTGCTGGATCGCTGCTCTGAAGGGCAAGTGAAGGTGAGCCAGGACCCAGCACTGCTTCGTGTCTCACCCCTTCCCCCTGGAAGGGCCAGCACAGTGCATGCAAGAGCCCGCTTCCTTCCCCGATCTGAGAGTATTTTGGTCTGAGAGTATTTTGAAAGCATCAGTTTCCACCCCACCCCCCTCATTAGTATCTGATAAGTGACTTGATACATATCGACAGGTTTATGTGTAATTCCCATCCACCAGACAGCTGGCATGGGGTTGGTAACACCATAAACCCCAGTGTGCCAAGGCTCTGGAAGCTGATGCTTTTCTCATTTCAGGTCCTGCTGGAAGGTGTGTACAGCAGCTGTGAGGAGACCCCTGTACGGGAATGCATCAGAAAAGTGCAAGAGAATACGTGAGGTGCGGCTGATCAATGTCCACCCTGCTTTTTGTACAGTAAAATTTATTTTTTTATTTAAAGTTACTGTCTTTCTCATCCCATCCATTACCCCCACGCCTCCCCCGAGCACGATACAGTTGCGTGCTCGCCTGGCCACACGCGGGCTTCTCTTGCTTCAGAACGAAGCAGCAGTGCCCCCCCCAGCCAGGTTCCTTCCTGGAGCACAGTCCGAGCTGAGCCTTGTGTTGGTTGTAGAGAAAGTGGGGAGTCTTCCTCCTTCAAACTGTGCTTCACGCAGGAGTTGTACGAACTTGCTGCAATTGCCTGGGGTCAGGACAGAAACCCTTCTTTTCTTAAAGAAAAGTATTAGTCTAGAGTATGGAAAAAGTAATTAATGTGGGTCCTGCAGAGAGTGGCGGAAGCTGTAAGGAGTTCTGGTGACAGACTTGGAGTCCTGTCATTCTGTCCAAAATGTGGGTTCGGGATGGGGTCAGGCTGCTTTTGTTTTGGTGGTTGGCTCTGTTTCTTCTTCATACTCTATTTCAATGTAGCGACGTTTTCTTCTGGCTGGGCCTTTCAGGGGAGTTTTCCCTTTAGATGTGGAGTGAGAGGCTTTCTTCTCTACTTCTTCCTCCTCTTCCTGCTCCTCTTCGCTGCTCGTCTCCAACTTATCCATGTCCTGAGAAAGAACAGGAGTGACGTCAAAGCATGCTGTGTAACTAAACCTCCTCTTTCTGCAAAATTACCTTGTGTATCCGATTCCATTCTCTAATTCCTGACTCCCAGCTGTCTAGCCAGAGGAGCTGGGGTGTCATGGATACAGCACAGTCTTATGCTCCACAAATCCGATTTCTCTGGCTCTTATCCCACCACTTGTGACACCAAGGGGGTGGAGGGTACTTTCAAACAGCTGAAGCTGACAGTTTATACCTGGCGCTTCACTTACCTCAAAGTCACTGAGGTCACTGTCCTCTGCTTCCACAAACTCTCTTGTATCCGTGTCCTGTAAGAGATAACGTCAGCAGCTAGAACATGCACACCGAGCGCAATACCGCGTCACTGCTCGCGAGGGAAGAGCCACCCAGGCCACCACTTGCACACACGTGCGTTTTCTGAGTTCACCTCTCCCAATTTCTTCTTCCCACCCCGACATTCGCATGTGGGCGGATCAGAGGTGCTGCTGCACCTCTGGTGCCGTGGCTGAAAGCGTTACCTCCTCATCTTCTTTCTCTGCGTCAGATTCGCTCTCGCTTTCTGCATCCTGCTGCTGTAGAGCTTTGTCAAAGGCGTGAATGGGGAAGTTGTAAATGTCTCCGTACTGAAAAGGAAAATGGGGATTTTGTGTAAGTTGCAGGAGGAAGACAGCTGTTGGTGGCAGGGCTATCTAAAGCCCGTGGCCTGCACGGAGGCAGTACCACGGTAGGCCAAACTTGTGTCTCAGCCCCTTCCTAATTCTGTATGGAAAATGAGGGGCTCTGTGTTTGGGGGAAGCAAGTCCTCCAGCCTGTCATAAAGGCCCTCAAGAAGGGCAGCGTGCAGTCGTCCCCTACCCAGGTGGTGCTTCTCTTTCACACCAACACCCGTGTCCCTCCCTGGAGAGCCAGCAGGACAGAGTTTCACTGCTGTGTTCTGAGGGCAGGGATACTTACTGTATCCTGTTTCAGTCTTTCCAGCAATTCCTTCTCAATGGCATTATCCAGCTGAGCGGCAATCAGGGCTTTCTCCTGAGGGAGCAAAGAGGAGCTGTGTCAGTAGTTTGAAAGACGTGTGGAACAGCAGCAACAGACGGGAGATTACACGACAGAGCGGTATTACCTCTCTCCTCTTCTCTCGCCTTTCAATCTTTCTGCGCAGAGGAACGAGCTTCCTCCTGCAGGGAACAAGCACTCGTTAGTGAAATCTCTCACCCTCTTCTGCAGCACATGAGCAAATGCTCGTTCGGCACAACAACCGGCAGTTACATCGTTAGAAACGGGGCTGCAGCTAGCTTCAGTGCATTTATATACTCGGACTAAACTGCAGTTAAATCCATTTCAGGCATGTTTGTTTGCCATCCTGCCAAAGCCTCGGGAAAACGGCTAGGCGCACCGGGGCTCTGCCTACAGCCAGCGACACCGGAGCGGCGGCTCTAAACCAAACCCAGCGTAACGGTCGCTCCTGGTCCTGTCACTTACTGGCGCTTGAGCGTCAGCTTCCGGATGCGGATGAGGTACTGCGTGATCTTGGTGAATCGCTGCTTGCATTTGTGTCGGATGAACCGCGGCCAGTAGATGAGGTTCTCGTCTATCTCTTCCAGCGCTTTCTCGTAGTTCTTACTTAGCAGGACCTGGCGGGGGGGGGAAAAGGGAAAGGGTTGAGCCATGGAGCAGCAGCAGAGGGGGGACACATCTGCTCCCTGCCCTCCCCTGCCTCGTTAGAGCTCAGTTACCGCTCTGCTCTCGTTAACTCACCCGTTCCCAGAGCCGACGGGGAAAAGCTGCCCGCTCTATCGTCTTCATGTACAGGTAACACCGACCTAAAGCAGAGAGGGACGTGATCCCGGGACCGAGCGTGTCCCCGACAGCGGGACGGTGCTCAGCGCTGGGGTACCCACAGGTATTCTCCCCCTTCCCACCCAAGGTGGGGGGCTGGTTGCAGCGGGGGGGGTCTCTCACCTTTCTCCTCCCTGATGGTGGCGTACTGGCTGTTGGCCAGCGGGCAGGAGGAGCGGTTGCACAGGCCTGTCAGGTTGTACTCATTGCGGCAAAAGTTTTGGGTTTTTGTCCTGGAAAGAAGGGAGGTGACATCAAAGGGGAAGGGA
>VXBO01013334.1:144988-161383 GCA_013400135.1 Rhinoptilus africanus | reverse complement strand
GGTCTCGCGAGAGCTGGGGAGGGGCGGGTCCGGGGGGAGAGAAAACATGGCGGCGGCCGGGCGGCTCCTACGCGTCGGGCCGGGGCCGGCTCTGGGCGGGGAATTAAAGCGGCGGCGCGTAAAGCTGAGAGGGTGTTGTGGCCGCTGTGCGCCGCTAACGGAGTCCTGTTAAATGCGCGGTCACTGGCAGCCCCGCGCGGATGATGGTTGAGGCCTGTCTTTTGCGTGAGGCACCGGGGTGGCGGCGGAGGGGGGTCCGGCCTCAGGCCATGTGTGGTCACGGCTTCTGAGGGAGCTGGGGAGAAGGAGACTGAGGGGAGACCTTCTCGGTCTCTGCACTCCCTGAAAGGAGGGGGTACCCGGGGGGTTCGGGCTCTTCTCCCAGGGAACAGGCCACGGGACAAGAAGGGGTGGCCTCAAGTTGCACCGGGGTTGTTTAGGATGGATAACAGGGAAAATTTCTTCACTGAAATGCTTATCAAGCATTGAATGAGGCTGCCCAGGGCAGTGGTGGAGTCGCCATCCCTGGGGGGATTTAAAAGCTGGGCAGACGTGCTGGGGGACATGGGTCTGCGGGGGTTTGGGCAGTGCTGGGTCGATGGTTGGACTCGATGATCTGAGAGGTCCCTTCCAACCCGGGTGACTGTGGTTCTGTGCTCTGCCCTTCCTCCTCTGTGCTTTTGGCAATAGGACGTGGCAGCTGCCGCAGCGACAGGGCGACTGACACCATCAGCTCCTGACGCAGGCCCACGCTGTTTAACTTTATACTGCAGAAGCTGCGAGGGAAGTGTTTGTGAGGGAAGTCTGTCTGCCCGAGGGGGAAAAGCTGTTTCCTCCACGGCTCCCAAGACCCACCTCGTCTCCCTCTGTCTCCCCACGCTGCAAAGTTTATATCGCTCTAAACACACTGAAGAGTTAGATGAAGCTTTTCAGCAGGGTGGGTGAAAAAAATCAGGTTGGTTGATGCAAAGATTGCAACCGAATTCTTCACTCAAAGCAGAGAAACTCCATCGATGTCATTGGCCTTACAGCTAATTTATTAATTAAAACGTCTGAGCTACTAATGCTGGAAAGAGCCCACCTTGCAGGAGCCGGAGGCTCCTCTGCCTTCGTGATGCTCGCAGGGGGGAAGTTTCCAGAGCAACCAGCCGTCAGGCACACAGAGAGGGGGCATGTTAATATTTAACTGGGAGGTGCACTGTAGAGGTGTGAATAGATCCCCAAGTAGAACAGCTCACTTTTTTTTTCTTTCCATCACAGAGAGCAAACACCGTTTTTCCTTTTATTCTTGTCAAAGCAGGGAAACAGGTGGAAGATAAAAATAACACCATTTTTTGAGAACAGGCTTAGCATTAGTCACTTCCAGTCAGCCTAAAAAAATATAATTTCATCTTGTATGTGCAAAGCGAGGGGCAACGGGCCCACCGTGGATGCGGGATAGCCTGACAATAGCCATTTATGACCTTTGATAATGAGTCATAAGGTCCCCGATCTTGACGAATTGTTATTGTCCTGCTGTTTCCCGGCTGGCAGGCGCATCTGCATTGAGCTGCTGGGGCTCCAGAGCAGTGAATCATCTGTTCTTTCTGGCAAGTGAAATGGCTGCGCGTTACACAACCGCTCATTCAAGGCAGAAATTAGTTCATATAAACTGCCAACGGTGGAACTGGAGAAGTTGTAAGTTTGAGGTTTCGCTGGAAAAAATGCCATCATAGGAATTTCTCTGATACTTACAAAATTAATCTGGTACCTCTATGACTTCACTCTCTCTCTTAAAATACTTTTACAGATCATTATACTCAGTTATTATTGTTAACAGTGCGTCTGCTCTCTTGCTAAACTTGTGGCCAGGAAATTGCAAAAGGGCATTTAAATCAATCTATTGTACTTATTGCAGCAGGTCGGGGTCACAAACACAGCCTGTTGCCCTGTCTGAGCTGAGAGGCAGGGATTTTTAAAAATGTGCTCTTAGTCATGTGTAATCACAAAGGATCTAGCAGGGTTTGTTGTCCGAGTCTGTGTCTAGGAGTCTAAAACTGCTTTCAGTCTTATTTCCACCTGAAGTTCTTGGAGTTCTTCAAATAAATGAATTAATTTAATGGATGCTGGGAAGGACGCACAAGCAGCTATAAGTAGCACATAAATAGCACAACACGTAAGGCTGTACAGAGACGGCAATGAGTGTTTGTTTTCATTGTCTTCAGAGGTGCGTGGAGCACGTTCGCAGGACAGTGACATCGGCAGTGACATCTTCACTGCAGGGCGGGCAGTGACACAGGTGGATGGGGCCCTGTTGTTAGAGAGAGGCTTCATGCTGGGGAGCAGAGCAGGATTCTGGATAAATGAAATCTCCCAAAGCTGATGCTGCTGACTTCATTTTTGTTTTCTCCTGTGCTTTTCTTTCAGGAGCAGTAAGCGCTTTAAAGGCATTAACAAATGCCGATGGACTTATCTGTGAGAGATGTTGATATTATCCCCTACTGCATGGGTAAGCCGTACCCAAGACAATATTGTTCTGCAGGACAGTTTGATAGGATTCTCCTCATCTTCCTCACTTTTTTTTATAGATGAGATATAGTGAGTTTGGGTAACTTGCCTGAAGTGACACAGCAAATGAGTGGGTGATAGAGCCTCCAAATCCTGGGTTTCTTCTCCCTGCTGTGAATTGTGTGGCCGAGAGAGCAAGCCAACAATGACAGCCTGCGTCCGTCCTGCATCCACAAGTCTTGGGGGAGGCTGGGCGGTTCTTGAGTGCTAATGCATCCGTGTTCGGTCAACATAATACAGCTTCAGAGCAGGGCACCCATCCTTACACTTGCTATTCTGCATTTTCTGCCTCCACATCACTGTCGTCTGCGAGTGGGAAGTCGCGCAGGGTTTTCTGGGTGGTGTAGCTCTTGGTTTGCATGGGGCATTCCTGGCTTAAGATTGCCTGTGAAAAGAAGAGAAGGAATCAAGTAGTGATTAATTTGAATAGCTAATGAGAGCATTACCACTTTTAGAGAAGGCCAAAGCAGCCAACAACTTTTGCCCAGGGAATACCAGCTGTGCGTGAGGGAAAGGACGGTAGCTCTGCACTTCTCTGGTTTTATTGTTTGGGGTTTCTGTCCCTTTGTTGAGGGCAGAGTGCAGCCCAAAAGGTAAAACACAATCCCTGTCAAATTTATTCTTCTCTCCTCCCAAATCTCTGGGTTATCAATCCCCTATGCTTTAAGGGAATAAGTTATACTTAAACTCACGATCTTCTCCTCTTTAGCGGGAGGGTTGCGCAGGCACCAGCAGAGCGGAGCATAAGCGATATTGATAACGCCAATGATGACCATCAGCCAGGGAAACCCGATAGCTCGTACAATCGCACCGCCGGTGGACGGACCTGCAAAATTAAAAAAGGCTAAGATGACAGAGAGCAAAAGGTGCCTTTCCAGTTTGGAGGGCGTCTATAAATCTGTGGTGACGGGGTTACAGACTCGGTGCAGGTTTGTTGCAGGGAACGCTGGGTGGAGGACAGGGAGCGATAAAAGCGAGATACACACTGGGTGTGTCATCCCAGGGTCAGAGCTCCTCCATACCGATGGCAAAGCCCATGCAGAAGGCGATGTCAGCTATGGCATAGACGTTGCCGTAGACGGAGGTGTGGCGAAGGTCCACGAGGTACCCCATGATAGGCATCATTGCGGAGTCCACCATCCCTGCCCAAAGCAAGAAGGACTGGATCTGTCATGGCTTTCTCCAAGGGCGGGGGCGAGAGCCGTGTTTGAGCTGTGATACCTGAACACCGACAGCTTACCTATGGCGAAGCCAAGGCCACCGTTTGGGCCAATCATCCCATAAATGTTTTTGGCCAGAGGCACCTTTGAGAAGAGAGAGGGAATACGTGAATGAGGCCAGAAGAGCTGGGCGAGGTGTGAAGGTGCAGCGCAGATCTGTGAAACCGATACACGCGTGCAAACCCTGAACACGTACTGACTGTAACACGTAGCCCCATTTCAGCGCCATCGCCCACACTGCCCCTGCTGATCCTTCGACAGAAAGGTCTCCGAATTGTCTCGCGGTACTTACACAGAGGAGACTGATTCCCACCACAGCCATGCCGATCAGGGAGCACAGCCACCTGCAAACGAGGAGAGGGCAGATGCTCTCAGCGTGCACAACACCGCCAGCATAATTCATGCTGAAAGCGCCAGACTGGGCTGGGCTGAGCTGAAATCTCTTACATTCCACTTACCGGCCCATTTTGTTAGCCAGAATCCCGAAGAGGTTGGTGCCGATGAGGTAGGATATACTGGCAGGGAGGAACGCCATCCCTGAGGGAGAGACGATAAAAAAAGTGTGTGTCATCCTCAGGCAAATACGGGGGATTTGCAGAAATGATCACTTTGCTGTCTCTCTCGTTTGGACAATTTTGTGAGCCAGACAAGCCAAGCTGATGTCCAGCACCCGCTCCGGGGGTGCCTGTCCATGCAGTGAGGCTTCTCCTGGCGTGTCCTCCACGGCCATCGCTCCGTGTCACGCCGCGCTCCTGCCCCCTTGCTCCGTGCCCTGTAGAAGGGTGGGGGTCCCTCTACGAAGACAGGGGGAGGCACAGAAAGAAANGCGATTCACCCACAAGATCTGGGTGAATGACCTTGTGCTAAATGGAGGAGGTTTTTGTCCCCTCTGCCTAAATAAACTCGTCCTTCTGTCACGGTTTCTTCCTCTTCCACCTTTCTCCCCTTGTCTCCTGCTTTTCACTTGCTAAATAAAAGAGGAATGAAATAACTGCTTATATAAAAAGCTTAGGGATCGTTATGTAGTCAAAATTAAATATTTGCACTGTTTGCTGATTTATCAGTTGTTTGTTTTTAATATACTCTCCTGCCAACTATAAATAAAACCGATCAGCTCCGTTTCACTAAGACAACTTCCTTATTGAAACACACTGATTTATGTTTAATTTTCTCTCCTGTCTGTGATGGCTACAGAGCACGGTTAATCCTGCAGGTTTAGCCCGAGCTCTTCTGCAGGTTTTTTTTTTCCAGCATTATGGGAGTGGGCAAACCGAAGCACATGAATAAAAAAGCCCCTTGAGCTCAAAATAGCTTGTGAGATGGTGGCTTGCAGCTGAACTGTGTCTGAATCCAAACTGCTCTCAAATCTCAGGCACCTGGAAATCCAGTGAATATATCTGGGACTTTCTTTGGTGTCTGCTGACCTCGGTGTCCTGCTAAGTCACCTCAAGGGTTCCTCTCGAGTTCAGTGGTGTCAGGGGCAGCCCTGAGAGATTTTCTCTGCTTTACCCTCGCCCAGCCTTCCTCAATTGCTTGCTCAGGAGAAGCATCCTGGGCTCTTATCGGGATGGATGCTGCTGCCTGACCAGAGGATAACTCGATTAGGAGCTCTCTCAGCCCTCCTGCTCCCAGGCTGCAATTCAATTTGGGATCTAAGTGTAGCCTGGGGCACCCCCCGGGTCATTCCTCAGCCAATTGGGCTTTATAACAATTAGGTTTTATTTTTGTAGCAAGCACAGACAATGTTATCTCCATATCACATTTTCCAAGCAGCTGGTAATTAGCCCGTACCATCCTGTCCTGCCTGGGACTCTCTAAATGTCCTTGTTTTACTCAGAGCTGCTTCTGCAAAACCCATCTGGCTGCCACGATTCCAGCCCAGCACGATGCCATTATGTGCCCTGCAGAAGACAGGATTCGACAGGCTTCCCGTGCACGAAACAGCCTTTCTTCCACCGTTATTGCTCTTGTGGGGAGTCTGATTCTATACAATTTTTTCAATAATAGAGAAAAGCAGATTGTATAGCTACCACTAAGGACATTTCCAGCTGAAATTGGAGCAACACGCAGCCTGGGATCACTCGCTCTGCTCGGGTGAGGGTGTATGTTTTCTTCTTTTTTAGAATAAGATTATTCAATCCGTCTCGCAGTGCCAAAGCAGGACCGGCTCTAGCTGAACTACCTCAAGCAAGCGTCGGAGGCTGCGAAGCGCGGCACCCACCTAGCTGCCATTTCGGGGAGCACATGGTTTGCATCATCCAGATGGGCAAGGTGGGCTCCAGCATGGCCACCCCCATGTTGGAGAAGCAGAGGGCTCCTGACGGGGGAGAAAAGGGAGAAAAGCTCCGTTTAAGCCAACTTCTGCTGCTGTTTCAAGCGGCTACGAGGGAATCTCTGCAATGGGGAGAGGTGGGGGCAGAAAGAGGAGCACGGTGCCCGCCTTTACCTGCGGCGACCAGGATGTAGGGGTCTCGCAGCAGGGTGAAGACCGGGGTGCCTTTGGTGCTCTGCGGGGTGGCAAAGGGGGGTTAACTCGGCCGAGAGCCGCCTGGGCGTCCCCCCCATCCTCAGCACGGCCCTCAGGTGCCTCGCACCTCTCTACTCACCTCGGGGCAGATCCTAGAGGGCTGCAGTATGCAGAGCTGCAAAACTGGGGAGAAAACACTGACGTTAGCTCACTTCTGGAGGCAGCACCCCTTCAATCCGCCTTTCCCTCGGGCTTTTCCTTCAGCCCGACCCCGTTCATCGACAGAGCCCCCGGGATGTGGTAACTACGTCTGGGGAGGTGGTTCAGGCAGGCAGGGGGAGAGGTGGGTCCCAGCCCCGCTCCCATGGGAGGGAGCGGCAAAACCCCCCGAAATGGCCTGCGTTTGCAGCGTTTTGTCAACCCACGCAGCAGTCAAATATGCAAATGCTCGCCGTCAGGCTGCCAGCTGCCTGCTGGGGAGCCACAACTAGAGCATGACAGAAATTAGATGTGGAAAAGAATAGAATTTAAAACTAAAGTTTCAGATGTATGGGAGCTACGTTTCATTTCCCAAAAGCTCTTACATGCTTCATTAAAGTTGTCTGGCATTACATCTAGGCAAAGATGGTAACTGTGACTATAATTTAATTAGCTTAATACTTCCCACTGAAAGTGCACAGTTCTGCTATCTATAACTTTGCCGTTACGCTCGGAAGGCTCTCGTGGTCTGCGTCTGTAATACAGCTATTGCAGAAAGAATAGGGAGCACCATTTCTGCAGGCAAAGTCCAATTCCTTGCTGGGGTGGTGGAGAGGCTGCAGACGAGTGTGCCTTTCACAAAGAATTCGCAGTTCACAGAGCTTTCCTGAATGTGCTATTCGAGCCATTAAAGCAATCAGGGGGTTTATTAAGTAATGAGGGACTAATTCTTGCCGTATTACTGTCATGCATCTGGTGGTAGAAAACACATGATTTAGCAATAACAGAATAACCAGTGCTGACGATATCACCCGTGTTGTATTAATGTGCCTCTTCCTTCACGCAAACCCTGCGAGATTCTCCCCAAAACACCCGCATTTAAATCTTTTCACACGTTTCGGGGTTTTTTGGGTAGGATGAAACCATATTGGCTTCTCACCTCCATCTAAGAGGGCGAGGAAGGCCAGGACCAGGAACGGAGATGATTTCCCCACAAACTCATACATGACGCTGCCAAAGGGGGCCCCGACTGCAAGGGAAAGGCTGCGTCACACGACGGTGGTGCCACCGTCCCCAGCGCCCCAGCGCTCGGCTCCTGTCCCCGTGGCTCCCTCCGAGTCCCCCGGCGGGTGTTTGGTGAAGGTGGTGGGAAGGTGTTGGGTCCCGCGGGCAGTGGGGAGAGAGCAGAGGGAGGGAGGAGGAAGGACAGCCGTGCCCGTGGGATGCCTGTGGGATGCAGGCAGGTGGAAGCCATGGGTGATGGCCAGCAAAGCTCTGGAGATGCCGTAGATGTAAACCCTGTTGGGAGCAAGGTTTCCTTACTCAGCACACCCAAGGCCAAGCCTCCAAGAGCGATCCCCATGGCGTTGCCCCTCTCGAAGTCCTCGGTGTACACGCTGGCCAGCATGCCCAAGCCTGGGAGCAGAGGGAAAGCGGAGGCCATGTGAGGCTGCCGTGTACCACGGTGGGGGGGGCTCCTTTCTGAAAGCAGCAGCCTGGGCTTGTGGGGGATTTATCCGCTCGCCGGCTGGGCTGTGTGGGTGCACCGTCTGCATCAGGCAGGCAGGCGCCGCGAGGAGAAGGAGTTTGACGCCGAGGAAGGCGCTCGGTGTGTCTGTGCCTCTGATCATTCCTGGGACGACAATTGAAAGCAGGTAAGGGGAGCTAAGGCAGAGACTGGGGTGTAACTCATTTACCTGCCACTGAGGAGAACGAGGAGCCGATGCCTTGGAGGGCCCGGGCGATGAACAGCAAGGTGTAGGTGCCTGAGAACGCAAACACTGGGGAGGAAGGAGAGACACGGCGTCAGGCAGAACTGCAGATGGAACCTTAAAAACCAGCAGAAGGTAACAGCCGCACAGCTCGCACCGGTTCGGGTGCTGGAGGCTGCTGGGCTCTACTTGCCCTTTTTGTCACCGATTTCTGAGACCGGTTGGTCCGCTCTCACCCCTTTCTCCTGCACGGGGACAGTGGTGCAGGCTCGGACCAAAGTGTTTTCTCCTGCGGTGCTGTGTAAGAAGAGCAGCCCGAGGGGCAATACTCACTGACTGTGGAGAGGAACATGATGACGAACCCGATGAACATGGGGATGTGGTATCCTATCCTGGAAAGGGGAAAAAGAGGCACCACCTCAGGGAGGATTCCTCCTTCCAGCTCGAGATCTGGTTTTGCTGCCCAGCCTTAACACACAGGTCCCGGTGGGCTGGTGAGCACCTCCTGAACGTGTGGATGTGCCCGTGGGTGCTGTTCAAGGAAACATCGGTGTCAAAGTGCCCCCAGGTAGTTCTGTAAAGGACACCCAGAGGCACGGCTCTGTTCTGCCAATTCATCTGCCCACCCAGAGCATGCGGAGCTGAGCCCAGCGCCCCTCACACGTGTCTGCTAGAGACAAAGGCAAAGAAAAACCCAGGGGCAGAAAATCTGAACAACAACATCATATCCAGAGCGGGGTGGGGAATCTTTGTTTGTTTATTTGGTGGTTACTAGTATTAAATAGCATCTGTCTGCACCTGAGGAGAGCATTAGTGAGGCTTATGTTGTAATATAAACTCACAAGCCATTTGTAGGCTTTTAGAAAAGGTAAAATTCGTGCTTATTTTGATGCATATATTCTCCCCCTTGCTATTTTACCCACCAGTTTCTGCAGTTCCGTGATTGCAGTGGCTGCACGTGTGCAGCTCAGACCTTCACTGCCCGGCTAACGGTGATTTCATCAGCGGGTGGGAGCTGCCTGTCCCCGAAGGGTTACACCAGGTACAAACCCTCTGACCTACCTGTTGGTCAGGAGCCCCATGGAGGGGTTGACCACCAGCTGTACGAGAGCTTTGGAAGCAAACAGCAGCCCCACGCGGACGTTTTCCGTGGCCAGGAACTCCTCGCCCTCTGGGCAGCCGCTCGGCAGAGGTGGGCTGGTGGGGGGGGGCTGCGATGGGGGGCTGATCTCTGTCCTGTTCACTGGCTCCATGGCGCTGGTGGAGCCTGAGACAGTCACCGTGGTTTTGTCAAAATAGGAGAACATGGAGGAGAAAGGAGGAGCCTTCAAGGCTGGAGGAGCTGGCTCAGTCCGGGCTGGGGCAACAGAGCTGTTGGCACCTTCGTATTCTGTTGTATAGAGGAAGGTGGGGACGATCGGTACTGGAAAAAAAGCCAGGGAAGGGATTAGTTAGTGATTTTACTCCATTTTCTGGCTCAGCATGCAGCTGAACTGAATGGTGCTGGCTAGATGTCGGTGTCCTGCAAATTCCCTGCACCCAGCCCTCCCCATGGCTCTCCCTGCGCAGGGACCCTGCCGGCCTCGGCCGGAAATCAATGGAAGAGCTGAACCCCCTGAATATGACGGCGACAGCCGCACGCCGTACCCACGACTGTCAGCAGCATGTTGTCCAGCAGCAGCGCCACGAACACCACCACCAGCACCAGGCTCCGGGACGCCCTCCCCGCTGCCAGCCAGCGCCAGGGCATGCGTTCGGCAGCCGGCGGCATGGCCGAGAGCCCGGAGCTCAGCCGCGGTCCTGCTGGCTCCTGCTCTTCAGGGCTGAAGGTCTCCTATAACCTTTAAAGAAAAGACTCTACGTTACAACCTCCCGCAGCTCAGGGATTCTCCCTTGAGAGAGCAGCTCCTGAGGTCACTTAGCGTCCGTGTCCTCCAAGAGCTGGGTGCTCTTCCCTAGGAGCTGGGACCGCCAGCTTTGCTCTCGGAGACCGTGGTTTTATCCAGCTGGCATTAAAATTCACAGATGGAGTGCGCTCTAACCCATTTCCACTCTCCTGAGACAACTTGTACCTGCTTCAAGTCATCATTTAAGTCTTCCAAAGACTCAAAGCACAGATCAAGCCGGTAGCTTATCTGTGGTAATTTCTACATCTTTTATTCCATGTTTGTTCTTTGGAGATTAAATTAGGTCTCAAAGGAAATTCATTTACCTTACATGTCTTTTCATTTGACCTAATTGAAATGTCATGGCAAGATACAAGACTTAAAAGCCGAACGTACGTGATTAAGATCAGGGCTTCAGAGGGACTGGGCAAAGATTGCTTGCTCGGTCACACTGGAAATATCAATCAGAAATTTACACTAAACCAACCAAACAATTAGCCATTTACATTCTTGTAGCTCGTAGGCACTTCAGAGACTAAGTGGCAAAACAGATGGAGTCGAGTCTGAACTATCACTCTTTCCAATACTCCTGTGCTTTCCTGAAATCCCAGCCAATGATATTTATCAAATTTTAATAAGAAAAAGCAAACTGTCCAAACCCTCTACCATTGAATATGGGTGCCACACGAGTCACTCAGTTGGGAAATAGGGATGGTTTCTCACTGTAATTCCAAGTAACAAATGCCAGATAGTAGAATTAATGCGAGAGAAGATACATATATGTATATATAAATTCGAGAGAGAGGAGTAAGGAAAAGTAGACAATAAAGACATGTAGAGTAATGTAGCCCTTACGTCTCAAGCCACAAAACCCGTCCCCTTCTCAAAGCAAATCTGGTGTGTGGAGCAGAGGAAAACGATCCTTACCCTGGAGCCCATCTTGGTGCGAGGAGCCGGCTGCTGCTGCGGGAGGCGGAGTGGGCTGCAGCCGTGGCTCCCGGAGGATTTATGATTACCTTTTATCACAAGAGGATATGAGTGTCCCTCTTCCATGGAGATTTAATTGGAACCTCAAACAAGGTTCATTCAGCCCTGCAGCTCCCTCTGCGTCAGAGCAGGACGGTGGGGTGGGCTGAGGGGTGAGGAGGAGAGGCAGGAGTGTTTATCTACAGCAGAGTCACCCGCTCTCCAGGCTTTCATCAACGTTTATCTCTCTCCCAGCACCTTAACTCTTGCCTGGGTCTGAGCACACCAAACGCACAGCCCTCTCCTCCACGGTTACGAGGGGCAGCGAATGGATTCGTCCCTGGGAGGGAAGACTGGCACCATTAAATGGCCCTGGGAAATGCATTTATAAAATACATAATGGTCTAGGTCTTGGGCTACTGTCCAGAGACTGATGGCCATTCTCTTGCTGCCTGACACTGCTCATCCTTTGTACGGCCGCCCTCCTTCAATTGTGACCCCGTGTTACACATCCCGGGGTAAAAACAGGCGGATTTCGCCAATGAGACCTGAGGCACCCCAGGGATTTTTGGTGAACTCCAAAGCTCAGGGAACACAATTTGACAGACGAGCGCTAGTGATGCTTAACGCCTTGATGCTTAGTGATATGGTTTAGTGATGGTTTCTGTCGGTGTTGGGACTTGATGATCTGAAAGATCCCTTCCAACCTAAACCATTCTATGATTCTATGAAAGAGGGCTATTGTCTCAGTCGCTCTTCCCTGCTCCCTCTGCGTGTTTGTGCGTCACCAAGGGTTGTACGTGTGTGTTGACTAGGTAGAGCCCGCCGATGTTGGCAGTGCGTACCGGTGCGTGGGCTGACACCTGCGTGTTGCTGCCGATGGAGAGGCATCGGCCAGTGAGCAGGGAATGACCGGCTGTGTGGGCAGGAGGGGCTGCTGCAGGATGCACAGCCCAAAAGGCATCTCCCCACAGCCAGCAGCCCCAGAGTCGCTGCTTCTCCTGCGGGATGTGGTACAAGGAGCTCCCTCCACAGCATCGCTCCTCAGGCAGGTTTTTCCTTTATGTACTTTTAGCATTAGAGGGAAAATAAACTGAAAGTAAGCTCACCCTCAAAAGGAAAAGAGAAATATTTATCTCTCTGAGTCTCAGGCTGTGGGCTGGTCCATAGGGTGCTGAGAAGCTGCCTTTGCCGAGTCCACGGCGCACATCAGCTTTTCAGGATTTCCAAAATTGTAAGTGTGATATGCTTTCATAGTGGATGGAAATACCTTTTAGGCCAGAATGTATTGGTCTGGCCTGCGATTTCTGAGAGCCCTGGAGGGAATCTCGCCTCTCCCCTGGGTATCAACAGGTCCCTCCACGTCTCAGTCCTGCCCTTGCCTCCTCCCCGCAGAAGGATGCTGGCAGCGGGGTCCCCATCCACAGCCATTCCCCGTGCTGTTACGCTGTCTGCTTTATCTCCAGGGACAAGGAGATCTTTCTTGGACTAACAAGGCTGGTTTCTCACAAGCAAAGCTGGATGGAAAATTATATCCATGCATGGCTGAGGTACTGCAGATGCCGTTTACAATGGGATCTCTTTTCTTCCATCATTTCTGTTTTCTTAAACTTTTGACACTTTGCTCCATGATTTCTTTTTTAAACCAAAACCGATACCATCATTCATTCAGGATGCAGAGATTTACCTCAGAGGAAGACAATAAATCCTAAACATGTTCACCTTTTCTCTGTTGTCGCATAAATCTGCCACTGAGGCTATTTATCTGGCTTCTGCATGGCCAAAAAACTATTGCCAATAACGTGAGATGAGTGCATCCTACCAAGGAATTCCCTGGGTGTGCATTAGAGCAGAAGCTGAAGCCTTTAAATGCGTTTCATGAGCTGAGAATGGAATGGCTAGGCCTGGAAATTACTTTCTAAATATCTGCAAAGCAGGCAGAGTATGAGCAGTGCAGCACTACCATCTACTGAGGGAGCTCAGAATTGCTCAGCTGTACCTTGGTCTCCAGATAGAAAATAATTCAAATTCTCCTTCAGGTGAGAACATGTGGAGATGGTTGTTATTATTATCTTTTGCTTTTGTAGGCCCCAAGGTGAAGACACCACCTCATTTGGCAGCCTTAAGCAGCCGAAGGAGATGGCAGTCGTGTCACTTGTTTTGCAGAGAGGATGGGAAAGCTTACTCAGATGTGCTTTGGGAGCGTTTCCATGCATCTGTTAGATTTTTCCAGGCAGTTCTCGTTGAGAGATATATTTTTTTAACCGCTACAAATGTTTGCTGTGAATTTTTCTTTCAACAGCCCTCTGGAAAAAAAAATAAAAATTACAATTTTCTTCCTGGCCAGCCTGAGGTAGTACAGTATAGTGAACATTTCTAATGTAATGGGAAGTATAAGAGAATTTATGGGCTGTCTGGAGGCCCAGCGTAGGACGTGGGCCTGAAAAACCGCTGATAGCAGACCTCACGCTGGCTCTGCAGGCTGATTGCAATTCCGGCAAATTCAGTCGGCAGCAGGCTTCGCCGGGCGGGATTGCTCTCTGCTGCTGCCTCGCCACGAAGGTGCGGTGAAACCCAGCCGCGGTGCGGTGCGGCTCCTGCCTGCCAGCGCACAGCAGCGTTTTACAAAGCAGCGTGAGACAAATGTCTTATAGACGTCATGCCGCCAGCCCGGGGTCGATGACGTAAACAAAGATGGGAGCAGGCACCCATAAAACCATACCTTGCTTTAAAATCACTCTTTGCCAATATTTCCTTTACTGGAAGATTTCTGTTACCCAACACGGGAACCGCTGCCTTTTTTGGGCTTTGTTGGCCTTTTGCCTTACGCTCTCCTGTGAACAAATTTGCATCGTCCTCTCAAATGCTATGAGCTGAAAAATAATATTTCAAATGCAAAAGGTTCTGTTTTGAGCAATCAGAGTTTACACCCCTGGGCCACCTTTTAGCCTGACTTGGGACGCAGGTGGGAGCAGTTTGCAAAGTGGTGGGGGTTGAAGTAACCCTCGAGGCTGCCACAGAGTGAGTCCTGCTGGTTTGTGTTTCGTTAAGTCCTTTCCAATTTTAACAAGCAGGAGAGCTCGGGAATGTGCTCATGGTCACGTTGCATTAGAAGGAGAGCTGAAACCTGGCTAAAGCCTTCCAGTTTTGTGTTTAATCTACTCGATGGCATTGTTCCTTTGTCTGGGGATTATTTATGGTGTTTACCCCCTCCTTAGACAAACACATACTTGTGCCGTCATTTAGGGTTTTTTACACCAGTCTCAGGAGCCCTTGGTATTTTGTACCAACCCCAGAATTGCCAATATCTCTTTGAAAACATATTCCCCCGAAATATTTATAGTTTTAAAGCAGAGGGGGGTAGATGTTGTTAGAAATATCAAAAAATTCTATCTCACTGCTAAGCCAGGAGGAGAACAAACTCAACTATTAAAATATAAGATGTATGAGGAGATACATAACCCATAAGGAAATGGGATGTTTACAGGCTAATGGCTTGCTGGAAAAATGTGTTTATAAATAAGCCACTATCATTGTTGTTGAATTAAAGGTTCGGGGGGTACGGCAGCTCTCATTCTGTCCTTTGAATGGTTGTAGCAGTCAGCCCTCGTTGTCTGAGTGTGAGGCACGAGTGCAGGTGGGGGTTTCCATCCACGGCCCTGTCTCGTTGCCAGTTTGTACTCTGTTTCTTGTCTCCAATCTGCCTGAGCAGCCACTGCTACACTCGTGGATCAAAGCGCCGGTTCAGACTGGAGCATGGCTGGGCTGTAAGGGCATGCATGGAACTTGTGGGACCCCAAGCCCAACGGCCGGGGCATTGCCCAGTGGGGCCAGCAAGACCCCAGTGCCCCTCACACCCCAGCCTGGGGCTGGGGACGGCTGTGCCAGGGTCACCCGAGCAGGAGCTCAGGCGGAATTACTCCTTTTCTTGTCCTCTCAGCCATTTAGCTCTTCTGGCAATTCAGGTGATTTTCCTTCCTTTCTCTCTTCCTTCCTCCTTTCCCTCTCTTTTCTTCCTTTTTCTTTCTCTTTTTCCTCTTCTTTTTATTTTTATCTCTTTTACCTTTTGTTTTCTTTTCCTTTTTTTCCTTTTCCCTTTTCCCTTGTCTCTTTTCCCCTTTCCCCTTTTCCTTTTTTAAATTTTCCTTCCCCTTTTCCCATTTTCCCCTCCCATTCCCATTCCCATTCCTGCTTTTCCTTTTTTCCTTTTCCTTTTCCTTTTCCTTTTCCTTTTCCTTTTCCTTTTCCTTTTCCTTTTCCTTTTCCTTTTCCTTTTCCTTTTCCTTTTCCTTTTCCTTTTCCTTTTCCTTTTCCTTTTCCTTTTCNGGCGGCAGAGCCGGCGTCCCCCGGGCCTTTCTTCGGGCACAGGCGCCGGCCTGGCCTGGGGGTGCGCGGGGGGGGCCCGGAGAGCCGGTGTCCCCCGGTCGGGCTGGGCCTTTAATCGCCTCGGGTGCTGCAGCGGCGCTTTCCCTGGCTTTGCCCTGTCTAAACACTGGGGTTAGTCACAGGCTGGAACCAGGAGCCGGTTCCCCACGGGGTGACGTGGGCCGTTGCGGTGCCCTTCGTGAAGAACTTACGCTTTTAGCAGGAACTGAAAATTACTGTAAATCGCAGGGGGTGGTGTGGATTCTGTTCCTTTAAAACGGAGTTGAGAAACCTGATGGGAAAGAGGAAATGCCGTAGCCTTGTAGAAAACCCTTTATCGCAGTGTAGTTGAGAGCAAGTCAAAGTTGTTTGAAGGTGCCTTTTTCTGGCCTTTTTTAAAATCTAGGTTGTAATTACAGGAGTGACTCTGCCTGGGCGGCTGAATAACATAAGTGTTCACAGGGTGGTAGCCAGGGAGCTTCTCTGCAGTGGTTTCTTTGAAAATATCTGTCTGGTTTGAAAGCCAAATCAGTCATGACCATTCCTACACCCCCAGGCCTTCTGCTCCGCTTTGCTCGGGAGCGGAGGCTTCTGCCAAGGCTGGAGCTAAGGTGACTTTGTTTTCACTTTATGTTTTTCCACGTAGATTTTGGCTTTTGCCCAAACTGACATTGCCTGAAAACTGGATACGAAAACCATTTTGGTTGCTTTTGATTCGCTATAGAACTGGCTGATCTTAATGGAAACAGGAATTTTGAGTCAGCAGCGAGCTGCTTTCAAGGGGAACTGATGCTGATTGATGTCAAGGAAATATTTTCTTGTGGACAAAGCAAGGAGTCTAAGCCTATTCCTGCTGATAGAGGAGGAAGTACTCATGAGACAGTCATGAGATGAAGTTGTTTGCTCAAGATAATGTTTTCCATTTGTTGTGGACGGTGGGCTGCCAACACTCTGCCGAGAGGAGAGTCCTCTCTGTACCATGTCTGCGTAATTCTCCTGCCCCAGGGGAGAGGAGCAGGCTGGCTTGTGCTTTT
>VXBO01013334.1:131320-144775 GCA_013400135.1 Rhinoptilus africanus | reverse complement strand
CCCCCTCCCCTCCCGCCCCGGTGGGCGGGGCCCTGCGCAGGGGCGCTATATGAGCGCATGCGCGGCGGCGCGCGGGGCCGGGGCGGCGGAGAAGATGGCGGCGGTGCGGGCGGTGCGGGCGNGCCAAGGCTGGAGCTAAGGTGACTTTGTTTTCACTTTATGTTTTTCCACGTAGATTTTGGCTTTTGCCCAAACTGACATTGCCTGAAAACTGGATACGAAAACCATTTTGGTTGCTTTTGATTCGCTATAGAACTGGCTGAGCTTAATGGAAACAGGAATTTTGAGTCAGCAGCGAGCTGCTTTCAAGGGGAACTGATGCTGATTGATGTCAAGGAAATATTTTCTTGTGGACAAAGCAAGGAGTCTAAGCCTATTCCTGCTGATAGAGGAGGAAGTACTCATGAGACAGTCATGAGATGAAGTTGTTTGCTCAAGATAATGTTTTCCATTTGTTGTGGACGGTGGGCTGCCAACACTCTGCCGAGAGGAGAGTCCTCTCTGTACCATGTCTGCGTAATTCTCCTGCCCCAGGGGAGAGGAGCAGGCTGGCTTGTGCTTTTGATTAAGACTAATTCAGGGACGCATGTAATGTCTCGGGGTGTTCAGCTGTATTTTGCCAAGAGTAAAACTGAGAAATAGTTCCTCAAGCCTTATCTAATACTGTTTTGATTGTTGCTGTTTAAGAAACTACATTGCAACAGTTCAAACCGTTTGTTTGAGTATAAACACTGTGGTGTTGACAGTCTAGGCAACACGTGGTAAGTGTGCCAAACCTGGTCAGACTGAAGTGTCTAAGTCAGATGATTCCCTTTGGGCTGGTGCTCATGGAATTTGTGATCTTTCCTAGCACCACGAGTGCCAGTTCCCTCTGCCTTGTAGCGTGACCAAGGACAGGGGCTGGTGTCTCTCCTCCTCTGCAAACGGCTCCACTTGCTCATTTTTCCCTCCCAGGGATATGTGATTAACAGTCACTCTCTTGGTCACTGCTCCTTGTGACCCTGATAAAGCTTTGACTCAATATGACTTTTTTATCTGTGGATGCTGGGCTCTGGCTGGGATGCTGCTGAGTCCTTGGAGCAACACAGGAGGACAGTTTACTACGTTTTCACAGCTTTTCCGCAGGGCTGATAGCAGCGTGATGACTTCTGGGCGCAGAAGTTGTCTGTAGTGGTAATACTTGAGGTGCTGATGTTTAAGACATGAGCCTTCTGGTGAGCTGGCTGGCTGTGGCCTTTATCAGGTGTCAATCCTTAAGTTAAGCCAGGATAACCCAAGAGTAGGAGGAGTTTGGCTAAGGTGAAATTCCACCTTTTACAGTATAGTGCACTGACCTTTTCTTGGAGACAGGAAAGGTATTATAAGGTTTCCTCTCAGCAGTGTGCCAAAACCCACAACTTGCTGAAGAAGCTCAGCTGATCAGCTTTTGAACATGGGGTCTGTGTGCTTTGTGAAGTCCAGGCTTTGACGTGGGCCGTTTCAGTGTCATGGAGCCAGACACTTCCATGGTTAAAAAAAAAGCCTCGAAGTTGAATATTGATATTAAGGTCTTCTCGCTATTTGTTGGACATAAATTGCAGTGGCATCATCTTTATCACAAATCACAGATGTTGTTATCCCTGCTTTTTAAAGGTCTTGCAACTGTGTTTTTCTTAGCTTAAAATGTCAACTCTGTGCGTGTTTCTGGTGGCATCCAAATTATCCCTGGGTATAGGCTTGCAGTGCATTTCTGTGACAGGCAAGAAAATGGCAATACCATGTATCTTCATGTTACCTCGGGTGCTTTGCAAGTAGCAGTGAAAAATGCTGGCCACACAATTTGGTACCTCATCCTTCTTGTAGAGTTCATACAAAAACATAGAAGGGGTAAGGGGCTGGGCCCAAAATCTGCAAACCTGAGACCGGTGATAGGAATGAAACTTGGAAAACCTTATGGAGGATATTTCTGATGTTATGAGGAAGTACCTGACTTGCGGCTTGTTTTCTTTCAGCTTATAAAACTGTATCGGGTGTGAATGGTCCCCTGGTTATCTTGGATCAAGTTAAGGTAAAGTTTCAGTTTCTTAATGAATGAAGCTTTTCTGAGGGAGAGCTTATGGGAAAAGCTGTGACGGGTTAAATCCAGAATGTTGTGAAATTCATGGGTACATTGAGCAATTTTTATGCAAGGTATGTTTCTGACTGCTGAGATAAGTGAGAATGTGCAAATTCCCTTGAAGCTAAGGAGAGTTGTCCATGTCCTGGAAGAAAGGGAGAGTAGTTGAGACTGGGGGAAAGAGAGGAAACATTGTTTCAGTTTTACCAAAATCCCCCCAAATGTTGTCAAAACTTAAATGTAGAAATGTACATACTCACTTTGTTCTTGACCTTTGTGTTACCAAAGCATAAATGCTGTCTGAAAAAGAACTGTAGAGAGTTCTGTCTGGTTTTCAAATTACTGCCCAGTTACTGTTGAAGGCAAGCAACTGATGGCAAAAGCAACTACAGGCAAAAGCCAGGTTTTTTTTGTCGGCTGCTGCATCATGGCTTTCTGTTAGTATGTCAGGACTACTGGGGTGTTTTTAGCACGGATTCTGTCAGGTCTTTCTGCAGCCCTCAGCTCTGAGTGGGGACTCTGTATAGTCCTTGTAAAAATGCCTTTAGCCTGATAAAATCTGTCTTAGAATGAGTTTTGTTCTGATGATATAATTATCCTTTAAGATAATCTAGTAGTTGTTAAGCTTAAGCTTGTTTAAAGCTGATAAATTAGTTTCATGGCTGTTCTTCTGGATTTTAATGTTTTTCACCATCTTCCTTGCTCCAGTTTCCTAGGTACGCAGAGATTGTCCATTTGACTCTTCCCGATGGCACAAGAAGAAGCGGGCAGGTGCTGGAAGTCAGTGGCTCCAAAGCCGTGGTTCAGGTACGACTGTGGATAGGAGTTTCTCTTGTTGCGACAGAAGAGTATTTTATTAATCGGCGTCTGTCCGAGTTGTGTCAGATCTGTCTTGTCATATGTGCTTTTGGTACTGTAAATTTTAAAAAAATCACCTACTTTTTCCAAGTGCAAGAGGTATGAATAATTTTAGAAGGTTAAAAACTGCAGTAACGTGACATTTTTTATTTGCATTCCCCCTAAGTTTCTTTGCTGCTAGATTAAAGGGGTCGTACTGTAATTGTACAGTGTTAGATTCAAGATCAACTCTATGTGGATGCAGGTATTTCTTCTAAGCAGCCGTTCTTGTTAATATTAATTCTTATCTGAAGAACTTTACCCTGTTGGCAAAGGGAAATACTTGAGATCAAAGGAGCGGTGCCGGGTTTGTTGGTTGCTGCCGATACACTTCATTAATTTTGTTTAAAGTAGGCTTTTATGTGATGTTTTGTACTAGTGCGCTGCTCTTGAAATGCTTGGCTTGCAGAGGACTGCCTTGCTTCTCTGCCCTGTGGCTGATCAAGTTCTCAAGCTGTGAAGCAGCATTCTAGTGTGTTAATTTGTAAAGCACAATACTTACTCCCTTCTCCTGTGTGATGTGGTTTTTTTTCTTTTCTGGTGTATTTACAGGTATTTGAAGGAACTTCAGGTATTGATGCTAAGAAAACATCTTGTGAGTTTACTGGGGATATTCTTCGAACCCCTGTCTCTGAGGATATGCTTGGTAAGTACTTGCATCTTGCTTTGAAGAGTGAACAGACTTACCACGTGCTAACTTATTTTCACACTAACATATTTTGATTTTATTGCTGTTTCTTGTAGGCAGAGTATTTAATGGATCAGGAAAACCTATAGACAGAGGCCCCATTGTCTTGGCTGAAGATTTCCTTGACATAATGGGTATGTTCTTAATCCATTTCTGGTATGGAGTTAAAGACAAATCTTGTGTTTCTGATTTCTGAATGTTACCATAGTTTTAGTGTTGAACACAGGATCTAGCAGTTAGGGGGAGTTTAATCTTATTTTTAAGTGTGTATGTGGCATCAAACTCAAATTTACACAAGTGCAGGATGATGAGGTAGCAGAAAATAACTGTTTTCAGTAATGCTTGGAAGCTGTTCTTTGAAGTATTTGTAGACTGCCTTAATTATACAGCCTCCAGAGACAAAAAGCTAATAACCTGTCAGGCTTTTCTTGAAAGCATCTTACCCTTTATGTGACTGCCAGAGTCTTAGGATCTACGAAAAGGCTCAGGGTTGACCAGGCGCATCTAAAGATTTGTAGATCTAATGGTGGGGTGTGCACATTTGACGTGTGCCTTAGGTCAGGGGTAGCTTGATCAAGCTTCAGACGTGTACATGGAATAACATGTGTTCTCTTAAAAAATAAAACAGGTCAGCCAATCAATCCCCAGTGTCGTATCTATCCAGAAGAAATGATTCAAACTGGCATTTCTGCTATAGATGGTATGAACAGTATTGCCAGGGGGCAGAAAATTCCCATATTCTCAGCTGCTGGCTTGCCCCACAATGAGGTGAGTACTCAAAGCTGGTCTCTAAACAGTTAGCAGCTTTCATTTCAGTGGAGTTAAAAAGTAAACTAAGATAAATTCTGGGCTGTGTAATAGCATCAAATATACAGATGGACTGAAACATTCTTTTCTCTAGATTGCAGCTCAGATCTGTCGCCAAGCTGGCTTGGTGAAGAAATCAAAAGACGTGATGGACTACAGTGAGGAAAACTTCGCCATTGTGTTTGCTGCTATGGGTGTAAGTCAATATTATTGGGGAAAAAAAGATGCTTGAGTAATAAGACAATGCTGAGAGTAACTGAACGTTACTTTTTTGAAAGTATTCTCAGTAGGTCTTACGGATATAACTAAACAGTGCTGAATTGGTTGGCTGAATGGCGGAAAATCCCAAATGGCCATAAGTACCTGAAGTGTGTCTGATCAGGACAAAGTATCTAAAACTTGAAATTTTAGCCTGCAATTCCAGAAATAACTCGTTCTGTTGGCAATGTTGGGGAGCCTTCACAATACAGAGAGCTTTACGTATGGATTACTAATGATGTGTTTAGACGATACGATGCAAAGCGTAGCACACTGAAATCTGATCTGGCACTGATGCCTCAATATTGTGATTTAGGTGAACATGGAAACTGCTCGGTTCTTCAAGTCAGACTTTGAGGAAAATGGGTCCATGGACAATGTGTGTCTGTTCCTGAATTTGGCCAATGATCCGACGTAAGTAGTTGTACCATGATGGTTGGGAAAAGGCTGAAAAGAACAAGTGAACTGGAAGCTGAAGCCCCACTGGTCTCCTGCCACGTGTCACTTAACATTGGCATTTTGCAGGAAAGTTGAATATGAAATGCTGGCTCTCCAGCTGGTGCACATAGCAGGTTTGCAGGGGATTTAAGTATTTGTAAGTTCGGACTGTTGCCTTGCATCCGTAAAGCACTTACCGTAAATAATGCCGTACTGTTCTGTTTCAGCATTGAGCGCATTATCACACCTCGTCTAGCTCTAACGACAGCAGAGTTCTTGGCATATCAGTGTGAGAAGCATGTGTTGGTCATTCTGACAGATATGAGCTCCTATGCTGAAGCTCTGCGAGAGGTACGCATTTATTAACTCATGTGCCAGGTTTCTAGTATCAAGTGAGAATGTAAACTTCTGCTCAAGCTGTTACAACTAGTATTGATTGCAATGTTCTTAAATAGCCAGGGAGGCTTTAATTACTCATTGATAGTCCAGGTTTATGTTCAGTCAAAAAGCCACTGCTTCTATGATAGCTAAACTTATTTGACTAGTGGCATTCAGCAGTTTTATATTATAGTTTCTGATTTGCCTTGGCATCTTGTCTGTCATACATGGTTGTGGTGACATATTTCTCATAACGTGTGGCTCTATTTTGGTATCACCTGCAGGAAGAAGTACTTTAAGCCGCTAGTGGAGCTTAGTTAGAGGAGACAGCAGGTCTGTGTCAGTGTTCTGATTTCTTGGAAATGTTTTTCTGGATTGCCTTAGGTTTCAGCAGCTAGAGAGGAAGTGCCTGGCCGTCGTGGTTTCCCAGGTTACATGTACACTGACTTGGCTACTATATACGAGCGCGCTGGGCGTGTGGAAGGCAGAAATGGTTCCATTACTCAGATTCCTATTCTTACCATGCCCAATGATGGTGAGTTATTTTCAAGTGTTTTTAATAAATAGCACTTTAAAGGACTCCTTTGGAGTGACCTGCCTTGTCTTGGATGCACAGCATGATTAGGAGGTCCTTTGGCCTTTAGGTTTCCATTTGAATATTGCACTTTTTGGCTGCTCTCTCTGTCTGTATTGCTAATAGAAATGCTTTACCCGTTTCAGACTTCAGGACTGTTCTCCAGGCCCTTGCCAGGAGTGCTTACTGCTCTGATCCTGGCATAAGAGCACTTAGTGATAGATAGGGGTACCACCTGATGGCATTTTACTTTAGAAGTCACATCAAAAAGCTGCTGCATAAGTGCTAGAATCAATATAAGGTCTGAAAACTGTCAAACCACTTTTTTTTCCTCAGATATTACTCATCCTATCCCTGACTTGACTGGATACATCACTGAGGGACAAATCTACGTGGATAGGCAGCTGCAGAACAGACAGGTGTGTACCACACGGGTTAGAACGTATTTAAGATTACTCTGCACTTACTGAAATACTAATGCTGGAATTTGTGGATGTCTCTCTCCTCCAGATTTACCCGCCTATTAATGTCTTGCCCTCTTTGTCTCGACTGATGAAGTCGGCTATTGGAGAGGGTATGACCAGGAAGGATCATGCAGATGTATCCAACCAACTGGTACGTAAAAACCTTGTCAGAGAAGCAGAGTCACACTTCAAATACACCTCTCACTCAACAGCCTGTGAAGGGCGTGCCAGACAGTTGCAACCCAGAACACTCCTGAGGCTGCTTTAAAGCACTGACTGTTTAGTGAGACCCTTTGGGTTTGAACAGAAGTTATTACAGGGGTGATCAAGGTAAAAGCACTTCTCTTTCTATCCCTTCTAGTATGCCTGCTATGCTATCGGAAAGGATGTACAGGCTATGAAGGCTGTAGTTGGTGAGGAAGCTCTTACCTCGGATGATCTTCTTTATCTGGAGTTTCTGCAGAAGTTTGAGAAGAACTTCATTGCTCAGGGTAAGTGTCTTGTTGCAAGAACATCACAGGACGCATCAACACCGAGCAGCTCTTGTTCTCAGATCTGCCTGCTGGGGAGGCGCTTTCCTGCCCCATATTTCAGTCTGTGGTTGCTTTCTGCAGGTCCTTATGAAAATCGCACTGTTTACGAGACCTTGGACATTGGATGGCAGCTCTTGCGAATCTTCCCCAAGGAGATGTTGAAGAGAATTCCTCAGACAACACTGGCTGAATTCTATCCTCGAGATTCGACTGCAAAACACTAGCCACAGCTTCATCTCTAATTCCTTGCTCTGTGAAATGCTGTTTGTTTTCTTTTTTCATGTGTTGGTGTTTACTTGTCGCCCTTACAATTAAAACCAAGAATAGGTGACATTTGTGCCAGTGTTCCAATGTACACTGATACCAGTTTTTAAAATATCCCTTCTTCCAAAGCCTGGATCTTCAGGAGAATATTTAGGCCAGCTCTTACAAATGTGCAATAGCTATTACGAAGCTTGTTCTTTGAACTGGACTTTTTGTAGACGTTTCAAGGGGAATGTCTGAGGATTACCAGAAATTGCAAATCTTTACTTTGAAACCAGGAGCACGTGGTTTAGAAAACAGGAAAGCGCAAACGTGACTTCCTTTGTCCTGAGCATCTGCTCAGTGGGATCACAGGGGCTTGCTGAGCTGCTGGTAGAACAGATGGCCCTCTGCTGCCCTGCTGTCGTGCCTGAAGAGCGGGCTAATATGTGGAGAGCACAGTGTGTGACAGCATACCTTTCTGAAAAACGCCAGCCACTGATTTTTTTTTTTAACTATGGCTTAAGGTTCTTAAAGATGTGCATGAACCAAGAACACTAGTAGGCACGCTAGGTGCTTTTCCACGAGCAAAAGGTCTCCTCAGAGGTCACGGGCCAGTGTGTTGCTACCCGAACGTAGCATGATAAGGCTTAATTATCGAATTGAAGGTTTCAAATTGGAGTTTGCAGAGTAGGTTTCCTACTTGCCCTGTATTTTTTTTCCTTTGAATTCTGGAAATGCCAGAGAGACAAAAGAGCAGCTAAAGCATTCTGAGATCAGTAGTGTCCCAGTGGGCAAAAACTGTAGGAAATTCAAGGCTTTGTGCTGCTACTGAAGGGGATTATGAGAGATGTGAAAAAACCCCTTATACCTGACACAGTTGTACTGGTGGGAGGTCGGCTTTTAAAGCATGTCTTATACTAAACGATGCAACAGGAGAAAGCAACTGAATGTGTGAATGGATATTTTGAATTCTGTTATCCAGGTGGCACTGGGTCCTGAGTTGTGTTTGAAACTGTTGTGGTTTGCACTCCAGGCACAGATTTGGCTAGCCAGGAGAGCTCAGCATTCCCAAACACTGCAAACTTGGCTAGTCAGTTCGGTGTCGTGTTTTTTCAGATTGGTTCAGATGAGGCTCGGAGCCCAGTGCTGGCAGGCTTTCTTGCTTTTTTTCCAGGCTTAATGTAATCTAAGCTCTGGTCTAGCTAACCAAAGCATGTTGCACCTCTCTGAACGCCTTCAGGGCTTGTCTAGGAAGGTGCTAACATGACTCAAACGATGGTGTACTAATTCCAGCTTTCCCTGACGTCTCCTGTGTGCAGTTCTTTCTATACTTTGTTCAGTGTTCTCTGTAACTTGGCCGCAATAGCAACTTTATTCCAGTGCATTCCACCCTAAAGCTGTGTCAAGTCTATTTTTCTTGAGGTAGGGATGGGAGGTTGGAAGTGTTGGCATGAGAATACTTTAATGTAGAGAATATCTAAATAAATTAAATATGGAAGGTGTTGAAAAAAAAAAGGAAGCTTTTGTGATTCTGTGCTTAAAAACAACTTTGGGGCTTTCAGCGGTGGCTAAGGTGTCCTTTGCCACTGGGGATCCTGTTTACCTGGATGAAACTACTTTGTAATGTGCTGAAAACACTTCACTTCCTGTTCTGTGTGTGCAGCGAGGGCCACTTGAGCCACCTCCACATTATTGCTAGTGCCGGTCGCTTTTGATGGGGAGGATTTGGCCTTCGGCTTCAGGACCGAGTGCTTTGTGCTGCTGGAGTGGGTGGGAGGCGCAGTCACGGGGACAGGCTTTGCAGGAATGTTGGAGGGAAATGTGATACCCCAGGGGTCTCCAGAGGCAGTTTGCACCAGGGGAGGGTAGGAAACCTTAAAAAGCTTCTTGAAAATGAGCGTAGATGTGTGTTGGCTTTAAATTTGCTGTACAAATGGCACTACTAAAGGTAATGGGGGGCCTGGGTGGGTTTATTTGGGTGTTCCCTACAGACAGCCTGGGGCAGGACTCTGCTTAAATCCCTGGTGTCTGTCCTTCTCCATGAAGTCACTGGGGTGGGTTTGCAGCAGGGGCTGGTGAAGGCGAGAGACTGAGAACAGCGTGAAATGAGATCCAGGGTTCTTGATGCGCTGCAGGGAGTGGAGGTAAACCCGAACGCTCCTTCCTGAACAAGGTGCACGTCAAAACCAGTCGCTTTGAGGGAAGCAAGACCCTCGCTGCTGTGCTCGCCGTTCATCTTTAAAGAGCTGTGCCCTGCTGTGCTGAGCTGCGCCCTCCCGGCTCCGTAAACACTTTGTTCTGACCGATAAAAGCCTGAGGCTGTCTCAGGTCTTCTGCTATTAAATGTTGTACCAAGCTGTAATTCGAGCTGTTTCTTGTGCAGAAATGCAAGTCCTTGAGGTAGGCAGAGACATCAGCTCATTTTTTTTTAAAAGACTCATTTAAATATCCAAGCTGGTTCCTGCAATATATTTTCCACCAGGAGAGACGCTAAGATACAAGTCCCACATCCTCAGTATTAATAATGGCTTGGATTGTCCCACGGAGCTTGAAAGGCTGTTCATTTAAGGTGGTGAAAGGAGGATGTAGTATGCAAAAAAATGTGCCTCATGGCTTAAAGAAAAAAAAAACACACTTTGGACAAGAGCTTTTGACTTTTTCTAGCATTTTCCCTCCTCAGTAGTCACTGTCTTGAGGGAGTCTGTGCTTGGGGCACAGGAATAACCGTGAGCAGATGGCAGCCGTCGGCGCGCAGTAATGCAGGTTTTTGAGAACATGAGTAAGAAGAGAAATTCCAAAGTCCGGTGAATTCCTGAAACACCTCAGCAGGTGACTGGTTTTGGGGACAAAGGTTGGCCAAACATTCCTGAGGGTGAGTGAGTGCTCCTGAAAGGTGCGTGGATTAGAGCAAAGCAAAAGGAATTCTGCAATAATAAGCATATTCCCAGCAATTAAGCTCTAGTGAGATGCGTTCTGTGGCTCAGGGCAGGCTGGTGAGCAGCTCTGAGGTGAGGGAAGCTGTCAATGATAGCGGGGCTCATCCAAGCCAGACAAAGGCTTGGGATGAATATAAATAGTGAGGGTGGTTTTGTGCTGGGGATAAAATAGCTGCTGTGGGCAGCGCAGGGGAGCTGTGTGCGGAGCCTGCCTCGTGGCGATGGGCTGCGGCGGACACAGTGCGGGATGGAGCACGGCAGCCACGCAGCGGCACTGCGCGCCCGAGCGGGGATGGAGCGAGCTGCCACCCGTCGGCTCCCCGACTGTCCCCAGCCGTCTTGCTGCAGTTACAGAATCACGGAATGGCCGGGGTGGGAAGGGCCCTCTNTGCTGTCTCCTCTCCAGCAGTTCCCTGTCCCTCTGGAACCGGGGAGCCCAGCACTGGACACAGCATCTCCATCTTCCTCCTGTCTTGTGCTTCCTCGCTGCTGGAGAAAAATCCATCTGCCACCGCAGGCACCGTGTCTCCATCCCGCCGCGCGCAGACAGGTCCTTGGGTCGCCGCGGAGCCTGTCCCGCAGGCTAAAGCTCGCAGGTAATGAACAGCCTGAGCCTGGCACGGGGCCCTGGAAGAGAGGAATGACAAAAATAGCTGTAGCTGCCGTCAGCCGGAGGCCCCAGGAGCAGGCTGGGGCTTGCAGCACAGCTATTTTAGCGCTGAGCAGAGAACACAGCCTTTTGCGGGGAAAATGGGGTGGGAGAGCCGAGGGCCGCTGAGGCCGGGGAGGAAGGGGTGCCCCTCTGCGTGGCGTCAGGCCGGGCAGCACCGTGAGCCCTCGACAGGGCGCTCAGCCGGCTGCTAAACAAACAGCCCAATATTTCATGGCGCGGAGACAGCAGGTACCATGCTAAATGGGACGTGCTGATCTCCCAGCTGCTGCTTTAGCGCATTTACACACTGTTTTCTTTTTTCTTTTTGGTAATGACTAACGAGGACTGCCTGGGGGTCTGATCCCCCTTCGCCAACTGATGTCAGCCCCTCAGGTCCCGGGGAGAAGCACACACCAGCTGTCGGCTCATTGAGGATGGAAGAGGGGGGGAAGAGCAAACATTGGGCACGTTTCCCCCCACCCTGCCCCTTGGGTTTTCGGTGGGGGCTGGCAGATGTAAGGCAGGGGAGCAGGCTGGTGGGGAGAGCTGCCGCAGGTTATTTGCACATCAAAAGCAGCTTTGCCTCCGACCCTCCATCACCCTGGCGAGCAAGAGGTGGCTCGGTTTAATTGCTCTTTCAAAGGCAGCCCTGGTCTTGTCTCTGCTGAGATTTTTTAGGTCTGAGTCTGCCCCCACCCTCCCCACAGCCAGAAACGGGTGCAGTGGCACCGGGGTGTTAAAAGAAGATGCAAATCAGCTTTTCTCCGTCTTGAAGCTTATTTGCATCCGCTGATTAATTCAACAACTAATTCAGACTCCTTCTCTTTGAGGGCGGTTGGCGCGAGGGCAGCTGGAGCGGAGCTCGCCCGAAGCAGGGACCCCAGTGGCCGTGGGGGAGATGCCTGAGCTGTTGCTGCTTCTCCCGTTTTGCCCCCATCACCTTGGCCATCCATGCTCCGGTGAGCTTGGGAGTCCTGGCACACACCGATGCCATCCTGTCCACGGTCAGCCTGGCACAAAGAAATCACTGGCTATGAGCGGGGAATGGTTTTACCCTGGGGTTATCAGGGCTTTCTGCTCCTTCCTCCCAGGGCAGCAGAGACTGGACTAAGGTTGTCTTCCTCCCTTCAGCTTTCCTTGCAATCTCACGGCATCCTAACGCTGGAGCCAGGCCTCCATTAGAGCCATGCTCATGTGTAACAGCCCTACGAGGCCCGGGTAGTGCCCGCTACCTGATTTCTGCCGCCTGAGCCCAAGGATGCTCCGAGCCCTTCCTGCAGGGAGGACACAGCTTCTTCTCATCAGTAGCTTCATTAAGGTTTTGGAGGAAAAGGGGTGGGACCCTCACCTGGTTCAACAGAAGCAGCAGCCTGGGGTCCCCAGGGCTGGGGTTTTGGCTTCCCAGTGTCCTGGGCACTGCCCAGAAGCCATCCTTATGGTGTATGTGCTCTCAGGGATGCTGCGCTGGCTCCTGGACCTGCCCTGGCTCCTGCTCAGCCCTGGTAAGTCTCTGCTTTGCTGTGCTGCCGCATCTGCAGTTTGGTTGTGACCTCCGTGGGAAAGGGATGTCCTCTGGGATAACAGGGGGTCTCCTCCCTACAGCTCCCCTGGCCCAGACACATGGAGAAGCCTGGGAAGGGCTCGGGGGAGCCGTCAGCAGCTGGGGCAGGTGATGGTCAGAGGTGGTTTCTAACAGAAGGTGCTGCTCAGGAGAAAGAGAGCCCTCGCACGTGGTTTTCCATCTCCTTCCTCCTCGGCAGCTTTCAAAGGCTCTAAAAATAAACTTCCCTCATGCCTCAGGCAGCATGAGTAAAGCCAAGGTTTCCCTGGAAAGTGTCAGCGGGAGCTGGATGCCCTTTTTGGGGGGCACGGAGCAGCTTGTGTGTGACTTGGGATCTCCCCACCCCACACCACGGTGGGGCGAGTGGCCCATGGAGCAGCCAGAGGAGTCGAGGCGAACGGTGTTTTCCTCAATTTGAGTGTTTCCCCCTATTTTCTGCCCCCCAGCCTCCCCCTTTATCTCCCTACGTGCTGTTTAGACCTGCGAAACTGCCAGATCCGCGCAGTGCAAATAGCCTCCGAGTCAAATCGGTTTTGAAGGAAAACAGCTTAAATAGTCAAAACATGTCCTTGTCTTTTGTTAAGGTGTTTCCACTGTATTTTTCCCTCTGTAATTGTTTTCTCTACTGGCCGGGGGGATGGACCTGCCTGGTTGGTGGGTTGGGGACTTCGGGCTACGCGGGGTTGGGATGAAAATCGGTCTCACCTACAAAGCAGGGGGGGAGAAGCTTTGGGGCACGGGCTGGGAGCAGGGCCAGGCGGATTATCTCCTCCTCTCCGACACCCCCACTTTTGCCAGAGGCCAAGTCGCTGCTTTTCCATGCATGGGTTATCCCAGCTGCACAGCGGAGATAACGCCGCTCGCCCGCATGGCAAAGCGCTCGCGGGGCTGGAAACAACCAGGGCCAGGTGGAAGGATGTCCCCAAAG